>CM068369.1:481090480-481539409 GCA_034769895.1 Magicicada septendecula | reverse complement strand
TTCAACTAATGCCCACTTTTCATTTTTAGCTGTAGTAATTGAAAGCCTGAACAGACACACACTGTTTTTATCTCTGTAAACGAGATAACGAGTTGGCCTGATTTGAGCGAGTATTTTAACATTCGCGAGAAGCAAAGCTAAGGGTAGCAGCAGAGAATCATCGCTGACTGCTTTTCTTGCCTTCTCTTATCAATCCGACTGTAAACCGTTTTCGCTGTTAGCTTTCCCTCTGGGCTTTGACGAGAGAGAGAGAGAGAGAGAGAGAGAGAGAGAGAGAGAGAGAGAGAGAGAGAGAGAGAGAGAGAGAGAGAGAGAGAGAGAGACGACATAAAATGAACAGACAGTAAGTGTGAGGTGTACAAGAGAAGAAGAAGATGAACAAGAGAAAGCCAACCGCAGACACAGAGGGAAGTATAACGTTTTGTATGCGCTCGCTCGCTCTTGTACGTAGCCGAGAGAAAAGAGAGAGTGTAGGTTATATAGCCCTACAATGTACACAAAATATCCAAAACGTTTTAACGCGCGGCGAACTGAGCCCGCCACGGGATACGTTTGGCTGTTGTTAATTAGTTTGCATTCCTACAAAACATGTACCGTGATAACTCCAAGCTACAGTAATTACATTCCTTCTCCTGTTGCTCCGAACCTCTCCCTTCCTCTCTCTTTTCTCCGAACCTCATTTGCCGTTCAACACAAATGACAGGTGTATGTGTGTGTTTGAAAAAGTGTCCACACGTTCAAAAGCGATGAGCGACTAGCACCAGAAACAGCAGCAGTAGTAGTAATTAATTTCTTTCTTGTACCGTCTGTGGACCGTGAAAAAAAATTGATAGAATGAGGAAAGCGAACAGAGAAAGAGAAGAGAAATCAATCTGTTCAAAGGCTATGTTTAAACACATTTAAATCGATATATCGGAAAAAGGAAACGCTCACAGCCTTTCGATACTTTCATCAAATTACTTTCCTCCTCCTTGCTGTATCTGTCTTATTCCTAAACGTTACGCGTTTGTGCTCTCTTCTTCTTCTTCGTATTTCGGCGCCATCCAAATAATTGTTCCTCCCCGCTTGGTGCGATGTCACACTTTAATTATCGTGTTCTTGGCCGAACTTTCGGGGATCATTACAGGACTATAGACGGATAACACGAGAAACGTCTGAGTAAAAAAACGTATCCCTACCTCTCCCTTCAAAGCGGAGAAGATTCTGATTTAATACGAATGATTGTTTTCACTAATATAATGTTGCTAAAATAACACTGACTTATGACACCTCTAACAACGCTGACTTTTCTCTCTCCATTCCGTGTGTTAATTCCTTCCAATCTTCATTTCTATCAACTTTCAATATTATCTTCTTCTTCGCAATCGAACGTGTGTTTACAGTTTACCGTTATATTCACGTTTTGTGAATCTTCTGTCTGGACTATCTATAATTCATATCAACTACCTAGACATTAAAGTCTCCCACTTAGCGGGGGCACTCCAATTTTTTTTTTCTTAAAAAAACTTCTAATTACAGTGTTAATGTAGTTTACTATCAAGTCGGTACAACCATTCCCAATCAAAAAACAAGGAGGATTGTGTCCAGGAAAAGGAGACGCAGGTTTCTTTTTTTTTTTTGGGGGGGGGGAGGTCTCAAAAAGGTCTGTAATATTGGAATGGGCAGAAAATAAATATTAAAAATTCTATACAACCTTATGAGACCAGCGCATAATGCCTGTAGAGAATAAACAGTAAAACTAGCTAAATAAGAATACGATAAATCCAACTCAATAACGTTTAGTGTAGATGGTTAAAAAAAAAAAAAAAAACCACGCGGAGCGTAGCTCTACAGGGATAAACGGTGGCCTCGGATATCAGGATGGGACGAAGCACATGAAATTATGGAAACCAGAGCCTCTTTAAGAATGACAAATCAAAGAGGGTGACAGATGGTGGTAAGTGGTTGAGAGAAGACAGGCAGTGACAGTGAGATTCTTGGAGATGGGAAGGAGAAAGAGGATAACGGAAACTACTGATGAAGAGCTGAGGGCAAAAGTTGTACTTATAACGACTTCAGCTAACTTTTAATAAAATTAAAACAACTTTAAAATTAAAAATGACAACTGTCCTGTCCCCGCTAGTGACGGCAGCTTTGCACAGTTTATTAGGAGCACCTGAAGCTCGTGTAACCAGAGAAATAATTGTAACAATATTTAATGAATATATAAATCCAGACCAGACGTTCATTTTATTTTATGGCGCAACAGCGCAAAGTCGAGTCCGGCCTTCTTCATTATGCATAATAATTGCTGTGTTTTAATGATGGTCGGTGTACTGATATTATGGTAAACAGTTTGCGAACTGTTCCGCACTGGACGAGGGTCTTGTGTCTCCGCGCGTACAGAGGAGATATAGTACGCCTCGTAAATAAAGACTTCTAACACAATTAACACAAAATCGCTGTATAGCTCTAAACCCACGTTTCTCAAATTATGGGGCGCGCGACCCTCTGCTGGGTCCCGAGGGGACGTTTGGTGTGTCGCGAAGTTGGGCTCAAGAAGAGCTTCCAGATTGCAGAAACAAACAGGGTGTCAGACTGTATATGAGTGGTGTTATCTAGTGTGGCCTATTCTGACATATAGAAGCAGCAGACGCAAGACCAGAAACCACGACGGCTAGAAGACAAACACGAGCTGCTGATTTCAGGTCATTTTAGTTCTTACCGGTTGCTTCCCTCTGAACGCCACTGTTTTAGTCTTGTCCGCTGATATTTAAAGCCATATTTCAAATAGAAAGAATATCACGTGTCAATATACGAGAAACATGCCGTGTGTCGGACATAGCGGACTGGATAAAGGAAAGGCGACAACTCTGGAATGACCGTGTCGACAGGATAGATGATGATAGTTGCCCCATCCCACAGACCTTGAGGAATTTTTGCTCTTCCTTCTCTATCTTGTCCGTGCCGGCGCTCGGTGACAGACTGAGGGGGGGGGCTCCGCTTGCCTTAGGTGTGCTTAGTGCCCCTCTGGTGGACTCTTCCTCCTCCTCTGCTCTCTCCCGAGCCTTGGCATTGCCGTTTGGCAGCCTTCAGTGACTTTTCCTGAGCGGTTAGAGGCGCCCTGCCCGTTGTTGGGAGGAGGAGGAGGAGGAGGAGGAGGAGGAGGAGGAGGAGGAGGAGGAGGAGGAGGAGGAGGAGGAGGAGGAGGAGGAGGAGGAGGAGGAGGAGGAGGAGGAGGAGGAGGAGGAGGAGGAGGAGGAGGAGGAGGAGGAGGAGGAGGAGGAGGAGGAGGAGGAGGAGGAGGAGGAGGAGGAGGAGGAGGAGGAGGAGGAGGAGGAGGAGGAGGAGGAGGAGGAGGAGGAGGAGGAGGAGGAGGAGGAGGAGGAGGAGGAGGAGGAGGAGGAGGAGGAGGAGGAGGAGGAGGAGGAGGAGGAGGAGGAGGAGGAGGAGGAGGAGGAGGAGGAGGAGGAGGAGGAGGAGGAGGAGGAGGAGGAGGAGGAGGAGGAGGAGGAGGAGGAGGAGGAGGAGGAGGAGGAGGAGGAGGAGGAGGAGGAGGAGGAGGAGGAGGAGGAGGAGGAGGAGGAGGAGGAGGAGGAGGAGGAGGAGGAGGAGGAGGAGGAGGAGGAGGAGGAGGAGGAGGAGGAGGAGGAGGAGGAGGAGGAGGAGGAGGAGGAGGAGGAGGAGGAGGAGGAGGAGGAGGAGGAGGAGGAGGAGGAGGAGGAGGAGGAGGAGGAGGAGGAGGAGGAGGAGGAGGAGGAGGAGGAGGAGGAGGAGGAGGAGGAGGAGGAGGAGGAGGAGGAGGAGGAGGAGGAGGAGGAGGAGGAGGAGGAGGAGGAGGAGGAGGAGGAGGAGGAGGAGGAGGAGGAGGAGGAGGAGGAGGAGGAGGAGGAGGAGGAGGAGGAGGAGGAGGAGGAGGAGGAGGAGGAGGAGGAGGAGGAGGAGGAGGAGGAGGAGGAGGAGGAGGAGGAGGAGGAGGAGGAGGAGGAGGAGGAGGAGGAGGAGGAGGAGGAGGAGGAGGAGGAGGAGGAGGAGGAGGAGGAGGAGGAGGAGGAGGAGGAGGAGGAGGAGGAGGAGGAGGAGGAGGAGGAGGAGGAGGAGGAGGAGGAGGAGGAGGAGGAGGAGGAGGAGGAGGAGGAGGAGGAGATCTATCTCTCTCTCTATTTATGCACCTAAGCATTCAAATAATTTCGACGAAACCGAAACATCGAAGCATGATAATGTTTTTAAGCTTTTGAAACGTATAATGTGGATTACGTAAATCATTTCCAAACCACAGACGATCACAAACAGAGCATGTAAAACCAAATTTATTCTCACTAAAACGTTTGCTAAACTCAATGTCAGCAGCGATTATTTCTGTCTTGATGCGTTTACATATCAAATTTCTAGACTGTGGGGAATCGAAAGTGTGGAAGCGTCACGTTTTTCGATGACGATTTTTGTGGAATGACTCCCAGCCTAAAAACATTATCATGTTAAAATATGTTTACTTTCAACACAAGTTATAAAGCCGCGAACGTCTTTTTGTTAATCAAGTCCGTCGGATGGAAGCGAAGGACATTAGTATGTACGTGCAGTATGTATGTATGCACGTCAGTTGGAAACAGCACAGCTTCCTGCGTCCCCGCCTAGCACATACATTATGGACGCCTCACTATGCACACACGTCTGCTTGGGTGGCACACTAAATCATCTTGTACAATATTAAGTTGGCTGTGTCGCAAACTGACTGTCTTTGCTAACATTGCTACGCTATACATTTACAACCCACTAAATCGCTTACGGAACCAAATCTAGGTTGCGTATCAGTGACGTTATTAATCATTTCCCGCCCCCACCCGCGTTAAGAAAGAAAGTTTGCGATTCTTTGTAAGAAAAATGTGTGTCTTTTTCCTTCGTTTTGTTACATTTGCTTTGATAATTATATATATGAAATAAAGTTTCTTTGCTGCCATTAATAGTAAAAATCTCATGCTCGATTTTTCTCTGTATTTAAACCGTTTCCTATACATTTATATAACTTAATAAATTACCTTAACTCCGTCGTGTGACTTCGTTTTTTATTTAAAATAACGCGTTTCGGAACATATGTTCCGTCTTCAGATTAATTCATTCAGTTGAGGTCGTTAAATATTAAAATCACATTAATTTAAGTTTTAACGACCTCAACTGAGTGAATTAATCTGAAGATGGAACATATGTCCTCAAACGCGTTATTTTAAATAAAAAACGAAGTCACACGACGGATCTAAGGTAATTTATCAATTTATAAATGATGAAATTAACTTGGATACCAATAACAATATGTATGTCAAATTTATGCAACTCCTAGCCGACAATCACTATGTCCTAAAAATTCCCCTTTCGCTGACGGTCACAATCGTCGTTGCTCCTGTCACTAAAGCACAGATAATAACAGTCACATAAACACGTACCACATCAAATACAATAAACACTTTACATTTTGTACGTGTTCTTGTTACATATTATCGTATATGACGCACAGTAGTCCAGAAACACATTTTTTGCAATTCTCAACGATATTTATTTTAAAAATAAATAAATTTCTAAAAAAAATGTCTCGAGACAGATCTTTGAATTTCAACCTAAAATATTTTGTATTGTGCCATAAAAATCAAAACGAACTTACCAAAAGTTGAACTAGGTTATAAATGTAGACCATTACAATTATCGGTTGAACTATAGACCAGTACAATTTAGACCAGCGGGTATGGTACTCGGTTATTTATCTACAGGTCCTGAATTCAGTTCCATAAAATGAAAGGGAGTTTCTCAGCAGCCAACTGATTCAGCCCGTGGAAATGAGTATCAGGGATAACACCCTGTTGTACTAATGGCAACACTGCCTTGAGTACCGACAGCTTAGATAGGCAGGCTTCTCTGCCTAACTCTTGCACTACTTTGATTGGTTCAAACAGAAGCCAGTATTTATGTATAATGTAATATTAATAATATGATAAATAACGGGCCCCCAGCAAGTGTAAGTTTCAAATTTTTGTTTTAATTTCTGGCTAAAAAATGGGCACGTAATATTTAAACACTTTCAAATATTTTTTCTCACTAAAGTGGTGTAAAGTATATTTATATAATACAATTCTGTCGTGAGGAACTTGGAATAGGAATTTTAAAAATCTACCTCGATACTTTTCCTGAGATTTTTATTTACGAGTCTTAGAGAGGCGACAGACAGACAGACAGAGAGTGTGTGAGAGTCAAGAGACATTTCAAGAACTTCAACGGGAAGGGGTTAATTAAATGTAGGTTATAGTTATTCTTTAATACAGAAAAGAATCAAGGGTAGGCTACGTTCAAATAAGCGAAGATAAGGGACATTTTTTAGACCTTAAATCACGGGATATTTTTTAGACCTTAAATCACTGAACGTAATTCAAACGTACACGATTTATTAAAATAACTGTAAGTTTCTATGCACACGTCTTGAGGTCTCCATTACAACAAGTTCAGGGATACAAGTTCTCCTCGCAAAGCTGGAAGGTTTCAATCAACAAAAAACACAGGCCTACGTGTAAACCGTAGAGCTGTGCCCAGAGGCAGTGTGTACAATACACCGGCACAGCTTTCACGACAATCTGCCAAATTGCAGTTCTACTTTCAATTCACTCCGACTGCCTATGTGTGTGTTTTGTCTGTTTCTTTCGTCCACACACACGCGCGCGCGCGCGAAGCCATGTTCTTCTTCTTGCAACCTCATTCCTACATATCATCTCCTCCTCGTCAGCATAGGATCTTTAACTTCCAAATCAAGCTTTTAACAACTATTTTCTAATTGACTTACTCCGTTAAAAACATTTAATCTCAAAACAGCTTGAAACAAAATAAATAATTCATATAACGACTATTAGGCCTACTACGCCCTTGAGTATAGTCAATCTTCCTGAGGATGGCTCATCGCATAATGGACAAAACGTTTGTGTTAGGAAAATAAAATGTCCAAATTAAAGTGCTGTTTTTAATAATAAAAACACGAGTAATCAGTATAAATTCATTAATTTATATTTATAAATTAAATTATATACCTAAATAAAGCCAATCCATAGCCTTGGAACTAGAACAGGGTTTATTTCTATATAAAATTTAATTTTTTAATGTTTAAATATAAATTAATGGATTTAGGAGAAAGTTAAATAAATTTAGTTATACCTGTGCAGCAATAAGACGACTATTGAAGAACAAAACGCAGAGGGAGACACAGCTAAAGTTCTATAAGGTCGTGGCTGTGCCGACTTTAATGTATGGACGTGAAACATGATGGACTCTACTGCAAAAAGATATTTCAAAAATACAGGCCTCGGAAATTAAGGATTTTTAAGAGCAGTGAAGAGATGTAGTTTGAGAGATCGTCTACGAAACGACGACATAAGGAAAGACCTGAAGTTACGGTCGGTTCTGGAGACAATAAAGAAATACAGGCAGAATTGAAAGTTCTATGTGGTACGCACGCGTATTCCTAAACAAGCGTTTGAGTATAGGCCAGTGGGGACGAGAAATCGTGGAAAACCCTGGAAAAAATGATCAGAGACTCTGTGAAGTCGGAACAGGCTATAGCTCAACCCATGTAGTGAAGAAGATTAATGGAATTATACCATGTACTCGTGTTCCAAGGTGTTGAAAATAAAGAATTATAAAAGATTTCATATACAGAGGAATACAAGTACTTAGGGCTGAAAATTACGGCCAGTGGGAAGCAAGACAAAGAAATACAAACCAGAATTAATATGGGAAAGATGGCTATGTATACAATAAATAGAATCCTGTGGGATAAGCAAATTACAGCAGAAACTAAAACCAAAATATTTAAAACCATTGTCAGAAGTATCACGACTTACGACTCATAAGTTTGGACTACTAATAAACACACAAGAACAAAATTAATGACGACAGAGATGGACTTTTGGCGACGTTCGGTACGAGTACCCCCCCGGACGTGAAAAAATTAAATCATTAGGGACAGAATGAATGTGAAAAATTCAACTGTTGATTTTTACCAAACAAAAAAATTTACAATGGTATAGACGCACGAAAAGAATGGCACAGGAAAGATTGCCAAGGAGAGTTATGGAATGGACCCCACCAGGAAGAAGGAGAAGAGGAAGACAACCTATCACCCGCACAGAAGAAATTCAGACTACATTGAGGGAACGAGAAATTGAAGATCTTTGGATCGACAAGCAGCAGTGGAAGATGAGAATTCAATCACTTCTGTAATCCATGGTTCCGGAAAGTGTATAAATATTGCGCAGCCGCCGGAATAATAAATAGTAAAAGTTTTTCTCGTATTTGTAGAGAACAGTAGAGTACAGAGAGCAGTGTCTCCTTACACGAAGGAGACTCTCGAGAGCAGCAGTAGAGTAGGCCTACATCGCGTGCACGGGGCTGCCCTGCGGCGCCACACAACCGGACAGGTCAGCCGGGAACCCAGTAATTGCACCTGTTGTCTGTCCCGAGGCTCTGCCCCGCCACCACATGTCCGCAGCTGGCAGACGTTACTCTCTCGCATACAATTACACTCGACTACCGAGATTTTGTTACTGGCGCGCCCAAAAACGTTCAACTCCTCCTTCCCGAACGTTAATTTATACGTGTGTGTGTGTGTGTGTGTAGTCGTTGTGTTTCATGTCGCTGACACTGGTATCGACCGCAAAACGCTATACACACAAATATTTGTGCAAAATTGCTGCAGGCTGTTACTAAACCGTTCTCCGATATAATTAACCAATAGTCAGTGGTTTCGACTACCAACTATGTTTACGGAAAATTTGATATTTAATTACATAGTATTAGTCGCGTTATTAAGTTAAAATCAAATCTAGATTATTCCGCAGCGGCATTCAAATTAACAATTTCCAATTGCCAACGAGTCATACGTTTCGTGCAGGAGAAAACTCCGTTGTACGCATGAATATTTTCTGTATCCAATGAACCTATCGCTTATAAAGTCATCATCATCATGTTCACACGGTGGCACAGGTAACGTGCTTCCTCTTCCGCCTTCAAAGATCCTCCAGCCATCTCTTCCTGGGTCTACCCACACACTTATGGTCCTATAGGTTTGCATTTCCAGACTTTTTCGGCCAATGTTGAATCTGACATTCTTTCTAAGTGTTCTTTCCACCGTTCTCATAATCATTTAATGTTTCATTCAAGTTAAAAACTTGTAATGGCGGGTGACAGGATTCAGTGCTACCAATGGAATATAGGCCGGTGGGGAAGAGACATAGAACGGCCGGGTCCTGGAACAGGTTCGGGATGAGCCTAATCCTTGACGTTGTTGATGATAAAGAAAGGGAAAAACCAGCTGCACAAAACACTTTTCCGACATATTATTACTACTAAAAAAATGGTTACATTTTTGTGGGAAAAGACAGTTTTTGAGGTCGTATATCGGAAAAGACAGTTTCCGTCGGTGATTTTTACGTTTACAAGTTTTTAGCGTTGACGCAACTGGTCTGATCGCAACGCAAACATGGCTTTCACTGACCGTCCGATGGATATGTCAGACAGACAGACGTAGCGTAGATTATATGTACCATTGTTGTGCGAAATGGATGACGTCTGTGTGTGCTGCATAAACCAACGGACTGACTCTGTGTGTGCGGATTATACGTAGAGTGGCTCCGGCAACAATCATCAGGATTCACTGGAGCGCGCAATTGCGCCACCGCCTAGACAGGAGAAAGTAAACACACACACACACTCTCTCTCTCTCTCTCTCTCTCTCTCTCTCTCTCTCTCTCTCTCTCTCTCTCTCTCTCTCTCTCTCTCACGGTCTGCCGCACGAATTCCACGCCACAAACGGACCGTGTGCATGCACACAACAATAACTGTTATTTTCGTGTTTAAAAAGCGAGCAATAGCGCGATGTAAAAGTAAAATACGAAACGTACACCCCAGTGACAAGGTTGGGACAGTCAGTGGAGCGGAGACGACTACGTCGGATCACGCGAAACGTCGCTTCCAAACTGTACTTTTCTGAAAATAATCACATTCTTAAACTACCACTAAACAAAACCCTTCAAAACCTTGAAATAGGCACAACAAATTTAGAAGCAGTAAAAGAGTTCATATATCTTGGCTCCCAGGTAAGCAGCACTAACGACACCAACACTGAATTAAGAAGAAGAATATATCTCGCAAATAAAACACATTATGGATTAAAAAAGCACCCGGCATCTAGTTTCTTATCAAGAAGGACGAAATGTAAAATTTATAAAACACTTACCAGGCCAGTGCTGACATGTTTCAGAAACCTGGATGATAACACAAAATAGCGAAAGACTTCTAGGCTGCTGTAAAAGACGGATTCTAAGAACAATATTTAGAGGAGCACAAGAAAATGGAATGTGGCGCAGGCGCTATAATTATGAACTATACCATCTTTACAAAGAGCCGGACATTGTCAGGATAATAAAAATATACAGGCTAAGATGGATTGGACACATAGAGAGAATGGAGGAAAGACAGCCTACGAAACATATCTTCTACCAGAAACCAGAGTAAGGGAAGACCTCGAAGTAGATTCTAAGATCAAATAGAGAAGGACATCACAAAGCTGAACATAAGAAACTGGAAAGCCAGGGCAAGCAATAGGGAGGAAAGGAATCGACTCCTGGAGCAGGCCGAGACACACCAAGGGTTGTAGAGCCACGGCTGATGAATAACACTCTTAGCGCACTGTCAAAACCCGGGCCGGATTCTCAGAATTTTGTCACAGAATACAGTTCAATACAGTTTATTACAATTCCTACCTATATATCTGAAGAAAACTACTTCCAATACACTTTTTCAGCTGCTGTTCGTCTCCTCAGGGCAACAAAAGAGTACCTATCTCGTATTTGTAATTTCATTCGCATAAACATCATAAAATAGTAGGTCTAATTAATAAATGAATGAAATAAAGAAACAACATAACGTAAACGAATTCCCTACCCTTATATTTTCATTTTCCGAGAAACAAGAAATAGGCCTAATTAACAGAATACAGTAATCTCTCGTTATAATGGACTATTAGGGGCTCTGAGTTATCCGTTATATTGATAGTCCGTTGTAACTATATATAGCAAATAAGCCTTACAATATGGATATGCCTCATTTAAACTATGTGGATACAAATAGAAACTATTTATTTTATTGTATTTATATAAAATAGCTAACAATACAGCACTAAAACAAGGTGGCTATGAGCCACAATCACTATCCATATTTACTGGCTTTAAAAAATTACTAATTTTTGTTTGAAATTGATTTAATTCTTTAATCAGTATAACTCACGAAGGTGTCGCACGTGATCATAACATGGCGATATGTTTTCATTTTTTGATTGGTCACACTCCCCCCTTTGTCACACTCGATGCGGAAGTTCAAGTGGTCTTTGTTTCGATTGCTTTAAAGTTTTGAGCCTTATTGTCTTTGATTTTTCAACATTTCACGTTTTTTTATAGCTGTCCGTTATAACGGGGGGGGGGGGATACCGTATTTACGTTTTACACAGAATTATCGCAATTGTTTTTTAAGTACATTAAATTCCACTGTGTATGTGTTTACTTGAACACCTGCAGAGCATTCGAAAACGATGACGAAAACAACGTCGTTAAGTATGCGAAAAACAAAAAACCCAACTCGGCAAAAGCCGAGTTAACGGAAACTATAAGTTTCCAGCTGACCGTGGAACGCCACGAGAACAAACTAGTTTACCAGGTCACGGAGTCAAGCCTCAAACTCCACTTAAAATTAAATTTACATTGTCTTTCTAACTCGTTTTAACGGAATACACTTAAAACTGTCTGCTGTGGCAATGCATAAAATATTAAAAGCGTTTCGACTGCTGAAGAATCGATAACGCATTACAGTTCCGCAAAGCATCTATCAAAAGTAAATGGAGAAATACGAGTTTCTGATGCCGTTTCAACCGCATTCTTTTACAAGTGCTATAGAACTTTTGTACAGGAAATAAAAAATGAAATTAACGGGGATTTAAAATATTTCTTAACGACCGAAAAACTGATAATATTTAGTTTAAAACATAATTTCATCAAGCAGAAACATTTTGTTTGTTTGTTATACAATTCTCTCGAATGTTACAAACATTCGATCAGTCTATTATAGAAAACACTTTGTGTTTTAGTAGAAATACGAAGTTGACTGACGATTCGTTCGGCACTTAGTGAAACATATTACTACTAAGGTTTTAAAAACATACAAACACATGGTAAGTTTCACAGTTTATTATTTACCTCTGACACACGTTGTTTCCATGATCTCTTTGGGAATAGCTCAATAGGATGAAACAATTGTCAGAGGTAAATAATAAACTGTGAAACTTACCAAATGTTTGTATGTTTTTAAAACCTTAGTGGTAATATGAAGTAATAAATTACATTTAGGTATTTAAGAAACTGATGTTTAAAAGGAGAGAATATATTGTCCTCCTCGGAATATGTGTAGCAGGTTTTTGGGTACATCCGTGTATGTGATACTTATATTGCCGACGTTTCGTTCCGTAATCCCGGAACATTTTCAAGGCGTACTGATGTTGATTTAACTACGGTGCGCGTTTTACAGTATATCTTGCTTCCCTTGTGATTTTTGCCGTGGGAAGGTTAGAGTGTGGGGGCGAGTGTGTTGTGGCCATATGTTGTCTGTTAATTGTTTGTTAACATCAGTACGCTTTGAAAATGTTCCGGGATTACGGAACGAAACGTCGGGAATATAAGCATCACATACACGGATGTACCCAAAAACCTGCTACAACAGATACTGACCGTGAAAGCATTCGCACGAGCATATAGCCTACATATACTGTAACGCTACCATTAGCAAAACGCTGTTTACGTGAAGACATATTAATTCTCGAAGTATAAAATCATTTTGTCTTTAGAAGCTGCAGTAGTAAAACATTTCTTCTGGCACAGTGGTATAGGCGGCCTAGGTGATAATAACCTCAGCGAGCCAACGCATGCATGTGGTTCAACCCACACTGCCGTCTGTCCTTGGGATGTAACGTCTGTCTGACTGTGTCCTTTGGTCATGTTCTTCTTTCCACCGTGTCTCCACCAAGCTTTAGTACGCCCATTTAAGGCCACACACACACACACACACACACACACACACACACACACACACACACACACACACACACACACACAGCTTTATCTAGCATGCTCCAATAAGACGACGTATATGACTCATACTACAGGCGACTTATAAAGCGAAATAAATAAATGTTAAAATTTGAAGAACTGGGCAGTTTACGAGGAGTATGCTCAGTTTTCAGGGCAGACCATACAAGAGATGAAACCGTTCGTGAAAAATTCAACACTGATAAAAGCTTGACTGATAAAACATAATTCAGACATTGGTCTGGTACGGCAATGTAAAGCGAATGAGGAGCTGTTAGATTCTGTACTCCTCACAAATAGGCGAAGAATAGGGATGGATACGAAGGGCCATGCGAAGCTGAGAAATATAGCAGAAGACCGACAGAACTGATAGGTTTGGAAGCGGCGAAGGCTGTAGGACTCCCCCCCCTCCTCACATACACACACGTCTCCTCGAATATCTCCATTCTGGATGTGATCCAGTTTCGTACACCTCAAATTCTCAAGTTATCGTACCCACTGTTTCCTGCTACATTCTCTTCGAGAAAGCTTCTCTGCAGTCCATATTCTGCCTCCTTCCCTACGGATCTGCGCTTCAATTCCGCAGAGTTGTATAAGAATAAAATATATTTTTCCGTCTTTATCAACCGATTACGAATTTTATTAACTTCTGAATAAATAATGCGCAGAACCAAGTCCAAGTCCAAGTTGAACGGAGCAGCAGCTAGTCGTGCTCCGGTGGTCGCAGTGTCCGGGTGATACCCGATGACTGCATGTTGCCTGCTTGTTTGCGCAGAAGCAAAGCGACACAACAGTTCTTATTTCAGCCAAACGAGACGAGAGGATTCATCCGAACACGTAAATCGTCTCTCGACTAGATTACCAAACAATCGCCGAACACTGTTAGTACAAAGGTTTACACTTGGTACGTTTCGCAGTTGTTCACTGATCTCTTTGACAATAGCTTGAGAAGCTGAAACAGCTGTCAGAGTTAAATAAAAAAACTGTGAAACGTACCAAGTGTTTATATATTTTCAAAAACCTTCGTATTAATATGTTTCACCTAGTGCCCAACAAGTTATCAATGAATACTGTTTGTTAGATTTAACCGTTGTTTCGTTCTGTTTGGATCTAACAGATTGTAACGGATGTGTTGGACGATCATACTGGTGTGGCTGATGACATTTTAATAAAAAATCTTCCGAAGAATCTTAATCAGCAACAGCAGATGGTCCGCCGGTTAAACCGATCGAGCCCGCATATGTATGCAAATGTTCGTACGTAAACTTGGTTCTCTCTCTCTTTCTCTATACAACACGGAGAAAATCAAAGTCGTAAAAAAATCAGAAACACGAAAAACAAAATAACGCTGATGTTGTTGAAAGTTGTTGCACCTGTCTGGCCTTTTCACCCAGACTGTACGCCATGCTGGCAGAGGCAGAGAGACCAAACCAGTTTCAGGAACTACGAGCGAGACCCCGGCCAGAAAGTAGCGGTTCGTATACCTGCTGGCTATCTGTGGTGGGAGAAGCCGCTCCGGCTACATATGCATGCATACGTGTTCCCTGCCTGCTATTGAACAAAATATCATTTGTTTACTTACACGTTTTTCACATAAGTAAATCAAATAAATATCTGGATTTTGTTTTCCATGACGTGTCCGTTGATTAACTAATTACAAATATATCACTACTCCCTCGGAACACTAATTTTTTATTGGTAAAAATGTCAAACTTTTACCTTGTATAGCCTGAACTAGTATTCGCTTATTACAAGCTTCGTCAGAGGCTATAAAGATATAACTACAGTACTATGTACTACGAGATATAAAATATATTTAATATTTATACCTCATAATATATATATATATATATATATATATATATTATATATTTAATAACTTTACCTCAAGATGTTTTTTCCCTTATTTGGAACATGTTCGGGAAATTTATTGTTCCCATTTTCAGCCTTCTTAATTTTGAATCTTGTGGAGTACTCGTGTGTTGGTTGGATGTTGTTATGGTTTCCTGTTGGTTTTTGGTATTTTAAACTGGTATTATTGTGTGTGATTGTGGTGTATATATTATTATTTTGTGTATTTCCGATGTTGAGTGCTTTGAAAATTGTGTCGTTTTTCTACTAATATACATCTTGTGTAAATATATCTACTAGTGTGTGTGTGTGTGTATATGTATATGTGTATATATATATATAAAACTATTGACGTTTTACATTTTTACCAATAACAAAATTAGTGTTCGTAGTCGGTAGTGATATATTTACAAATAAATACGTTAAAAAAATTTTCTGTTTAATTTGAAAACGGTAGTGTAGAAAGTCTTTAAGGAGCCCAAATATTGTTTGCATAACATTATCTCAACCATTCTTATTACAAGACACTTCATAGTTAATGGGTTAGTAAAGTATATTTAACACCGTGTGCATTGTAACTCTACTGCTCAGGACTAAATGTTTTAAACGTTCTTGTCGATATAATAAGATTTATTATTGATAACAAAAAGTGATTATCTAACGGCCGGGACTCCTGTCATTGGAACCACAATCGTGTCCTCCTCCAGTCTCCTGAGTGCATGATACCTTTCATCTGCACATTGCCCAAATGTTTTCTCCTCGTCCGTCGTTTCCCAACAGTTTCCTCCAAAACCGTTCAATACATAGAGAGAATGGATCCAACTAGATTTTCAAGAAGAGCCCTGACATATTGTTGATCCAATAAAAATAGCTCCTGTACACAAGCAGTTTCTATTTCCACTTTCTGTATTTCGTTAAGAGTTTTTTCTTCACAATGACTGATTTTTTACGTTTAAAAAAGTATCGTTCTTTTTAAAACAAAAAGAGACAATATTATAATTGTTCTGCCGCAAACAATATGATTTTTATGCCAGCGAGCTAGCTTTGGCGATGCAGGTAACGGGGTTCATTGTGTGAGCCACCGTACAGCGTACAAGGAAAGTAGCGTAGCAGTCAGACAACGCTACAGCCGCCCGGTCCGTTATTACCCTGGGATGTTTTTACAGGTACACGTTTCCACAGACTCAGCCGATGAGGAGGCTAATAAACGCACCTTAATATTTTTGGCGCCGGCGGGAAACGAACCCAGAAAACTAGCCTGGTAACGAAGCGACATAAGCTCTACCACACTCCCATTATACAAACCGCACACCTTCTACTATTTCAAACTCTTATTGTCCAATAAAACTTCAATATTGCCATTTTTATAAATACTCATGGAAATAATATATATTATTGCTTCACTCATAAACACTCTACAGGATACAAGCAAATCAGACGAAGGTGGCAAATATTTTGTAAACTTTCACCATCTCGGGTGAAACAAATTTTTACACGTATTAATGTACCTGGCTTTGTACTCTGTACTGAAGTTGAGTTAAAAACCACTTAATAATATGTTACAAATTTAATACTTACAACATTTACGAAGTGTGTTGTCTGTAAATGCACTGTTTGTTATTCTTACCTGAAAAAGAAGAAAAATATAAATGTGATGCTGAAATTATACAAGTGATTTTTTTAATAATTATAAATTGTTAATAAAAAGTTGGGTTAAAGTTAGCACAATTACTTATAATCTTGGTACGCCGTAATTATACTAACAATGTTCCAATTTATAGTATTCCATAAAGAATCGTTCAGACTTCTAAGTTGGCAGCCAAGCGACCGTACTCACTGGACAACCCGCCTCTCTGTTCCATTGCTTGTATAAAAAAGGATGACCACACACCCCCATAGTCATGAATAATTTTCTACGTAGTTTTCATCATCATCGTCTTCACAACACGGCAAAGGCAAGGTGCTGCCTGTTTCGCCTTCAAAGATCCTCCACCCATCTCTTCCTGGCTCTACCAACACACCCGTGTCCTATAGGTTTGTATTTCCAGACTTGTTTGGCCGGAACCCTGTTGACGCAGAACAGTACGGATCTAGACCGGAAGATCGGTAAATATTCCTGGTGGAGGGGAGCAGTAGCCACCAGTACCAAGTTAGGACGTAAGAGAAATGATCCTGGACCGGTTTATCTTTGGAATATTACACAGGTGGGAACTAGTTGGATTTAGTCTGCCGTAGTACTGCGTCCTATTGTTATTGGATTATATTTTGCGGCTGCCTTGCAGTTTCGTGTTGGGGCATCAAAGACTAGGGGAAGACAACCCTGAACAAAAATTACCGGGAGGCAAGTCCCGTAAGGGACAGGTCCTCTAAGTGACTTACCCATCTTCCGATGGTACCTTATAATGGGGAATTAATTTAATTTACTCACAACTTTCAAAGAACACAGCCGGAAGTAGTTTTCATTTAATTTTTACAAATGATATTAGCCTATCCACTGTAATTAATCAAAAAATCTGTACGTGAGTGAGGTCTGTTGAAGTCCGATGATGATTCTTCCGTTTTTAAATGTAGTAGTTCTCCAGGTCGTTATCGGACTCGTCCAAACTTTCATGATAGGACTACTCTTTGATCCGCAGTCTGAGTCGAACGGTACATTCTTCCGCCTCTCAGGAAACATCCTCAACAAATTTCACAGACGGGTGACTAGAAACAAAAACCGGAAACAGCCGACGAGACCCGGTCGCTGACCCTACGTGATAAATCGTTATGTAAAAAAAAATCGGTGATTGATAACCGGCGCAGTTTTCCGATATGACGAATTAAAAACACCGCCAGCGGGCGGCCAGTGGTGGGCATTTTCTGATAATTCTCGGCGCTGTGATGGACAGGTTTCAATTAAATATCTGATAGAGCGCGGATTGTGCACCCAATATACCTGACAGCCGTTTGCCCTTTACTGATGGCTTTTTTATGATAACCGCTGCTCATTTGATAAGGGCTACTGCTGGTGATGTTTACGTTCGAGGTGAAAACTAGGGCAGTGCTGTTTGGGACTCGTGGTCCGCGAAATGAATATACGCCCCATGGAGCCGTTTAGTTCGATTCACACCGTAATTTCCCCAGATATTTACCTCTATTTTTTTAAAATAATTTTTACTACGTTCAAACACGTAATAGTCACAATATTTATAACCACCGGACAGACGTTCATTTATTTTTAAACCAACATTTTAACGTCTTTCAAGGCTGATTAAAACTAATCCAGGATATGAGTCAAAATTATTCAACAGGCCTGTTTACAGTAAAGATTGTCAGTTATATGAAATAAAACAGTTCAAGGAGAATTCTGACATTTTTACTGATAAGCGATCGTGCGTAGTGTAATTTTGCTTATTAAAAACACAGTGAATATTTAATTATCTTGATGTACGTTTTGACAATGTGAAATTTAGTTTTTACTATTTGTTGTGTTTGTTCTTACGAGTGTTTCTGTGAAAACCGGCAAAGCTTTTCTTCAGTCGAATCTTATTGCGTAAAGTGCAAGCAAAACCTATTATTTTCTTTATAAAAATGAAGTTTCTTAAACACACGGGTCATGGGTACAAGACAAGTGAGTTTATTAAAATAAAAAGAAAGAAATTAAAGCCTAACACTCACGGGCACGCAACCCACCACACCTACACACACAGGTGTACGCAGAAACGGAAGTGGAAACGTCGATGAAGGAGAAGAAGAAACATCCAGACAGCAAATAACAATAGCAACGATATAGCAGCAAGCTGTGCATATATAACATCAAGATTGCGGATTCGTCATGGAGAGTATAGATTATTCATTTTATAATGTAAATCTTTCCTGTGTTCTATTGTGAGAGCCACTCTCTCTATCTCCCCTCCTTCCACAACTCCCTCCGGTTTCTGCGGTAGTCCATTGTTATCAGAGTTTGAATAACTTCTTCCTCGATGACGTTTTGTCGTGGTACATAAACGTGACTGTTTCCTCACGAGTATTTGAGGACAGAGACTAACAGTCGTTCAAACATGGATTCCCCGAATAAACACCAACAACACGCACACCGACGTGCAAGTGCGGAAACTTTACAATAAGCATCAATCCGCAATATCTATATTTCAACAACATTTATATACCGATGATGGTCTCTGTTTTACACTTGGTGTTTCGGTCTCCAGAATTTGGGCTCGTCCTCGGAAGGTGAGAGCGGCGATGTAAAGACCTAACAACCTTTCTTTGGTTTTCAACGGGGTCTTTCAACCGCCGTTCACAGCGTATAAGTGCAAAATATTACGATGAAGACCGTTAGAGCAGAGACGTCATCTGATAGAAATCACCCATTGCTGATGAGTTTAAAGAATATTTGATCATCATCGTCGTCGTCATCTTCAGCAAGGATTAAACCAAAAAACGGTTTGCTCCGTCCCAAGCAAACACAGACTAGAGCTGGTCACTCCAACGCTTCTTCAGACGCCCCACACCTCCCCTTCTTTCGGCTTATAATTCAATAGTTGTTTGCGGACGCCACAGTCGTCCATTCGGTTAAGATGTTCTAACCATTTTCGCCGATACTGGGCACTTCCATCAAGTACACTAATGACATATTCAGCTCCTGCCATACATCGACATTTCTTTTGCGATCTGTGAAGAGTATACCCTGCCACGTGCACGAGGAATGTCATTTTGACAGCTTGTATACGACCGGCCTGGGATATTGTTGCAGTCCGATTCTCAGAGAACTGTGGGAAGGGCAATCATCTTGTAGACCTTCAGGCGTGTTTGTTTCCTTGTTGACTTTAGAGTTTTCCTCATAATATCCATTTCCTGTCGTACTTTTGACATTTCTTTTGCTATCTTAAAGGAAGACCATTTGATTTCTCTAACAGTTGTACACCGCTTTACTTCCACGTAAGACGTCGACTAGGTCTACAGTTAAAGCAGGATACAAGCTCTGTCTCTGCAAGGCTGTAAGGCTCTGCATGTCTTGCAAGGCATGACTACGCTTTGCGATTTATGATCGGTTGTTTTCATGTTTCCTGCATGTTGTCGTATTCTTTTTTATACTTTCTACTCCCAGATTTTGTCATTATAATTCACTTCGGCTTTAGTCTTCTTCATTCGTCTTTTCCCTTTTTTGGGAAAACGGGAAAGTCCATTCACCGTTTTTCTTTTTTATGAAAACCCGCTTTCTTGTAATTGCCGAATCTTCAGAAACTTCCTCTTCCTTACCTCATTCGTTTTGGAATCTTCCAACTGTGTCCTTCTATTTTGGATTTAATCACCTTCTCAGCAGTTCCTTCTTCCTATATTCAAATTAGAGATGCCTCCTAAATTCTCCAGCTTTGTGTTCAGGTAAATTCCAATATGAGGGAATTTTCATGCTGATCGTGTAACACATTGGTAAACTGTATAAATATGGTCCAAACCCATTCAACGTTGTCCACACTTCTTGTGGACTTAGTCCAGGCCAGACCTCCCCCCCATGCTGTAAGGGGCCGTGCAATAATCACGTGATGTTTTTTTAGCAATTTTTTAACCCCCCCTCACGCCTGGTGATATGTGGTGAGGTTTTAGACTAACCCCCCCTAACCCAAAATCACGTGTATTTTTTTGGTACAAAGTATCTTAAACATTTTCAGAATATTATCTTTAAATACAGGTATAATCTAATTTAATTCTGGAAAATTAAGCACCGTGATAAAAATATCCAGACAGACATTAAGGTTGCAGGTTGTTTCTGACTGGCATAAAAATAATAAAGGAAAGGTGTAATCTTGTGAAAAACATATATTAGTACTGGTACATGAATATATTTAATGAATATTGTCCTCGGACCACGGATTAGCGAGACTTTCTTCAACACTAACAATTGGATAGGTATCTTGCAAATCAGCTGTTGGCATTGTGCTTTGTTGAAGATCAACGTCAGTCTCATCAAGCCACTCGGCGTCATCATTTTCGCGCACTACGCAGAGAATCTCTCTCGATGTAGCGATCGATCGTCGCGTAAGGATACGTGAAGGACGAACATTGTGCATCTCTGAAGTATTATTGCTCGGATTATTAGGTTGCTTGTGACATGACTTTACATGTGCCTTAACACTCTTCTTTGTACAGAAATACAAGGTTACGCGTCGCTTCTTGGATCAGAAATCGCGCGCTTATTAACGAAAAAACAAATACACGTGACATCTCACTACACCCCCCTCCCCCTTGTAATATTGTGATTTTTTCCGAACCCCTCCCCCCCTTTCGAGCCTCACGTGATTATTGCACGACCCCTAACCAGAGCAGACAGAACGCTGCTAACTACGTAATAGAGATAAATGTTTAAAATTTACCGAGCAATATTTCCCATAAATTTAAAGGAATATTTTATTCATGCACAAAAGTAGACACAGACATTAACTTACAAAACGTTCTTTCCGAGACAAAATTAATCTAGATTTCAATAAAATAAAAAGAAAGAAAGAAAACCAGGACACACTGTAGTAAAATGTGTTACAAAGGTTTTCAACAAGAGGAAGGAAGCTGCTGCTAACAGAGGGAAGATAAATTTTAGTCTAAATAAAATTAGAGATACAGCTGAGAATAGAATAGAACACTAAAAATACCGACACAAAAAAAAACGACGACAACGGTGGACTCCGCTCAGAATGAGCGCTGCTGTTACTCTGTTGTTACCCCCTCACAAGGGTAATATAAATTTGTAGCAGTGGTAGGACTGTAGTTGTTACTGCACACCGCTCTACACACGTCGTGAAAAAGGAAACATGCAGAGCCTGAGCCGTCGCGACGCATGGAAATTGAGTTTGTATAATCAGCACACACACACACACACACACACACACACACGCACGCACGCACGCACGCACGCACGCACGCACGCACGCACGCACGCACAGATAATAGACTCGTTTGCACTCATGCGGTGGTGTCAATTCGGTTACAACGAGTTTGTCCAGGAAGTGTTTGCTGATACAATTTTCTCGTCCAATAACGGAATAACACGCTAAACCACTTTGCACAAAAATAGTCACACTAAGCTGTCAGTCAAAGCGATGAAATTCCCAATATTTACAGACAGTCGACTTCGTGCGCACGGCTCTAAATCTCTAATCGTTACTGCGCGCATTGTTTAGACCTAAACACGCGGTTTCACGATGGAATGGAATTACGTGTAGTCTATATACAAGATCTTCTTCTTCTTAACGGTTTTAGGCTTTAGCGGACTGTTCCTATTCCACAGTCCTTTTATTAGGTCTACCAACTTTTCTTCTGACTCTAGCGTTGTAATCTTTCACTATCTTCGGTATTCTATTTTCTTCCATCCCATTGATGTGTTGAATCCATTTTCTTCTGTATTCTTTAATTCCTTCATTAACTGCAAAAATATCTAAATAATTTCTTATATGCTCTCGTCTATTACACCTTTTAACTGATCTCTGATCTCAGAAATACATACAAGATATAAAACATTTTTTCCTTTAAACTGGATAATCTTCCACGAATATTTGATTTAATTTTTGAAAACGTATATGCTTCAATTTAATTTTTGGATTTATTTGGAAGCACGGTTTTTTAACATCTCAATCGCTACACGTGCATTCCACCGCTAAACACTGAAAATAAAAGATTTATTTATACTAAGGTTTTAAAAACATACGTACAAACAACTGGTTAGTTTCACAGTTTATTATTTACCTCTGGCAATTGTTTCAGCTTAATAAGCTATTCTCAAAGGGATTATACAAACAAATTTGTTTGTTTGTTTCTATGATCTCTTGAGAATAGCTTAATAGGCTAAAACAATTGTCAGAGGTAAATAATAAACTCTATATAACTTACCTAGTGTTTGTGTTTTTAAAACCTTAGTAGTAACATGTTTCACCAAATGTCCAACGAGTCATCAATCAATATTGTGATTTATTTATGGCTGATCAAGACAGTACGATTGATTTCATTTTTCAAACACGTGTAAGTTTATTAAAATAATGTTTATACACTTATAAACATTGTATTTTTTATAAGTATTTTTATTGTATATTTTACACGTGTTTTGAAAATATAGTTTATTAATTAAAATATGAACAGTAAAACTGTATGTCGCCGAAATATAGCGCTTACCGAATGGAACCGGTTAAAACGAGTTGATTTGTAATCGACAACAGCGTTAACAAAGGGGAAAGGTGTTGTGAAGTAGTTAGCAAACTGTTTGACGTGATTAAGCGGGCGCGCGTGAGTGTCTTATCAACCAATTGAGAGCCGTCAGTAGCCGCTGTTACGGAATTGTGTGGCATTGTTGTGGCCGCAACAATAACTATAACAACAATGCAGCGAAAGGCGTTGGCCACCTTGATCACGAGTCCGTTCGCCGGTCACGACTTTGGTCGCGTGGCTGACACCCCCTCACGCTCTCATTACTTTGCCTGATAAATCCACTCTCTCTCTCTGCCTCTCTATTCCGGGCAGGGTGTAATTTACGTATCGTTATGCGACATAGTTTTCCATTTAATCATAGTCATTGTTGACTTTGTTCGTTTTATTCGGCGCACGTCAGGGGACGCAACGAAAGAAAATAATCATTTCGCACGAAACATTTTATTAACGAGGTAACAACTGTAACTAGTTGTGCACCCCCATCCCCGACGCTCTACGCCGCATACAATGCAGGAAGTTCCCGTAATAACGTATAAAAGCAAAATTTACGAAGAAACGAGACCAGACAAGTAGTTAGAACAGACAATGGACTGCGGAACCGTTGCAACTTACAGCGACTCCTGCACTATTTTCGCGTTTATTGTAACTTCGCGTTTTCATAAAAAAGAAAACTTACTTAGCGTTTCTACACAGTCCAACTTAGGTCGAATCTACTCCTTCCATTTAACGCGTAATCTCGAAAGATCCAGAGGGAAGATTAAAAATAAATATTAAAAAGTTAAACAAGTTTCTTTTTTCAAATTTTCACAGCTCGATTCGCGTTGCACTTTCGTTTTTTATTAAAACGAGAAAAAAGCGTAGAATCATCATTAAAAATTTTAACGACGACAAAACGTTTTTGTTATTTCTCGACCCTACAGAGTACAAAGGAACTGCTTTCGAGTTTTCATTAATACACGTACAATGTATATAATTTTCTACACAAAGTTACTCCGTTGCCTTGAAACGAAATACCGTTGATTGCAACGAGCGTTAGGTTAGATTGTGACCAAGTTGGGTGACCTTCAAACGAAAGGTCACAACAATATAGTTTACCTTTCTCGTTCCCTTTACGTAACCGTACAACGTGAGCCGTCAGTCAGAATACACGTGTCATCGGCTTGATAGGAAGATAACTGTTTTACCGGAGAAGATCCGGGCATGGACTCGGACTCGCAGCTTTCGTCACAAAACATGTACTGTACTTCCTCTTCGTTAAAGGGTGATGGAAATGTCGTAACTCTATAGTTTCAGATCTGCTTCCATCGAAGGTAACTTACAATTCATATATTTCTAGACTACAGTTTCCCGTATTTGACATTATCACCTCCTTGGAAGGAAGCATCATCGGTCCTTGAGGTAATAACGGAGCGTTGATTTGCGATTGGTCAATAAGAAGACGGACCACAAAATTTTGCCGCATAAACATTTTACGGCAAATTCAGTAGTAAACAGTTATCCTTTTATGGCCAATTCGGTAATAAACACATGTTATATCGTTCATTTCATTCTGTCTGTGATGTCAATTATAAATCTTGTATGACCCGTACAACGCACATCGTCAAACAAATTTTTCTTCTATACGAAATAAGAAACAATACAAGAACTGATACTAAAATGAAGTTCTAGAAAGTAATGGCGATACCTGTGCTTACTTATGCTAGTGAAACATAGACGATGACTGGGAAAGAAAAGCAGCATATACAAACCGCTGAAATGAATTTTCTAAGCCACGTTAAGTGGTTACCGTCTCCGGGATCTAATGCGTAATACCATATAAGGGCCGAACTGGATGTATTCTCCATAAATTTGATAAGATAGAAGAACGAAAGCAGCAGTGGATGGAACACGTCTACAGAATGGACCACCAGAATGGATCTTCAGTGAAAATCGAGTGTGGTGGTATACGCTAACGTTATATACCACCTCACGTTAGCGTACTCGATTTTCACTGAAGATTGGAGTCGATGGCACTGCCGAAACGTCTGGTTTTGAAGTAAACTTTGGACCACGGCCGAACAGCCCGGGAAGTAATTGACTGCGGTCGTGTGAGCCTACGAAACGGGACCTGGTTTCGTTTTATCGACAAACCGACAGCAAAAATCAAGTGAAATTCAGATCGACGAAACGGGAAACGTTTACGAAAACACGAGCTCTCACACTTACATCATCAGTACGACGGAAAACTACAGGTATGACACGACGCGGTTTATTACAGAGTGGTGCTATTAAATTGGCTGCTGTCGGTTTAACGGTTACATCTGCACTGCGTCATTGTACGCGATACTCTACATAAAGTATATACTGTACACACTCCGTCCGTGTATCGTTTATTACTGTATATGCAGAAGTGTGTTATAGTCAGCGTACTTCATACGTACTGTGCACTCAAACGCACATACAACAGTAAACAAACAACGGTGCAATGATGAGCCTAACAAAGCGATTGCTCGAACCGGCGACTCCGATCCCCGATGTTTATAGCGCGATAGACAGAAACTAAACCGATAGATATAATGACCAGGACAACAGCTAGGAGTTCATGCGCCTGCGAGCGATCTTGAATTCACCCCCCCCTCCCGTCTTTCTTATATCTCAACGCCTTTAAGCCACGGCCGATCTTAAATAACATTTAATAATTTTTTATTAAGAAAATGATCTTTCGCCAGCAGCTGCAACTGATACCGTTAATATGTCAGGTATATATGGGTGGGGTCCGGTCCCGTTTGCCCCCCTCCCCCGTAAACACGTCCCTGTTGTAAAGTAACACAATCCCAAAGAGAGTAGAATTTCTCTACACGACTTCGAAAAGGCCGAAAAGAAAATAGCCTTTATCGGATATAGGCTAAAGGCGAAAGTACCGATGAAGGTAACGAATAAAAGAGGGAAGAGGAGAGATAGAAAAAGACGGAACTTCGGACTTACCTACCCAAATTTAACCAATACGAATAAAGTTGGAAAATATAGTTTATAAATGTGCCTACATGTAGGGCCTACGCTAATTGGACAGTGTTACGCATCATTAGACCAAATGCCATTTCATAAAAAATGAATTAGTGGCGCGTTCTTTAAGGCAAACAGTAGAAGATATTTTAATAGATAACACTAGATATTTTAATATATTAATTTAATATTAAACTAATTTTATAATTTTAATTTAATTTAATATTAAAGCCTAGATATTTTAATAATGTAAAAAATTTTTAATGTATTTTATATATTCATATAGCCTTATATGATCTCCAAACTTGAATAACCAATGAACTTTGAAAGCAAATACTGAAAAATTATATTTTCGTGCTTGGTCTAGTGATGCATTACATTGTCCAATTATAAAAAAAATAAATAAAGTATATATCGTGGGGTTATTGGCAAATCTATACAAGTCCATTTATGTAAATTTACGGAAAACTGAAATTAATGGTTTCCAAGAGGAACGGTAGGCCTAAATCATTAAACTGATTTTCAAGTTTTATTTTTATTGTTAATAGTCATTTTATTGATTACATAGCTGTTAAAAAATAAAAACAAAAAGACAAATACCGGTACATAAAAAATCATAATGTTTTAAACATCTTGAAACCTCATTAATCCAGGACTTGGGTAGTTTTACCACTAACCCCTCGATATATAATATTGTTACGACGGTCTCCTTGATCGTCGTATGGTACAGTATAACAGAATACAAGCCACCAATGAAATCACTAATAACCAGCTTTAATTATCACAATTAATAATTTTTAATCAACAAGATAGTCTCTTACAACAATTCAAGTAAAAATTGTCCACACGCAATAATAATGTTAACTACAAAGAATTTCGCACTAATTAGAACAAAACAACACTTCGCTACAAATAGTCGATCCGCGCTAAAGAAACTGCTCAACACCACTGAACTAAACCGACTGCTAAGGCTTTTTTTAGGTACCGCACGCCTTCTAGAAATCTTCCATCCTGAAGTGCACGCCAATTCTATTCAAGTGTTCTGTAGAGTACTCTGGAACGTACTTGTACACGGACTTGACTGAGGCAACACATGCCACACTTGGCGGTGGGGGGGTGGGGTGGAGAACGTTCTTTGCTATTCTATAGGAATCTCGTTACAGTAATTGAAAAAATAATTACTTTCTTATGCAAGTACAGAGTATTAATATTTTATATGCGTAATAAAGTCAAACAAACTTATGCAAAACGTTCGTCAGACGCCTTCTTTCGTACGCTTGTACGACAAAACAATTGTTTTTATAATTACTGTTTGACAACAGTATGAAACTTCGGAGTTGTGATTTAACACGCACAAAACGCCTTATGTTCAACCGAAACTTCGCCCGACAACAAAGCGGAATACGATGACAACCGCCAACATTTTTCGCAAACAATTAACGAAATAACTATAGCGGCTGAAGAAGGATTTAAGTTAGGCGCCGCTGCTGCGTGCGGTATATTAAATAAAAATTACACTTAAATCCCCGGCCGGTCTGAGCAAAAACAGAGCACGTAATTATCACAACGGATTAAACACGAGTTGTGTTCAGTGAAGTTGGTAACTAATTTGTGCTACAGTGTGTCCGACTTAACGAACAACAGTTAATCCTGTACTGCAACATCACAACGTTTTCCTTGTAGACTTTAACTCATACTTCGTCACTTCGCTGAAAGTTTAAATATAGCTGCGGCAGCGTCGCTGTCATCGTCGACAGGAGCCGCATCGCGTCGCCAGCCGGCCAGCGAATATATAATACATTTAATATTTATAATTAAATTTACCTCAAGATGTTATTTTTGACGTAAATTTAAGGTAAAAATAACATCTTGAGGTAAATTTAATTATAAATATTAAATGTATTATATACATCAAGAAACGGACTGTAGCAGAAAGTGATTGAATATATATATATATATACAACAAACAAAGATCGGCAAAAACAAACGGGAACCTACATTAACTGGGGTAATGGACGTTTGTATATTGTTACTGCAATTACGACCGCCACTGGCCGGCAGAGTAGCTTTCAACGCGCGGCTCTCTCCCCTACTGTTTGTTTCAGATTTTTAAAACAAATGCTAAGAGTAAACTAACGCTAAATGTACGTATAAACTCAGTTCAGTGTATACAGAGCTTCAACATTACGTTTGTCAGACTTTTTTCGCCGCTGAAAAAAAAGAGCATTATTAATTCGTGCACATCATACAGCGGCATATACAGGCTGCTATACGTAGCCTATATACTGCGATTTTCGAACTACATATAAAATCATTTTTCTCATCCTGGTTTCCAAATTTTGCGATCATTCTCCTTCAGTAATCTGTTTCTAAGGCTTTCACCGGCCAGCGTCATAATTATTAAAATTATTATCCTGAAATTTTCACGCTGATTGATGTTGGTAATGTAATCAGACGTTACGGCCTCACTACTGTATTTGTGGCACTCTGTTGATGGAACCGATTCGGGTGACCGACGTTTCCTGTCGCAAGCTCAGCCAGCAAACGCCGTGAGGGGAGACGTCGGTCGCTCTCCGCAGAGAGCCTCCGTCCCGGTGACCAAGGCAACAGCGACAAGCAGCTGACACAGCGTACCTACTAGGAGACGGTTGAGGACGAAAAGAACCGTTTTTAAAGGCGAACTCTGAGACTGTGGACTGAAGTTAACGAGAGGATGGCTTTATGGCGGGATATCAAAAATCGCCCGAGGGCTTTTGACCCGAATCAGTGTTGGAGGTTCTGTCGTGCTGATGATTCGGAGGTATGGGAAGGATGAGGTCGCAGCTGTAACGAAGAGAGTGCAGATGCACAGCTATAAGAATAAAGAACTCTCCACAACTACTGACAAACGAAAAACTCTTCACAATTACTAGGTCTACTACTACTACTACTACTCCACGGAGCTACAGCTCATGAAGAGCCCTGGCCTCCAGTCATCTCTATACTGTGCGACTCTTCGACACCTTCTGACCCCCAGTCTTCTCATATCTTCATCTATATCGTCCATCCATCTTCTTCTTGGCCTCCCTCTTGCTTTTCTTCCTCCTGCTCCTCTAATGAATACTTTTTTCCGGCTCTTTCCTCTGTCATTCTTTGTACCTGACCTGCCCGACTAATTCTGCTTTGTTTTATTCGTGTGATGATGTCCGGTTCCTTGTATAGATCGTACAATTCGGCGTGTGTCCTGTTTGTACAATACGCAACATTCCAGTATGTAGTACACCTTTCACAATCACTGGCAAACGAAAAGTTTGTGCCCACAGTCACGGCGAGCTTGTGGGCACCCTCGTTACAACAAAGGGGATAGTGAAGCTTCAAGCAACGAAACAACAACAATGGTAGTCATACGGAATAGTGATTACTCTCATGTCTTAGGCTGCTCGTGTCGAAACGGTTCGCCGCGTGGGCGTAACTAGCGACACGGCCCGGCCATAAACACATCCGCGTCTCATTGTGCGTGTGTTTACAAGGAACAAAAGGCTCCGGCTGGAAGCGCGTGCACTATGTCAGCACGTACGCGTCACCGTGACACCGCTGTGAAAAGGTGATTAATTAACCGGAGTGCGGAAGAACAAATATGAATGAAAACGCAGACATCATACCCCGCTCTTGATTAATCATTAAAGTTGAGTGTGTGTACGTAATCTGTCAAAACAGCTTTAAATCTCAACTCTTCATCGCGACGCGTGTACGACGAGAAATCGGATTTTCATCACGTTCGCGCGCAGATAATACGCTCGACGTAATCGCCAGGAATAACAGGCGCCCATTGTTGTCGCAACAATCAGCCGCGCATTGTTGCCATCTCTCTCATTGTTTACACTGCAATTTATATTACGACACTAAACGGACATATTATTGGGCAAACACTAATGAGTTCTGTTCAACCTCACCGCGTGCGCTTGCTTGCTTCGCTTCATGAAAATTAAACCGCATCCAATTTTGTAACGTGTACATTTTCATATATTACGTTATCTCGGGGATTTAATAAACACCGTCTGACCCAGATAGGCAGCACACGGTACCGCCGTTTTATGAGAAATTAAAAATTAAGCTTAAATTAAAGATGATTCAGCGAGTGTCCGTCCAACGTCCCGCATAAAACGATGTACGCGTGGGTTACGCGAACGCGACGTCGTATTTACTTTAGCTTCAAGTATATGAGTTTGAGTATTTGCGCCAATGTGTTTGAGTACAGAAGACTCAATGGTTCATTAAACCCCCTAAATAATTTAAAATTTTTAAGGATTTGTTGAGAGAATGTTTTTGTGTTTTAAATAACGAGATTTGTGAGATTGATCGTGCTGACGGACCAATAATCGATTCTCGTAATAACGAATTCCTCGCTACTACTGCACGAGGTGCAAAGCAGCTCTCAGCACTTCCTAAGCTATGTAGAGAGCTTTAGAGAGGGAACTCACCATACGCAAAATTACATTGAACTGTCGCTAACAGTCCAGCTTAGCGACAAAGCGAATGGTTCCAAGGGTTTCATTTCATCGTGGTCCAAGGTAGACGTTAAATAATTTTTTGCCCAGCTTGCGGCTTAAAACGATATTTCTCTGCTACAATTTGTGAGTCTCATACAAATAAAAAAAAAAATCCGCAAGGCTAGTTCAACGTTCGGGAATACGGATTCCACACTACATGATTTTAAGAACTTTTAAGGGTCCAGGTGGAGTAGAATGCTTTTTTTTTGCTTTGATTTCGGTTTCTTCAATTTCATAAAATTTACTTTCTCTCAAAAATATTTTCAAATGAACACGCTCTTTAGAAAACGGTTGATCCAAGTTTGAAATATAGCCTACATTTTAAACAAGTTGCTAGTTTTTTCTTCTACACTGAATTTTCCACTATTTTTTGCATTTTGAAAATGAGTTTCTATTACTTTGTTCTCTTAAATGTTTTCACTCCCCAAAAGCTTGCGCTCTACATTACAGACTACTAAGCTTAAAGATAAATCTAGGGTTACCGCACGTCCTCTTTTAGTGTTAAAAACCTGTCAGAGAGAATTTAAAAAAAAACAAGGAAATGTCCTCTTTTTTTCGTAAAAATGAAAAATTTAGTCACGCTAAATACTTAACTTAATCATGAATACCTTCTTATCCATAATTTATAACGTTTTTACTGTCAAATTGTTTTTGGATCCGTAAAGTTACGATCATGTTAAATTTTCAGGTTGTCCTCTTTTTTTCACCTACGTCATATGGTAACCCTAGTGTAAATCAGGCCCTGGTCACTGTGTTAGACAGTTACTTTAACCGACTACAGTTTGTTTACTGCGTTTCGCACGTGTAAGCCACAACAAGTCAAACGTTCTACAATTCAGAACACAAGACAGTATAATAATTATCAATGTGAATAAATAAATTTTGCAGTCGAGTCGATGTTACAGTTTTGCATAAGGGTCTGCCGCGCCGTAATTTCCGGCCTTAGTAAAGTATTCAGTTAACGGTCAAACACGGGTAGTCGACCGTTAACGTGTGGGAATACTGGTCTGTACACACAACCTTGATTCTGTGCAGCACGCCTCGCCTGCACCAACATAATATGCAGTTTAAAAACATTGTTATAAACTATATAACGCACACATTAATCATCAATTCAAACTTTTTACAATTCACTTTAGGTAACTCGATTTTACTGTTGTTAAGTGAACAGCAAAAACTAAATGTGTCAAACGGTTAACTGTGTTTTTTTAATATTACTCTGGTGTTGTGCTTTATTATTGTTATTGTTTCGCTACCGTATATTTCTGTGGTGTTTTTACTATTACGGCATACATTCCCTCAATATCTACCGCTCTATATTTCCCAGAGCCTGTTCTTCTACTGTGCTTAGTCTTCATCAGCGCTCTCCGTTTTGGTACCTTCCTTAATTTTCTTTCCCATTTTGATTTTGGTCTTCGTCTCGGTCTGGTCTTCAGCGAGCTCCAACTCCACGTGTGTTTTACCTTCCGTTATAACCGTTTCGAGTACTGTTCTCTGCATTTTTTAGCCACTTTTTGCAAGTACGTGTGTGTGTGTGGGGGGGGGGAGAGAGACAGAGAGTTAAAGTTAAACGACATTCCACTGTATATTTTACGTTTAGATTTTGGAAAACGTATGGAGACGATGCCAGAGTTATGACAGAAAGAGACAAAGCAAAGATTCAGAGAGCAGAGATAAAATTTAGGAGGATTACTCTGAGCTGTACCATTCTCGATAGAAAGAAGAATGTGCATATTTTTATCAAAATTTGTAACACTTCATAAAAAATTTTCACAGTATTATTTTTTTCAGCAAAAATTTTTAGTTTCTTAACTTGTTAATAAATTAACGAGTATTTGGTGAACAGGGGTTTCTTATCTATTCAGGGGTATGCGCAAAACATGTTTCCTCCATTTTTTCTTTATACCGTAAATGAATTAATATTATAAGTAGATATTATGTTAAAGAATTTATTACCATTATTGTCTAAAATTACGGAAAAAACTAAAGATAAGTTCAATGCACTTTTTAGTATGCGTCCATTTCTCATACGGTCACCCGTCAGTCCCGATCACTGGCAGTTAAACGAGATTCCACTGTATATTTTACGTTTAGATTTCGGAAAACGTGCGGAGATGAAGCCAGGGTTATGACAGAAAGAGACAAAGCAAAGATTCGGCCAGCGGAGATTAAATTTATGAGGAGTACTCTGGGCTGTACCATTGTTGGAACAGCTAAGGACCAACAAACGAAGGTGGTGTGAACATTTGGGAAGAATGGCGGGTGACAGGATTCCAGTTCTAGCAATGGGATATAGACCGGTGGGGAAGAGAGAGATGTAGGACGGGAAGAGGAAGTGGGTCCCGGAACAGGTTCAGGATACTTGAGGTTGATGATGATGATTTTGGAAAACCATAATTCTCTCTGGGTATTTATTATTTTATTGTATTTTGAGCTGTTAAGACATAAAATATAAAAAAGAATAAACTGTCCCCATTCCAGCCCATATATTAACAGAACACATGGAGAACACACCGAGAGAGAGAGAGAGAGAGAGAGAGAGAGAGAGAGAGAGAGAGAGAGAGAGAGAGAGAGAGAGAGAGAGAGAGAGAGAGAATAGGATAATGTCTTTGTTTTGCACGGCTTTCATCAATATTCTGCTGTGTACCCCCTCCCCCAACTCAAGCCATTATCGTAACAACTATTGTAACAGACCCGCATACAACGATCTCCTTGTTATCTGCCCCCACTGTGACAAGCAGCACAGATTATATGCTTATCTGTTGTAGTTAATTACTATGTAGTTAATGTAGACGGATCACACAACTGTGAAACTGAAGGTGGCGCCACTAGACGTTAACTAATCGATATTGATATCTCTCGGAATGGCTATACAGTACTGTAGTTGAGAAGTAATTTTCCAATGAGGGGGTAATGTTCAAAACGAGATCCGAGGAAAAATAACGACCATGAATATACCATCAATTCATACTGCTTAGCCTACATGTCTGCTGGCCGCCTCTCGCTCTCTCTCTCTCTCTGTCCCCCATCCCCTTTTGTAGACGGTACAACGGATCAGATTTAACGTTATGATAAACTGGATATAAATTTTAAAATCCCGTTCAGACCTATTTAATTTTTTCAACGTGCTTTTCCTGTTCTCGAACGTGTCCGTCGATCAGCGCGGATTCATGGTGGGCTCGGGTAAATCCCCTCCCCCCCAAACTTCAGACGAAAGTTTTTAGTCGTCGTCTTGTCATTGTAAAATGGTTTTGTAATTGTAAATATGATGCAAGATTCATTTTACGTTATGTATGTTCATGGTTTTACTCTAAAATTACTTTAAATTGTGTATCTGTACCTAACAGCATATTAATTTTTGATCGATACATAACTTAAATGAGTAGTATGTATTGTAAACTGTAAGTGAATGTTATTATTTAAAGAGCAAAAAACTGACAAACACAGATACGATACTGTACTTGTACGTTAATAATAAACTTATTGTGTTGATAATAACACACCGCATTTTTATCTTCACTCATTCCCATCATATATACTTTAAACACTTAAAAAATGGTCCTATTTCATTCTCCAAAGTCAAGTCAAGGTCCTATTTCATTCTCCAAAGTCAAGTCAAGTCATCCCTCCCCCAAAACTGCTTGTTGGATCCGGCCCTGCCGTCGATGCTTCTCTAACTCCTTAGTCGGTTCATATTCTTCCACGTTTTCACGTGTCTGAACACCTTTTTCTACCGAGTAGAGTCGTATTGTCGTATAACGATGTCCCATTAGGGATTACGGAAGGTTAATAAATGACGACCCACACGTTCTGGTCTGGATCTTTCCGTTTATATTTAGAATCTCGCCGTTCTTTGTAAAGTTATGTTTTCCTACAATATCCAAAGTTACTCAGCTTTCAAACTAGTATTTTAACCATTCTTTGTGAGTATGGTTACACGCGCGCGCGCGCGCACGTAGGAATGCGTCAAGTACATACCAAGCGACATCTGGGTCACACGTACGGTACAGTACAGTATACTTGGGTCTGGATCTTTTCATTTACTACATGTTAAAACTTATGTTTTCCTTCCGTCCTAACGGACATTATTAAATTTTAAAACTCTAAATTGTGTTTAGGTAACTCTTTTTTCCTTCTTCAATTTACAGCGCAAGTTACGTGTGTCTTCTCAGACAGGATATCCTCTTTTAGACGACCCACTTAAGAAAAAGCAGCACAGGCGCGCGCTTACACCGTTTGTGTGTGTGTTTAAGTGCATAGTAAAAATGTATAACTTACATGAGACAGTTCTAGGCATTATACTGTACGCCCATCATAACCTACGTTTCCTGAGCGAAGTATGAACATTGCTGACAACGATCATCCGCCATAATTCCCGGAACATGATGTTTCGTTTAAGTTAACACGACTTGTTCCGAAGTCACGTGTTACATGCAACTAATGCAACAAGAAGATTACCGTTTCAAACTTTTTAAGTGTTTCCAGTGTTATATAAACATAAAAACAAGACAAACTAATGCCTGAACAAATACAAATCAACAGAAAACACGTCACAATTTTCAAAATACTTAACATTGGAATCACTCAAAAACAAATGTATATATAAACTTATATATACCGCACCCAAACACTAGTTTAAACTACCAAAAGCCAACAATTGGAAGCTATAGCAACAACCAACCGCCATACAAATATTCCACAAGCTGAAAAACTAAGATGGCTGAGGATGGGAAAATGTCTAATTCCCGAAAGACGATCCATGTAGGGAAACATATCTTGATCGTAAGACAGCAGTAAATATTAAATTATAATGCAAGAAACCCACCGAGTTATTTATATCTATGGAAATTGTGTGTGTATGTGTGAGACATACGTGTGGCATATAGCATATACTTGCTGAATAAAGTTATTATTTACTGTACAGTATTTATAATAAATTTATTACTTAGTTACATTACTTAGTTAAATACATTACTTAAGTTCTACTAATAAGAGTTAAGTTCTATTATACCTTGCTTCACTCTATTCAATCTTCTTCTGTATTTTTTATGACCTCAGTGCAGTTTATAAGTCTGAGCTTGTCAACTGCGATAAGATTCTAACTATACTCCGGGCCACCTTTTGAGCAGACTAAAGCGGAAGTAAGGGAGTAGGCCAGGGGAAGGTGAGGGTGAAAGGGGCAGCGCCTACGGTGTTGTCAGGTGGTAGGAGAGGGGCAGGGGGCGCACGCCTGTCAGCACGAGTTATGGCAATGCTGTCGCCAAGGCGGAGCTGCCGCACTTAATTACTCTGTGAATATCTTGACCACGTGGGTTACAGTGTGCTGTATTGTAGTGCTAGAGCACAACTTTGAATCGCGCGCCGGTTCATTTGGCAACCAAGGCGAGTGTGACGAGGCGACGACATCACTTCCGCTTTAGTCTGTTCAAAAGGTGGCCCAGAGTAGGCTATAGTGTGTTCAGATTTTCAAGTGGTTTTCTGTAATTCTGCTATGTTATCAGCTATTAAATCTATGTAATCAGCTTATAAAAGGTTATTATTTAACATCTGACCACATACTTCGATTCCTCGTTATCAAAGTTATTAACTTATATACCTATTAGCAAAGCACCGTGTTATATTTTCCTTTCCTTATTCCCTTGCGGTATCTTAATATATATGCTAACATGTACGGATTAGTCGGTGAGTTTTAAGTTTAACAAGTTGTGTTTGTTTTCTTCTTCTTAGTCATCCTCTTCTACCCGTCGGGTGTCGAGGTTTTCGAGACAGCTCTCAATCTCGTCCTGTCCAGTGCCAAAGCCCTGGCACGGGCCAGAACTGCTCCTCTGCCTTCTACACTCTTCTTGATGTTATTCTCCCATTTCGTTCTGGGCCATCCTCTTCCTCTTCTGCCTTCTGGTTTTGCCTCCCATGATTTTATCGGAGTTGCGAGCTTTCAATTTGATCATTTAACGAAAATATCTTCAAATTCTTCCGGATTTAACGTTTCTCACCATATCTCTACGAGTTTTCTTCTCAATTCTCCTCAAGAACCTCATCTCAATTGGTTGTATTCTCTTTTTATGTCTGTCACTCAGAGTCCATGACTCGCAACTGTACGTGAATGTTGGGAGGACATACAGATTTGGATACTGCCAGTGTGGTTTTCTGTGACAATTCGCTTTTTCCTAGAAACTTCCTGTTGATAGCACCGTAAAGCTTGCTTGAGCTGAGATCCTCATGTCTAACTCTGACTCAATTCTTCTATCCTCACTGAAAACGGCACCTGAATATTTGAAAGTCGGCACTTGTAGAATTTCCTATTGGTTGATTCCTATTCTGTGTTGTCTTGCTTGCCTACTAGTTACTATTGTCTTTATCTTGGTGAGGCTAATAATCATATTCTTCCTTCTCATCGTTTCTTCCCACAAATTTATCTGTTCCGTTCTGTGCTGGCAAAACTTTTGTTTGTAAGTAATGAAAACAAAGCCTCGGATTGTAACACGAGCGAGAGGTTACAGCCTGCACACTCGATTCGCGGCGAACGTCAGTAGTCTAAATCTTTATTTGTTATTTTGGACAAAATTTACCGGGTATCAATGAAGCCTATCGTCGAGGGGATTCTTTCTTCCTGTTATAAACAGATTCAAACCTTTGTTGCTGTCTCCGTCGCTGATATAGCCCATCTGTCGGTGACCGACCGGTCTCGATTCATTACGTAAGGCACGTGCAATCTACCCAATTACGGACGCGCCATCATCAGCTTTATCGCTACTGATTGGTAATGAACACAGACTCTATACAGTACAGATGCGTATTAAACTGAAGTTTCGCGTCGGGACACGTAATACGGTACGTGATTATCGCTTTTGAAGTTCTGTATTAACGATACTGAAGATACTACACGAGGTATGTAATATCAAAACAATCGGTTATAAAGTAGCAATGCGATAACTTGTTATAGGACACACATTACTGCTTGGCACCGTGCGTTATCGTATTAACGAGCGCTAACGCACATATACAGACGCGCGTGTGTTGATTTGTATAGCGTTAATTATCTCGGGAAGAGAGAGGTCACTCTGTTTTGTGTGGTCATTGTTTCAGTAGATACCAAATTGTCGCAAACCACAGCATTCCATTGTAGGCGTTCAGAAGAATCAAAATGATCGTTTCTCTTAAAGTTTCGTGGTTTTCATCATTTAGAATGTTTATATTTTTTTCAACACACGTTTTAGTATGGTAATGTCAAACGTCTCACCCAACGTAAGACGACGCATCTTCAGTGTCTTGACGGGACGAGACATCGCAGAACGGACGGGTTGTCTAAAATCAGCGAGGGGACGAAGGGGACCAGACCCCCTCCCAAGAGGGTCGGAAAACTTGACGAATTTTCTTAGTCCCTTAATTTTAAGGCTGTTTATTTATTTTTTCTCAGCTGTATATGCTAATATTATAGATCTTTTGCAAATATAGAAACAGGTTTACTCACAGCATTTTTGTATACGTAAGGAAAATCAATTCTGTCAATAAGTATTTGTTAACAATATTTCAATACGCGTATTTTTATTGTCTTATGGTTTCCTTTAATGGGACTGATTTCAGGATGTTTTCACGCGTTTTTCAGGCACTTAAAACGTAGTAATGTTGATTAGTCTTTTATTGATTTTTATTTTTGTATGAAAAACCGACCCAACCCCGGACCCCCTCGAAAGCCACTGTCTAAAATTTTAGATACGTCACTGTCTAAAATCGCTGGAAGCCAACGACTTAAAAAAAAAACATGAACTGTACAAAATCTTGTGTTCATATTTCATCGTGTGCCGTTTCAGTTACTTAAAGGAAAATATCGATATGGAGAACCATATATGACTTCCATATTCTAAGACTTATATTTAAAATAATTTTTGAAATGAAATATGTCCATAGAAACTACTTCTTTCTTCAGCCTTAACCACAGCACGTTAGCGCACTCGATTTTCACTGATGCTGGCAGTCGATGGCACTGCCGAAACGTCTCGTTTTGCAAAAAACATTGGACCACGGCCAAACAGCCCGGGAAGGAATTTTAAAACTAACTACTTCTTTGTTGCCGATAAAGTAGTAGGCTACACGTATAAAAAATTATCCCCACCCCCTTCAACTATCATTTTCATTTATAGAAAATTACCCCTTACCTCTTCAATTACCCTTTATATTTACAGATATTTCATCTAACTTTCTACAGTGGATTATTATGACTTTCTTTTTCAGGATACTTAATTTATCAAAATTAAGTACTTTAGTGAAAACGTAAAACGTTGCAAGTAAACTACCCCGTTCCCTTATCCGATCTTCACCAAAATCAATGATGCTCGAGTCCTCTACAACTCGGGCACATATGCAAAAAATTATTTGAATCTGTTTGAATTTGCGGGAGTTCTTGTTCGCCATAGAAACAATTCTACACACAGACAGACACAAACACACACAGACACTTTTCGGAAATGACTTTTCTTCATGTTTTGAGGGTAGTACAATCAGAATCAGCCCTTATCTCCAACACGATTTTTTCGCCATCACCATACTTCCATTTTCTTACGGAACATGGAAGTAAAAAAAATACAGTACATGAGTCCAAACCGTAGCAGCCAGCAGAATAATATTGTAAGTGTGTACGATATGGTCCACGTGAAGTAACAGCCACTGAGAGAGAGAGAGAGAGAGAGAGAGAGAGAGAAAGCAGTAACAGTATACCAGCACACACACAAGCCAGTCCGTTAGAACGATGCCTGAGACACAATAGCTGCAGCAGTTTGCTTTCTAACGATGTAATTCTACCAAACAGTAAGCCAGCCACTCAGACTGACGGTGGCCACACATTCTGGCGACACCTAACTGTAACTGCCTCCTACCTCGTTATTTATGAAGGAAAAAATAATAAAACGAGGTTGTTTTTATCATTTGACGTGAGCTGAGCATGGGATTACGCTGACCTGTTGGCTTCCTCGTGTCGCGCTGTTACGTATACATAGCTGTCTTAGCTGCCAACAGTTTATTACACATACTAACAGACTGAACTAAACGTAAATATTTTGTTTACATTTCTGACTTTATGGCTAATTTAGATCTTGACGACGTAATGTTAATTAGTTTGAAAATACTATACTAATTCCTGGCACCCTCTGCAGAGCATATGGCTTCGACCATTTTGACCAACGGACTCTGAGCTCTCCAAAGGACTTCCTCTCCTTTCCCCTTCCATCTCGACAGTTCTCCTCCACGAGATTCTTGGTCTTCCAGTACCCCAACACTGGCGCCAAAACGAAAGTATTTACGTAAATGCTTCGGTAACTGGAACCCGTACGAAGGAGTTGAAGACAGATCAAGAGTGTACGAGAGCACAATGATGGTATTTGACTAGCTAGCGAGATATAGGCCTACGTCTTCTGATAGGATAAGACGTACGCACATGACGGGGCCAAGCGAGATGATTATGATGGCGAAGTGGGAAACGAAGCCTAGGTCTGGAAACACACAAAACTACGACGACCCTAGAATGGCGGACGCAAGAGTTCATCGGCAGGGCACTTATCAATGTGAGAAGCGTTGTTCCAGTCCAATCTAAGAATTGCGAAATGTTCACTACGTCGAATCTGCGACAACTCTGTATTCAGTTAATGCGAACATTAACTTACTAATTCGCCGACAAAATAATTAAAATTTATTAAAATTTTAATATTTCTTTTAAATATTTATATTTTAATAATAATAATTTATTAATCAGATGAATATGGTTTTCAAATATCAACGGACAAAACTAAAACAATGGCATTCAGAGGGAAGCAACCGGTAAGAACTAAGATAGTTCTAGATGGTAAAATTATGGAACCAGCATTCAATTACTCGTGATGTTACGTTACATATGGGACAGAAATTGATCTGGATGAAAAATTAAACAAATTTAGGAATATCTGTGGAACAGTTCACAGATACCTTAAAAATAATACAAAGAAGGAAACAAGGATAAGGTTTTTTTAACACTGTGGCGGTACCAGTTCTGATGTATGAAGATGAAACCAGAGTTATGACAGAAAGAGGAGTGCTCTGGGCTGTACCATTCTCGACAGAAAGAAGACTGTGGACATAAGGACGGAACTGGGGGGTCGACCCATTGTTGGAACAGCTAAGAAGCAATAAAAGAAGATGGTGTGAACATTTGGGAAGAACGGCGGGTGACAGGATTCCAGTGCTAGCAACGGAATATAGACCGGTGGGGAAGAGAGATGTAGGACGGCCGAGAGCGAAGTGGGTCTCGGAACAGGTTCAGGATGAGCCTAATCCTTGAGGCTGATTATAAAAGATTTAAATGCACATTGCTTTAATGTAATTAAAAGTAAAACAATCGAAATTACTTAATGTAAGCGCTAAAACAGAAAATGGGAATTTATAATCGTCACCGCGGAATAGACGCTGCAATTAGAGAATATGGTAACTCACGTAATCCTGAGTAAAGACGGAAGCAACTTTGCAGACACGTACATGTCTGTTTAGCACTGATAAGAATGTTAACACCATACAAACTCCGGCTGAATGTAGTATAACTGTTGCATCAAGTGTTGGGCAAGATTTAAAGCTGAAAGTCGAAAGTTGGAAGTCAAGACGTTAATTTTCACGGTCGGTGTAGCAATTCGCGACGGACTCTTCACACATCTTGCGACCGGTTTCGTAACCTGTACGGTCGGCCCCTTCCAACGTGTACGACTCGACGAGATCGGTCGAAAGACTGTTGAAACGTGAAACGCTCGTGACACAAACCTGAAAACAGGCCTAAAAATCCTATTTAAAGCGACCAATTTAGGTTATCAATATTGCAAGAGCGACAGCCCGTTTGGGATTAGGTTGGAAAACCAGGTTGTACGGGAACAGTATTTGCTTGATCCAAGCTTTCGCTGACCTTCGTTCTGCACGATGGCCATACTGCACTCAAACACGTAACAGTTTCGACGCGGCTATACGTAACATGTTTTGTACAGAGGAGAGATCACTGGCCACGGTGGCCCACGAAGAGGTCACGTTATCAACGCAGTGATCCTAAACCGTCTACCTTACTCTCCGTTTGTCTATCTTTGTCTTTTTATCCCTAAAGATATTTTAATAGTGCTACAAATCGCCTGAAATCTGTTTATCTTTCTCTCTATGTCTTCGTCAAAATGATATGTAATATCACATCCTAGGTATTGAAAGTGGGAATTTAATAGAATTCACTGTGTCAATTCTGGGCCAACCTCCATCGCAGTACATATCAGAATTGTTAAAACATATCTGCCTCTTGGAGAGGTAAAGGCCTCTTAAAACTCGGCAAATGATGACGTTACATCCTGCCGGCAGTGCCATGTACGCTCAATCATTACTAACGACTCTCATTTCATGCTTTAATGAGACCAGGCTGCTATCTCTCGACCAATTTTGTCTTACGTTTTTATAGTTCGTATCCGAGTACCAGTACTATAAAACAATGTAGTCAGCCTGAATTATCATAAACTTCCGAACAAGCCGAAACGTGATTGTACAACTCTCTGAGAACAGTTTATAGCTCTCCATTTAATAATCGAGCTATTAAAAAAAAAAGGTGACATGTTAGTTTCTCATAACAAATGACGAAACGGATTTTTTTCCTTTGCTGTTAAAACCCAACTTGGGTATTTTTCGCTTCGTCGACTGGAACTACATTCGAGAGACCCGTCCAGGAGGGTTGGCTGCGAATGGTAATAAAATATTCCAATATATTGTGTCTAAGCGATTGTGACATTAACGGCCGGCTAACAAGGCGGACGTGTTTCGGTTCAAATTTTTGATTTTAATACTTTACAAAGCGGCTAAGCGGAGCGTGCTTCGGAAACAGTCCATTAAGCACAAGTTGGTCGCCTTCGATTCTGATTTACAACTTCTGCGGCGGTGCCCGGCTTCTTTTTACGGCTTTCCGTCGTTTGGCTCTAAATATATTTTGGAAAAAAACGACCAACAAGGTATTTTATTACGTCCAGCGCGCGACGACAGTACTTTTATTACGAAACTCGTCATTTTCAGAACGAACGCTTGAAAATAGTATTCGCTTGCCTGGAAACAAACAGCGCGCGTACGTGCTGAGAATGTGACCAAACGTCAGGTGTTGTTTTATTGCGACGTCGTATGCATATGCGGTAGTGAGTGAAGGCAGTAAAAAGAAGACGAGAATGTATAAAGTGTTGGTAATACGGGGATAGGTAGCGTCGAGTGTGTGAACAATAAAACCGACAATAGTGTTTGTGCGTCTTGTGTCGCCCGGTAGCCGTCCCCGTCCACTGTCTGTCGTAATTCTGATTTCATAACCCCCCCCCCACGTCAGCATTACCAACAGAACAACAAAAACAAAAAATTACCACCTCGCTCGCTAATGAGACTGCTATGCTAATGAAAGTAGTAAGCAAACCGACCAACCTTGAGACAGCAGAACGTGGATGGAAACTAACCGCATTAATGCAGTACATAGTTTGCATTCTACGTCTTCAAAGTATCTCCACAACGTAAGTAATAATAATTGTTGGTAAAACCTTGAACAGATCCAAAACAATGGTGAGCTAAGCTGTATCGGGCACGTGAGGAATCTTATCGATGAATATCCCAATCACTCCCGTTCGGTGGATCAGCCTATACTTTCTCAAATTCATCTATATATGTATACCGTATCACCTATCCTCAATGTGTGGTACTACCTGTGATAACATTTGTCAACCACCAACAGTATAGACTAGAAAGGTTGCAATCGAAAACCATCCGTTCCTAGCTGTGGTTTGTCAGGAATTATGTAATTTGAGGAGATCTTCGAGTTCCTGCCTTGTCTGCTTTTGTCCGTCGTTAGCTGTAACTCTCTTTGCTGACTTCATCCTTCCTTTACCTAAGGATCATCAGCACCACGCAGACTCCTCCACCGATTCGGGTCAAACGCCCTCAGGCGATTCTCGATGACCCGCCATGAAGAAGTCCTCGATAAAATGTAACTTCTTGTCCCAGCCCTAGAGTTAACCATCTAAAGCTATCTTTTCTTCCTTCCTTGTACGCCGACCGCGCTGCTTGCTGCTGTAACCTCTGTCACCGGCACGGAGACTCTCTGCCTCGCGGAGAGCGACTGATGCCTCAAGGCGTCTGTCTGCTAGCTGGGCTTTCGCCTGAATCGGTTACAGCAGTAGTGTCAATACACAAAACTCTTCTCCCCCCCCCCATCTAGCTAATGGTCGTGTTGGCGGTTGTTCAGTCCAGTAATAGGTACCTACCAGTCTATTGAACCAATACTATGTTTATCAACTGGCAGCCATTGGGCTCGACCCAGATGCTGCAATTATACTACGGGTGCAAAGACACCCCGCTCCAATAATGGAATGCAGTGATAACATTCTGTGATACTGAGTCCGGTTGTATGAATATCGCGATAAGTGAAAGTCTGTCCTAACACCACGTAATTACGTGATTTTTAAAAATTAATTCATTGGTGGATCCATGACCAAGCAAAGAACCTAAGACCCTGCACGGAAACCATACTACTTGGAGACACAATTTAACATATTGTTACGACATCACAGAACAATCTACGTGTTTGTCGAATGTGCCAGAAAAATCTCGATGTAACGCATGTGGCGTACGTGCTTGTCGACGCATTTTCGAGAGGTTTCTCGAAGGCGCCAGCCGCGCGGACTGTGTCAAGGCCGCAGTTAATTACGTAGTTCACACGAGCGCTAAGACGCAATTAGGAACATTCTGGTCTGTGAGCGCAGGTATAAATACATGGCGGCAGCGGCGTTAAGAGTCAGTATTAGTGCGAGATATTGACAGTGCGGTTCGAGAGTTATAGTAGCGATATTACTGTGCGCGTTCAAGTGGTTATTAGTTAAGAGTGGTCTTTTATAATCGGACGAGAATGTGTTGTTAATTACGAACTGTTTAACTGTAAAAATTAAAGGTGTGATTAGTGACTTATTGGTGTCTTGTATTTTGTTTCCACTGTACCTACGACGATCGAGTAGACCGTCGTAACAGTGGTGTCAGAACTGGGATAAAACGGTTAACAGTGGAAACAGTGGACACTTTGTACAAGACGAGTGTGATTCGTAATTAATCGGTAAACATGGATCCCAGTCAGATGATGGAAGCTTTACAAACACTGCTGCGGCAGACACAGGAAGAAGCAGAAAAACGACGACAGGAGGCAGAGTAACGAAAGCGTGAAACAGAAGACATCAAAGCATTAATACAGGAGCAGAAACAGATGCAAGTACATAGTACCGCAGAATTGGGTCTCCTACGAGGTGAGCTGAACAAACAAGTTGACAGAATATCTGAAGTTCAAAAATCTGTGTCAACCATGAAAACAAGTATGTCAAGTTTAGAAGATTCTATTAAAAATTCAATAAAACACTTTAAAAAGGAAGTCAAACATTTAGTAAAAGAAATATTTGGTAATGAAAGACCAGTAATAAATGCCGAAGAAGATTCAAAATATCAGAGAAATCTAACTGTAGTAGGGCCAGTTTACGCAAAGGCACCAACATTTGATGGAAGCACTCATTGGGCAACTTATGTTCGCCAATTTGAAGCTGCCGCTCGCTTAAATAAATGGACGGAAGAAGAGAAAGGACTTTCACTAAGTCTTGCTTTAAAAGGGCCTACCGCAGAACTAATAGAGAAAGTGCCACCTGACAGTCAGAATTACTAAAACGGTTAACAGTGAAAACAGTGGACACTTTGTACAAGACGAGTGTGATTCGTAATTAATCATCGTAACAATATTTTTAAAATGTGGACGTTTGAAGAATACTGGCACATGCTTCAAAACACGTGAAAACGTTGGTGGTAGTGATATGTAATGAGTAACGTGGGTGATGTAGTGAGAAGTGGTCTAGTAATCAGTAACGGAATATCAAATCCCGTGGGTACGTGCTTTCCAGTAAGCTACTTTATGATTTTTACAACTCCCTTAATCAAGTTCTGGATCCTCCCCCCCCCCGCTTCTGGTAATTTGCCCTCTTCAGGAAAAAATGCATTTTTTTTCTGCTGTGCAATCAGTGACAATTCGATTATTACATTATCGACTTATCAGACCTTGGTACAGGTCTCAAATGGAAAGTGTGGTACGTGTTGCATCATAAGATATACTTTTTCTTGTGCTTCTTAGTGGCTTTCCATCGCATTATTGAGACCGACTCGTACAACCGTGTCGACCCCTTGCGGTTTCTGTCTGTTAAAGGGTTTACGGTCCGCTTCGTCTGTTGCTAACCATATGCTAATCGTCTACTTCGCACTCGCTTCGTGATGTAACCTATAATACTGGTATGTTATACAGGTGAATTAGCTAACGGATTGCGTAAGAGAAGCTCTGAGTTTATGGCTTAATCTGATCATAATAGTTGCAAGGTGATTATAACCAACTATGTAATTGAATTTCCTTAAATAACACACGTTAAGGTTCGTAATTGTTTTTACAAATACGAGAAACAATTTGTTGACCTCTCACCACCTTTGTCATAATATTTTACAGCATTTTCCTCACTTTCTCATCGATTTGTTTTGTCGCTGTGAAGTGCATTATCTTGTTTTCAGGTGGTAAACCTTCAGATGGCTGCAGTTCCACTAAACGAAACATCGATTTGACTTTCAATAGACAGCAAACCTTTTCCAGTCCCCCTTGTGACTTCTTGTTTATAATTGACGCGTTTCAAAGCGTGTGCACAGCTAGAATTTCTTTTTCGTATTTTTCGTGATCTTTTTGTTTCATATCCTACTGTTCAATTAATTATTGTCTGCTCCAACCTACCCTTAATTTCCTCATCTACATCGTTTTAGGTGTTTTTCGGTACTTCAACTCGACCGTTCCTCTTATATCCACATTTCTCTCCGTCTCAAAATTTGTCTGCCGTTCTACTGTGACATCCCGGGACCAGCGTTCCTTCAGAGTAATTTAAAGTGGCTCCTTTCCATATTCTTCCCTCGTTTTTTGAAGTCCTTTTAATCGGGAATGGTAAAACTGCTTGTTTATCTGCAAAGGATAGGTGTGTGTGTGTGTGTGTAGGTGTTAATTTCTCACGAACTGCCTCTTTCCTCTTTCTTTGTCACTTCTGCTTATAAGACAGTCAGATTGTTTAAGAAGGATAAGATAATCGTCCAAAAGACAAAAAAAAAAAATTGAGTGATTGATAATGAAATTTATAAACTGTACCGAGTCGTAAATTTGGTTGTAAACAGGATATTCTCGGAAAAATTTGATTATAAACAAAAAATGCTAGTAAATAATAACAATAATAATAATAACAAGGAGAAAGAGGTGTAGGAGAAGGAAAATGAAGATGAAGGGAAGAGGGAGGAGAAGAAAGGGAGGCAACAAAAAGAAGGAGGAGGAGAAGGAAGGAGAAGACGACGACGAAGGACGAGGAGGTGGTGGTGGAGGAAGAGAAGGAGATGAGTTAGGCCTATATAAGGCATATTTTAGAGGGAAGAACCGGCAATGTTGGGCACCTCTGAAATAGATATTGTAATGTTTCAAGGTGAGCTATTATTCTGTTTTCATACTTTTATGTACACTTTGTTCTACTTGAACAAGCTGTTCATTGTTTTCGTCAGATTTGCCGAGTCTCTAGGTCTACCAACATTTATATTTCTTAGGTGTAATAACAAAACCTTTCTGAAGGTCTGTAAAAGCTACATGAACCTTTCTAACCTTCCCTTATTTCTCTCAGCAGCTGTTGGATAGTGCATTGGTCACGTGCGATCTGCCAGATGTAAAAACCTGCTTATCCTTTTAATTGTTAACCTGCTTGTATAACTTGTATTTCTCATTTCTATTTCATATAATATGAAAGCACTCGTTGTTCAGTGTTCCACCCACGACGCTCTTAGAGTACGCCTGTTCCTTCATAAACCGAAGGTTTCGATTTTTTTTTTTGCAAAATGTTTGTCTCCAGTTGCAAGCTTCAGACGAATAACTAGGAAATTCTCCCGATTATGAAAGTGGTGCCTGCTTTTGGAATGGTATAGTTTTCCACATTTTCTTTCAATTTGTCGTTACGTATAGCTTAACATAGCATCCAAAAGTGTTTATTAGCTTCATCTCTTGTCCGTTCCCCAGCACGACCTTTACAGTCGGATCAATAAATCATAATACTGTAATAATAATATAATAAAAACAAAATTACATAATACTCGATTTTCTGTTCTTGGCGTGACTAGTCTGATCTGCGTCATCACGGTTATTTCACTCACATTTATAGTCAACATAATGTCATACTGTTTTATCACTTTATAGACAGACAATGCTTATCGTCAAGTTTCAATTTCCTTCCTAGTCTACAAATTCGCAGACAATGGACAATAAACGGGCAGCAGCAGCAGCAGCAGTAAAAGCCAAAACATAACTTTAAATAAACGAAAGCGTATTGTTGTTCCCTATTGTAAAATCGAAATAAACTTCATAAATTTTAAATTCGCTGTTCTTTTTTTTATTCAGTGCCGCATCGTGCGCGCAGCAGTTAAATTAATTCATTTATGTAACCCATAAACAGTGCTGCCACACTCACAGAAACTAATAAAACGAGACTAATACACAACTGCAGCTCCGTTCAGTTATCTAATTTTGTTATCATTTTTTGTCCACTTCCGCAATTTTATGACGAACGGATTTCGCCTCTGTATTTCCGTCCCTTAGTTGTCGGTCTCTCTATCTGAGAATAAAAATCAAATGACAAGACGTATTTGCGCCGACAATTGTACCTTTTAGACAATATTGTTCTATAAATAATGTAATATTGAAACCGATCTTTTAACACTGCTGATTTAAATTAGTCCGTTTAAGCGACACAAGGACAAACAGGACTATGAAGTAAAACAAAATGAAGGAATAAACTTCTATCTCCAGTCAGTTTTCCTGCCTAATTCTACAATTTACACGAGTGCAGTTATTTATCATCATCATCATCATCACCACCACCACCACCACCACCACCACTCCAAGGACCAGGCCTTAGACCTGTTCCGGAACCCATCTCCTCCTCGGTCTACCGACACCTCTCTTCCCAGAAGGGTGATAACCTAAGGCAGCCACATGTAGACGGATATCAGGCATGCGATTCAAGTGTTCACACCATCTCCTTCTGTGGTCTTCAATCTTCTGGTGCAATTATACAATGTTTAAATAAATAGCGGCCAATATCCTCGTCCCTTCTCCGATCCAAGAGAGAACCAACCTTGCGTCCCTCTTAGAAATTTCATTTCGACTGCCTCGATCCTCTGCACGTCCCTTTTACCAAGATTCCATGTCTCACTACAGGAATGTGGGGACAGCCACAGTTTTATAAAATTTCATTCGGGTGTCCTCCCGTGTTTTATTTTTCAGGTACCTATGAATCGTTCCACAGATGCGTCTAAATTTTATTAGCTTACTATCCCAATCAATGAAGCAGTTATTTATTTCTTCTATAAATGTTTGTTATACATTTCATATTCTTGCAAATCACACACTGCGCAGTGAAACTCTAGCTGCGAATCGAAAAACAAATTTAATTTAAGGAAAAATTCGCAACATGGATGGGAACGTCACGTTTGTTTGAAAGGATGGATAAAAGCGTAACGAGTGAGCGGGAGAGCGTGGCATTACGTCCGCGCCGATGCGCACAAGTGGCACATGAAATGTTTTTATTAAACGGGCCGCATTAATTTAGAACAACCCCCGCGACGCCGCTGAAAAATAAACTCAGCAGCAGCAGTAGCACACATCACAGAGCCTGTAAAGCAAAGCGCGCTCTCCGGTAAGGAGGCGAATCACGCACCCTCTATCGGGTTAACAGACGAGAAGGATTCTTTCTGAACGTTTCGACTGCGAGAAAACATCGTACCGCCCCATGTACGGCCTGGTTATAACACTTGAAGGCGAACTAACTTACTAAAACTATATATCGGTTAGGAAAAATTCCCAACTAGTACTAGAAAGTCACCTTCTTGAATGGTATCCAAGTCACTTGTACGAACAGACAACTAACCTTTTCCAATCCGCCTTGTGACTTCTGGTTTATAATTGATGACCCTTTCAAAGCATCTGCTTCATCATCAGATCTTCAAAAAATCCGTCGTAAGAGGTTGTCATCGGTTAAAATTCCCACTGCATTTGGACTTGTAACATTCAGCTGGTCATTCAATACGAAACCGCGGCTACATGTGTTTGTGTATGCTCTACAAATTTAGAACTTCTCCTAGATGTTCATTATTCGACCCTTTTCGCAAATACATCCAATCATCCGCTGTACGATACCGCCTTCAACATGCTTTATCAGATAGAGACTGATAACCGCTCAGTGGTAGACCAAACATGAATAACTGCACATCAGAACTACTGAGTACCAGAGGATGTGATGTGGACTCACCAAAAGAGACAGAATTAGAAATTAAGGAATTGGAAGAAGAACGGGAATAGGAAATAGAAGTAACAAAGGAAGAAATGGGAACGGGTTAATATGATACGCTCTCGTCCGCAGAGCAGAAAACAGACAGACCAATAAGGTAACAGAGTGAAGAGCACTGGACAGGAGAAGACATTGGAGGGACGAAGTGGATGAATCCATGCGAAGACGAAGAATAGAAGAATACGAAAGAAAACATCTACTAAATTGGAGGTCTGGTTGACGGAAAGAGAAGGTGTTAGCTGTAACAAGCCCTAGTGAAAAAAAATAATAATAAATGCAAGGAATCAAAAATACGTCCGTATAAGAAAAATTGTATATATTTTAGGTCCGGATTGTTTGTTCTGGTGAGAGCTAATGGATATTGGGGTTTGTTAGTATCGTCAACCTCTCACAGATGAGAAGAAGAAATAGACAGGAATAGGTGATGGGGGAGAAGTAGGTTGAATAAACAGCGCTATATTGACTTGCGAGTGGTAGTAATTTATATACGTAGTATTCGAGTGCAGCACATGCAATCAAATGATATTCAAGTTCCACTATTTGCTTATTATAAAATAATAATTTGATGCGACTATTTATTTAGATACAAGGAGCATATCGTTTACATTTGAAATGAGTTAGTGATTGAAATCTAAGTTAATGAATGAACTTAGTTATTACATCGGCGAGATAGAGAGAAATGCATAGTAATTTATGTTATACGTAGTAATTTATAGTTTACATCTCAACGCATTTTATGTATCTGTGTTAATGTACGCAGTCAGCAGATTAGATTTAGCCCAAGCTTCCGTTTTTTGCAACATAAAGAAACAATATTTTGTGAGCTTGTTTTTTACAAAATGGATAAACAATAATTTTTTCTCGGGCAAGTTTTCGTATTAGCATCACTCTACCTTTGTCATTCTTCTATTCTTTTTCTCTTTCTTCTTCGTCTTCTATCAGGGACCAGACGAATCACCCGTTCCGGTCCCAAAAGGAATGCATCCACTTCACCAACGCTTCCAACGTTGTCCAATAGGCTTGTATTGCCAAACGTTCTTAGGCGACCTGCCATCTGGCATCTTATTCAGATAAGCAAACCATCTCTCTTTCTTTTTCGTCAAAGCGATCTTGGAAATTAAAAATGTTCAACTCTTTACGAATGTAAAAGGCATGTGATCGTTCTGAGTATTATGGTGTGAGATACGAGTCGATCCATCGATTTCCAATCGCGTTTTTCCATTTTGTTTCTAAATATAAAAAAATTTTATTTTACTTTAAAAATTTTATTTTAATAATTTTACTGTAATAATAAAAAATTTTACCATGTAATTTGAAAATATCCACTACAAAAAACAAAGGCAATGGCATTACGAGGCAGGGAACCAATAAGAACAAATTAAAATGGTGAGCCATTTTAACTATTTGGGAAACGATATCGGCTATGATAAGAATTATAATAATGATGCTGGACAGTACCTATTTTAGTTTGCGTCATATATATATATATATATATATATATATATATATAATCATACTTTTATTTACTATTATTAATATAACAAGACATTGTTTGAACATGATTTTAATTTACAATTAAATTTATGCATTCTGATTGGTCAAAACCAATCACCCCATTAGTGGGGGCTAAGCAAAGTCTACAGGACAGAACAATTCAAATCACTACTTACTCACATCTCATGGTGGAGGTTGTTAGGTCAAAGTATGCCTATACAATACATTTGTAGCATCACCTTACTTCACGTTTTCATTTGATATATTTTTTTTGTTTACATTCAGTTCGCCGACAACGTCAGTTCGTGAACATTCATGAGTACAAATCGTACATGTCAATTCAGTGTTTTATAATACATCTAGTGGCCTCGTTAGTGAAGGATCTGCAGCAACATCCACAGCACCTCTTTGGGAAGGCCTTCCCTAACAACACCCCTAACCCCTTTCATCTCATCATCCAGCATCATGACCTCAGGCAACATACTGCGTGTACGTGAGTTCAGCATTTAAAGAAACTCTACCGACACAAGGTAGGTGTTATACTTTATTCAATCATATAATGTAATTGACAATTTATTAACTGTATCTTTTGCAATCTATATAAAATTCCAGTGTTCACATTAGAGGGACCGGCAATTGCCCCAGAAGTGTATCGCTGTGGGGTTAAGAACCTATTCATATTTATGACAACAGTAAAACCTAAGAATGGCAGCATTTCTCTTACTTTACGGGTTATAAATAACTAAAGTGTAAAACACAAAACATTACACTACACAACAGATGCTAAGTTAGGTAAGTTCCAGACGACGTGTGAGACAATCAACCGAATTTTTAGGAATAAGGTACGTCGAGATACAAAATTAAAGTTTTACATTAAGTTATGGCGGTCCCCGTATTGTCCTATGGGTATGACTTATGGACGACAAACAAGAAACAAGAAATTAAAATACATGCCTCGGAAATGGCGTGCTTAAGACGAGTTGAAAGGTGTTCTAAACTTGATCATATAAAGAATGGCGCTATAAGAGAAGAGTTACAACTTTTCAACTTGAATGGAAAATTAAAAGATTACAAACAACGGTGGAAACAACACTTGGGAAGAATGTCAGATTCCAGACTGGTGGAACAAGTCTGTAAATATAAACCGTGTGTGAGTAAGCCTAGGAAGAAGTGGCTGGAAGTGATCGTTGAAGGCGGAACAGGAAGCACCTTGTCTATGCCGTGATGTGAAGACGATGAGGAATAATTTTTTTTTAATTTCAGTTAGTTTTTTAATTATTAAATCCGTAATTTATTGTAACTGCGTACAGGCCTATATATTCCGCATAATTTTCCTGACCTTAACAATAACATAGTAAACGATTCATTATATTTGGTCTCCAGTCGCAGTGAAATTGAAATTAATAAATACCTTTTTCTTTATCCGTGCTGCGACTACGTCTTTGATGTCTTACGACATGTTTCGGGAACACGTTCCCATCATCAGGTAACTATATAGTTTGACTACGCGGTCAGTTATAGTACGGCAGTGCGCACTGTTACGTGGACTGAGTTCTATCGTACTCATTGTGTTATGTGTTTGTGTATTGATGTGTTTCAGTTATTATACTCTTGACACGTTCGTTATGAACTAGAAGAAAAAACGATTTTACCTGATGATGGGAACGTGTTCCCGAAACATGTCGTAAGACATCAAAGACGTAGTCGCAGCACGGATAAAGAAAAAGGTATTTATTAATTTCAATAGTAAACGATACTAACACTAATTCCATACAACTGACATATTGTATGAAACCTAGAAGTCAAGTAGTGACTGTAAGAAAAATTGTAAAAATTATTCAGAAAGGATTGGTTTTGAATTAAACTCTTTATTTTTATCGTTTCTCTTTTACGAACACGGGCTAATTGTGTAGACTAGAACGGAACACAAAACAGAGAGATTCTGAAATGAAAAACCGCGATGCATAAATTGTGTGAATGAAAAAAGACAACGAAATCAGATAACAGTAGAGAGAACGATCGCGTCGGAGGTGCTGGAATATTCCACACGCGGTTTTTGCTATGTACGTGGTTAATATTGTCTGTTGGTTAACCGGATGAACTAACGCAGACCGTGAAAAACAGCAATTAAAGAATGTGTTTAATTAAACATATACGGTACGTCGTGTATATCGTTTTGATTATTTGATTTTGTTGATCAGTCACACACACATGATCGGAATTCTAACGTGCCACAAATATTTGCTCTCGTTTATAGAGTAACAACACGTAATAGTCCGTGCGTTCACGATCGGTCGGTTTTTGAAACAAATAAAAAATGCCTTAAATCTGGCCAAAAAGATTTATAGCAAACAGAATTGTTGGAAACATGCAAATTAATAACACATTTATCAAAACTTTGCGTGTAAAACGTTAATTAAAAAAAAAAAGAAAAAAAATTGGTCCCGCTCCAACGCGAATATTGTGTATATAGTTCATTTTTTATTTACACGTCCAATCTAGAAATGTTTACAAAACCTAGTTGATATGAGATAATGAATTTTTAATTAACGTGTAGTATAATTAAAACTGTCAATTAATAATCGATTTGTACGTGACTGTGTTTTAATTTTCTGCAATACAGAAAAAAAGGCACTTAATTTGGCTCTATAATGAAAGTTTTTTGTAAAAAAAATTACGCGTATTGCCTAGTGCCAGTCATTGATTTGATGTCGACAGTTTGTGAGTTCGAACCCTAGTTACGATTTTTTGTTCAGCTGACTTACAGAGTTAGGCGTCGGCTCTTGCGACCGTGTGTCTGTCGTTCTATGAAGATTCCTCTAGGTCGTCAGTGATTCCTCAACTGGCAGCCCACTACTTATCGCGGAAAACCAATTTAATGATTACTTCATTTACGGTAATAAGCAAATGAATAACAAAACACTATTATTTTGACCAGCTTATTCTTTAGAGACTTGTGAATAGGAGAATGTTTAACGTGAATGTCTTGCAATGGAGGAGAACGACGAGGACGAGTTGGATGGATATGAAAAGTAATGAGCAAGTCTCGCACAAGTGAACAAAGATAGAGCGCTGTTAAAAATGCTTGCAAGAAGGGAAAAATTGATCGGGCACGTGTTACGACACAAATAATTCTTAAGTAACATTTTTGAAGGAAAGGTTTGGGGGGGGCCAAGAAGACGACCAAGAGCAGCGTTCTTCAAAGACATGGGCAATGAGATGAACTTCCTATAGTACTGCGATTTAAAGAGAGAGAGAGAGAGAGAGAGAGAGAGAGAGAGAGAGAGAGAGAGAGAGAGAGAGAGAGAGAGAGAGAGAGAGAGAGAGAGAGAGAGAGAGAGAGAGAGAGAGAGAGAGAGACGTGTTAGATGATGATGATGAGGAAGAGCACGACGTGGTGAATATGAGCATGTAAGTTTGGAGTGGTATGGCTGTCCGTTCAGTAAATGCGATCACGATTAAAGAGGTAATCAATCGCGTCTTTGACATTCCCAACACTGACAGCGCGTGAGAGTCATGCGTTGTATGACAGTACTGTATTTAATTACTTTGTATATCAAATCATTCTTCTTCTTCTTAGCAGGCACAAGGCTCAAAGTCTATTACGTCGTCCGTTGTTACAACTGGTCTCTCCACCTTTTCATCGGCCTTCCCAGACTTCGTCTACCTTTAGACATATTTTGTTTTAGATGAGTAAAGATTCTTAAGTCTTCTAGGATGGGCTACCAAACCGATTGCACGAAAGTCCGGTCGGTGGTGGGACTGGCGGCACCTTCGGTCTCCAGACCTGCTCTGGGTTTCATTCGGAGACCCACCTCCCAGGCTCTGCCACTCTCTCCGTCGTTGGCAATTTTTCTCCTCCGCCTTCGAGACTTTTATTTCAGATTTAATACTGTCTGTTTCTGATACTTCATACTACCTTTAAACACAGAGATTGATGTGACTGCAAAGATATATCACTGTACGATATCGGCGTGTAAACATTCACCATTGTTGGCCAACAATGGACCATTGTCGGTCTCTCAGCGTGTTTGTTGGTGGTTAGTGTTGACAGCGGTTCGCGCGGTAACTTCTGGGCCGGGATACAAACACCGCTTATCTCAGTGTACCATTCATTCTGTGTGTAACCGAACTCGCTCAAACCTATCTACACCACACAGCACCTCGTTTGTTCTGTGCTTTACTATACTTATCAGCAGGCGAAATGTATCCTTAATCTAATTTCGTCGTTTACCAACTATATACTGCCTATGCAACAGTACGATATGCTTTCGCGTTGATATTTTGAACTTCACACATATTTCTTTCAATAAACAGACATTTATTATTAACGGTGGACCGTTCATTACTTCAAATCGGTTTTGCTGTATGGATGTGAACCTGAAAACTGACAAAGGACATTACGACAAGGTTACAGACTTTCATAAATCGCTGCCTAATGAGGTACATAATGAGAATTTGGTGGCCAAAGACCATCTCGAACAGAGATCTAAGGGAGGCAACAAGGCAGAGTCCCATCCACCTACAGATAAAGAGAAGAAAATGGAGATGGATCGCTCACACCGTGAGAAGAACACCAGAAAATATCGCTAGACAGGCACTGAATTGGAATCCGCAAGGTAGCCGCAGACGTGGAAGACCGACTAACACCTGGAAGAGGACTATGGAAAGAGCTGGCTGGTGCCAACAAGACATGGAGGGAGGTGAAGGCCCTGGTAATGGACAGAACACGCTATGTTCCATCTGGGAATTTAAGGACTTAAATCAAGTAAGTCACCGTTCATTACTAAAGTAACAACACAAGCTGTTAGACAAACGTCAGTATGCGTGCGGACGGTTTAATACGGCTAAAAAACATCGACATTCCGTACGAATTCTCTCCGGTTTCTTATTTTAACACTTCTTTATCGTATATGTGGGACACTCCATAGGACCTTAAAAAAATACAAAACTAGGAAAGACACTAAGCTTAGGTTTAAAAGACACCGGTGGCGTTGTATGGGAGTGTGACATGGGTCACAGAGAGACAGAGGGAAGGTTACTTCAGTAGAAATGAAATTTATCAGGTCGGTCAAAGGGTGCACCGTTACGAGACAGAACAAGTAATGCACGGATAAGCCGAGAATTACAGATTTTTAAATTACAGGATATAATTACGGAATACAAGGCCGTCAGCTTCTCAATAATTCCAGTCTATTCCAATCTTGGAGTTCTTTTCCTCTTCGTCTTTCCGAGCGTCTTCGTCTTCCACACTGATTTTTGTTTTCCTTTCATTTTCCATCCTTGTTACATGACCAACGATTGCAGTGATTTCCTCCACTATCTCCACAAAACCGATTCCTGTTGGTCACACAATCTTAACGCGGCGGTCTCTCCTACTTCTTCCAGCTGCCGCCGGAGAAATGCCGCCTCGTTTCGGAAACGAAAAATATTAAAAACTTAACCTACAAATCTTAAATAAATCTTACAAATCTTAACTTACAAAAAAAAAAAATAAATAAGAATAGCTGCTAAGTCCTTTACTGAATTACTGAATGTGAACTTGTAGGAATATGGGCACAATACACGGAACACTCGCACAGTAAAGAAGAAAAGGCAGAACAGGAAGAAAACGAGGGGTAGAGATAGAAAAAGGAGTAACAAAGAACAGAAAAAACGATCAGAAACTGGCATGAAGAAGAAGTAGAAGCGGATGAAAAAGTAATAAAATAAAGGAAAAGAACATGATGACGATGGAAGAATTTCTTGAAACCACTGTGAAAAACGAAACTGTGAAAGAAAGTTATTTCAGTATAATGGCCAGAAATAAACAGTTTTGTGCGTAGTGACACGGACAGTTATGTTAAGGCACAGCAAGCGTTATTATTACCGTGCCGTGCGGACCATAGTGTTCCGTGTATATAATTTGACTGGATTCGTTCCGGTGACATGTGTCGAGGTGCTGTATGAATGGATAACGGTGTGGACCGCGCACCGTCTCGCCAAATCGGACGCTTCAGGTGCGCATTACGAACCATATCGTGTTTACCACTCGTCTGCTGACTGCAGAGTTCACTCCTGTCTGTCCGGTTCACTGTACCACACACACACACACACACACACCTTAACCGTGTCATCCTTCCTTCTGTCGTGGCGTCTCTTTAGTTTAACAACTGTAGACGACCACAGCAAAACGACTTGCTCGCTTCAATTCTTTAATTATATATTTTCCCTTTGGTTACGTAACGATTGAATTCTTTCTCTGGCTGCTTTTGTTGCCCTTGCTTCTATCTGTGTTGTTTTTGTGTTCAATATTCACAAAATCAGCATCATCACCATCTTCACGGATTAAACCAAGGATGGTTTGTTCCGGTCTCAAATGGGCAAAGATTAGAGCTGGTCACTCCAACGCTTCCTCGGACGTCCCACACCTCTCCGTCCCCTCGATTTATAGTTCCAGATTTGTTCGAGGATGCGGCAGTCATCCATTCGGCAAAGATGTTCCCACCAATTCAGCCGATCCTGTCGAGTATACTCATAATATTCAGTTCCTGCCGTATATCTGTGTTTCTTCTATGATCATAGAGAGTACACCCTGCCACGTGCCTGAGAAATCTCACTTCAGTCGCTTGAATGCGACTGGCCTGGCCTTTCGTTAAAGTCCAATTCTCGGACTCATAAAGAAGTGTGGGAAGAGGCATCACCTTGTAGAATTTTAGGCGTGTTCCTTTACTTGTGACTTAAGGGTTCTCCTAATGGTCCCGCACATAAGGTTAAACTTATGCAACTTATTCACAACGTCGTTGCATGCATTACAAGACACACTGTACCCCAGGTATTCAAAATTGCTAACTTGTTCCAGGACAGTACCATCTATAACAATTTTTCCCCATACGAGATCAGTTCCACGAAACGGAACAGTAAGCACACATTTGGTTACAACAGGCGTACACGGATCGGGTTAGACCAGTCATTCTCAAACTTTTTACGCCCGGACCCACCTTGAAGGGTATTACACTTCATCCGCACCAATAAGCACGGGTGCCGGCACAATTACTTGTACGGGTGCGCACCCAGTTTATAATCATATTTTTTGCTAACACGAGTACTTTAAGCCCTCTTTTACGCTTAAACGGATTCTAACTAATTAAAATGTCATAGTCTTTAAGACACGGTAAATAAATTTTCGAGCCCGACTTTTCGACGCACCACAAACGTCCCCAAGCGATCCGGCAGTGGGTCGCGCCCCGTAGGTCGAGGAACCCTGGTTTAGACCGTTCTCAATCGTTCACTTTTGTCGCCGTTTCCAAACACAAACTACATAACAAATGAAAATATTTGTTATATAAAAGACACTCATGAACTAATAAGATTAATTTAAAATTCGTACTTAATACTTGAAAAAAAAACGCCTCATTTGTAATAGGTACTAGCCCAGCATAAAAGTTGGCCAAACAGTATACCAAAGCGAACGCGACATTTTATTTGATTTTTTTCCAAACACATACAGTTTCATTTATTTATTCATCTGAACGTACTGTGTGATCCAATTTACTTGCTTCCGTCTGCGAAGTTGGTTAGTTACGACACTGAACCGATCACTTTACGAGGACTTAATTTAGTACATACTTACACATGAGAAACTTTTACGCAGCTGTAAACGGATTCTCAGTGATTCTTACCTGGAAAAGAAGAAAACCTGAATTAGTTCAAGGTTGGAATTAAGCAAAAATCGATTTCTTAAAGTAAAGAGAAAAGTTTGGTAAAATATATAAAGTCTTAACGACTATTGGATACAGTTTCAATTTGTGCGCTAATACAATTTAACGTTTTGTACGGAGATAATATTCTTCAGCGTGTTGTCAGCATAATTTACAGGACGCTTGTTTGTAATGTTCGATGAAACAAATCGACAAATACCTCGGACGCACACTGATCAACCCTTTGGTTTATTAACAATGACAAATGGCAAATGTGGTGGTGATCACTGCAGTCCAATAATGGAGCCCGTCGCGTTTGTTACGAATAATGGAACACGCTTTTCCGTTTGTTTGTATCTCTGCAGTGCAATAATGATTACCGTTCCGTTGTTACCGACGCCATGGAACACGTTCTTCGTTCGGTCAGTTTAATCCTGAGCGGTGTGTGTGTGTGTGCGTGTGAGAGAGAGAGAGAGAGAGAGAGAGAGAGAGAGAGAGAGAGAGAGAGAGAGAGAGAGAACAATAAATTAATATTCTATTTCTAAGTCTTCCACGGCCGGCGCCAACAGCGTAGAAAACAAACTCCGGTCTATTGGGTCCACTAACGTTATTAATTTCAGACGTTTCGGCCTCAACACTGAAGATCATCTTCAGTGCATGAAACGATTCACACAACTGACACGATGTTCGTCAGTAACCACAGTACTTACGTTATATTTTCTATATATTTAGAAAATCACAGATCGTGTTTTCTATGATCCCTTTGAGAATAGCTTAATAGGCTGAAACAATTGTCAGAGGTATAAATAATAAACTGTGAAACTTACCAAGTCTTTGTATGTTTTTAAAACCTTAGCGGTAATATGTTTCACCACGTGCCCAACGAGTCATCAATCAATATCGTCGAACGAATTAGTTAAATTTTGTTTGTTTGGATTGAGTATTTGTTATCTCGTATCTTCTCGTCCGTGGTCAGAAGAAATGTTGCATATAATTCGCCCAAACACTGTTTGTTTGAATATAGCTTTGCGTTTCTCTGTAGTAGATATCACGAGGACTACTCTTAATATCGTGTTTCTTCTGTCGTAAACATTGCCCTCAGTGCCCTTGGCTGTGTATGTGTATGCATGATAGAAATTGATGCAAGCTTTCAACGATATATACGCTTGGCAAGCCATATTATTTATGCGGAAAGAATACACAAAGCCTTGTTCGACCCGCCCTCGCGTACTCTACATACCCCAGCAAGTGTAATATTTTGCAAACTGCTGTCATGGTTTAAAAGTTGATGAAATTTATATTGGACGTAGACATGACGTCGTGTGATCATAAACATCACCTACATTTCTGTATAGGTTTCTTTGACATATTTTCTTCCCTTTTGTTTTGCGTTTGGAGAGAACACTCTGCCAGCGCGTCTATAGAATATCGACGTGAATATTATTGTCTCTGTTAATTAATGGAATACTCTTTGATTGGCATTTCCTAAGAGAAATCATTTCATTGGGCCGGATATGAAACCACCCACCGACTGGGTACCCACCGATCATCAGATTGAGACTGAAAGACGAAGAGGTGGTTACGGTGCCTACCAAGGGCGAAGAAACTACAGATTCGGTTTGTTTCTTCAATAATTCGTTTATTAGCATTAAACGACGCGGTGCCTCGGTAGTTAAATCGAAACTCTATTGGCGTTGATTTGCTATGGTCATATATGGACTCTAACTCTATTCAGAATTTCCCATACAGACGGAGTCAAAGAAGGCGATCGTACAATTAGTAACGAGGCGATCCTATACGAATCGGACAAATCCGCGTACTGCTTTTGCCCCCCCCCCCCCCAATCACCAGAACTTATTAATTCAGTGCTAACTTGCGTCAGAGGTGAACGCGAATTGGAGATCTGGAAGTTGAAATATTTTTAGCCAAACATTTGAAAATCAGGAGATGATATACTTAGAACATTTTAATCGAATCAGATTTTTACCCTCTGACCGCCTTACGCTGCAGAGTTCTAAATAATATATATATTTAGAAAATATATATACAGGGAATATCAAAATACCGGTAACTCTTGATGCAAGACGGTGTCAGTCGCATTGGGGGGAGCACTAAGATATTTGGACGGGTTACAGACATATAAGGAAATGGAAGTCAATCTGCTTTACATGTTTAGTACAAGGGAAACCAAGCATATACTGTTAATGGATACATGATAAATATACTGTACTGTTAATGGATACTTATGATAAATATACTGATGATTAGTAAAGTGAAAACGAAAACTTCCCAAAACGCGGTTGTACCAACTATAATTTTATGTTATACGAAAGACATTAGAATCTATTGACACATAATACTAGTTTCACGTTCAGTTTTTAAGCGAAGTTAGCTGGACTGTACGTGTTGCATACAATAAGAACAACGATGCAGTGGAAACCTTGAAAAGTACACAGCGGTGATTCTTTTTAAGTTTTTTACGGTCAAGGGAGTTCAAGCTTTTTTTTTAGCGGGGGTTAGTTAAAAAGACAAGATCAAGTAGTCTATAAAAAGAGCCCTTTTTTCTGACCTTACGTGAGCTTCCTGAGAAACATATTCAAGCCGACTAGTGAGCAGGCTGCTGAGAGTAAACTACGAAGTAATAATTGTTTATAAACGTTGTCAGATGCATATAGAAAATCTTACAACCTGATCTGTACAGTACACCTCGTCAGTTTGATCGGGCAGCGAAAATGTCACGTGATTAGTGAACCATGTAACGCATGTCAAGACGATGAAGACGATTAATGTATCAAACTGTTTGTGGATTACTTTGAGAAATACGGGTACGCCTTGGAAGTTCATCGCTCGAAAATCCTCTTACACCCGTTATGGATTTTATAAGTTACACTGGTACGGGCGCGGAGGGGGAATCCCCCCTCAAATGGTCACTTCAAATTTTTTTGTCGTTTAGTAATTGTAGAATGGTTTCTTCTAAAATAACTTTAAATTGTAACTGTACCTTACCTGTACGTTAATTTGTATTTGATATATACCACAAATGACTATTGTGTATTTTAAACTGTACGCGAATATTATTAAAAGAACAATGAACAGATAAACACAGATATGATGTGACTTTATACTTGGCCCGTTAATAAACTTATTGTATTCATAAATAGCACACTGTATATTTATCTTCACTCATTCCTATCTTTTATACTTTTAGATATTTAAAGAATGGTCCAACTTTTCATAATACCTCCTCCACTCCCAAGTCAACTCTTCCGCCTCTCAAAAATTGCTTGCTATATCCGCCCCTGCGCTGACATGAGAGCGAAACTAGAAATTGGGCGGGAGTAGCAACAAACAGAATCTACACACACACGCGCGCGGTAATCTTGCTACAGTTACTACAATATCCTTTTCTTCTTCAGCGGCGCAACAATCCATTACTGAGTCAAGGCCTCGTTTAACAGCCTCCGCCAGTTGTCCCGGTCAAGTCCAGCTGCTCTCCAGTTCCGGGTCCCAAGGATATGGCGCGCATCATAGTTCACAACGTCTTCCCAACGTAGTTTGGGTCTACCAAATCTCCTGGTGCCATAGATCTGGGTAGTTGGTGCCTTTCATAGATGACTGCCTTTCTGGGTATTTCATTCTCCCCCATTCTGATCACATGTCCAGCCCACCTGAGTCTACCTGGTTTTATAATTTTAACAATATCTGGTTCATTCAGAAGAGTGTTCAATTCTTGGCTGGTCCTTTTCCTCCATTCACCTCCACACATATTGGACCAAAAATACTGCGGAAGATTTTACGTTCATGAACCAGCAGGCTTGACTTAAGACTTGGTCCAGGTCTCAGAACCACAGGTGAGAAGAACTGGGCGGATCAGTGTTTTATACAGAAGCAGCTTTATATATATATATATATCATAGGGTTGCTACAGCTAGTGCCGTCTCCCTTCCTTCAACCTGGTTTTCCAATTCACCCGATGTTCCCATTGTCCTTCCTCAAGTCCCATACGTTGCATAGATTCATCCACTTCGTCCCTCCAAGATCTTCTCGGTCTTCCCCTTTTCTCCTTCCTAATGGACTCCATTCCGTCACTTTGTTGATCCACCTATTTTGGGCTCTCCGGACATGACCGTACCACACCAATCTTTTTTTTCGATGTAGTCGATTACACTTCTTTCCGCTTCCATTCTTCTTCTGATCTCCTCGTTTGTTATTCGGTCTGCTCTCTTTATTCCACAGCACCTCCTCCAATATTCCATCTCTGATGCAAGAATCTTTCTTTTGTTAATAACCCATACTTCCGCTGCATACATCATAATGCTTTGGACTATGGTCTGATATATCATTTTTTTGGTGCTTTTTCTAATATTTTTGTCCCATATAACACTGTGTAATTGTCTCATCCCTGTTCTAGTCTGCCCTAATCTACTTTTTATCTCCTCTTCCGTTGAGAAGCAGCTTTATGCTCCTGGCAATTGTTCTGCTCTGGGACAAAGGGTCTGAGAACAAAGAAGCACCTATTAGCTGAGGTTTTGCTACAGTATAGTCCTATAAAATACGTTAAAATTCATTAGCTGTACGATTTAATGGCTAAGTTTTTACCACTGCTAAGTGTACGAATGAGAAGAACGAAGCGCAGTCTAGTGCACAACAGATAAACGGCAAGATTATGTTTGCGTCTTAGTGCAAATTATCCACAGCTTTAATTAGTTGCAGTTGTTTTTTATTTGTACAGAGTGTAGTAAAACGAAACAATACATGAAGGAAGTGTAAGGCGCGAGCGAGTACTATACAGTACAGTTTAGTTTCGCTGTATACTATTAATCACATTGGCGCTTCCATTACTTTGCAATTTGGTGATCCCAAGGGTTTCCTTCTTCTCCTCTGCTGCTACTCTACTAAGATTAATTATTAGCGTTACAATACTATCATCTCTCTCTCTCTCTCTCTCTCTCTCCCAATCGCTCGCTCTCCGGTCTTGTTCCCCCTCTCCGCTTCCTGTCAACCGTGAAACATCGTTTTTCACCAGATTGAGTTTTACACATGTAGTAAGTTGTATAGGCTACATGGAATACATCGGTACAAAACTCGTACCGATTTCGTCCTACCGAAGAAGGAGACTGCTTACTTAAAAGATGGCAGTAATTTTGTTTAACGCCAAAGAGAATTTGCAACTACAACCGACCGTTAATCCGTAAACGAATGAAAAGCGTACCGTAGTTTATTTTACGTCACAGTGAAAATCTCCTTCCCCTTTTAAGCTAATCTGTCTTAAAACGGTTTTTCGAAAATACCGGATTTATCATGATCATAAACTGTAAACATCGTACAGTTCCTTTTCTTTGTACGTATTAATGAGTCCATACTACATTGCCTGTACTGTATATCAATTGTCTCACACACACAGAAATCTTATAGCGTTCTCTTTCAAATATGTTGCCACAATGTCATTTCTGAAATATCCTGAAGACAATTTCATCGAAAAGTTTTCCTTGTACGGGTATCCGGGTGTTTCTGTTTTAGTCTGACGTCTATTAACGAAACCTTTTAATAGAATTCAATCAAAGGTGTTAATTCTGGGCCATACGCCATCGCTGTACCTATCAGAGTTGTTAAACATATCTGCACTGCAGTAGCGTCAAACTTTTTCCCAAAATTTACCCCGTCTGTCTGATGTGTAGATTGTACAGTGCACACAGGTTAACGACCTCCCTCTATGACCGCACGGTTGACTGTACTTCTGGCTTCTTCTTCTTCTTCACTGCATGGCTTGGTCTAGAGCCCGTTCCGACTTTACAGAGTCTACGACCATTTTTTCCAGGGTCTTCCACGATCTCTCGTCGCCACTGGCCTATATTCAAACGCTTGTTTAGGAGTACGCGTGTATACCATGCGTTCCAGATGGGACTTCCCATTCTGCCTGTATTCCTTTATTCCATCCAGAACCGACTGTAATTTCACGTCTTTCCTTATGTTGTCGTTTCGCAGATGCTCTCTCAAACTGCATCCATTGACTGCTGTTAAAAATTTCATTTCCGAAGCCTGTATTTTTGAAGTACTTTTTGCTGGAGAGTCCACGTTTCACATCCACACATTAAAGTCGCCCCAGCCACGAGCTTATAAAACTTTAGCTATGTCTCCCTCTATGTTTTATTCTTCAATGGTCGTCTTATTGTTTCTCAGGCGAGCAACATCTAAGAATATTTACACGAAGAGTCTTGCGAAAAATCTTTGGACCTCTAAAAACTGAAGATGGCTATTCGAATGAACCACGAACTGGTCCAACTGATTCAGGGTGCCGACATAGTCCGGTTTATTAAGAGTAGGAGGGTTGAGTCTCTGGGCCACGTAGGCCGAATGGATGACAGAAGAATGGCTAAGAGAACTGCAGATTGGAGACCGGTAGGAAGAAGAATTAGATGCAGACCCAGAAAGAGACGGTCGGATGCCGTGGAGGATGATTTGAAATGTATGCACGAGAGAGGATGGAGACGGATGTGTAACGAGAGGGCTGAATGTAAGAAAGTCGTTGAGCAGGCTAAAACCCACGTGGGTTGTAACGCCAGGAAAAAGGAAAAGGAAGTAACTCGTACCAGAACGTACAGTATTTGGGGGCGGGATCAATTTTCAAAGAAGACAAGACGACCGGGAATCCAGCGACGATAAACTAGAGCAGAGCTAACGACGAAAACCTACGTTAAACCTATGCTAAACAGACCTTTACCAAACTACACACAAAGTTAAAGCGTAGTCAGTGATTTCTGTTGCCATACGTTGTGTTGTGAAGTGCGCCAACAGTTGACGTAAACGGTTAAACAATAATTGTTGTGTATACTGTAGTTGTTAACAATAATTCACACACTGAACAACAACAACAACTAACCATCAGCAGAGTGAACACATAACTTTGTCGTGTCGAGAACACGAGCACGCTTCTGCTGCTGTAGTAGTCCCACATTTAATTAACAATAGTTTAATTAAATTAACTAACGGAACTCGACTGAACTGAAATTTACAATTCAAATATGTATTTGACCTGTATTACAAGTGTACTTGTACGGTACTAACGTACGGGAAACTTTTCGACGGGACACGGCTGCATCGCTCTCAATTACCGACTGCCGCTGCTGCAAACCGGATTCCTTTCCTTGTTCCTCCTTTGTTCCCGTCACCGATTTTGAGAATATCGAATTATCCGTATTACACGCGTGTACGCAAAGTTAGTGTGCTCTGCAGTAACTGTGCCTTTTATGCCAAGCCTAATCGTCAATCTAGTTTACTTAATCACACACACACACGCGCGCGTGCACACACACACAATTTCATTAATTATTGAATAAAACGCTTTTCCTAGAACGTATTTATCAAAGCTCTGTCGAGGATCGGTCTTATCCTCTTCGTCAGTGCTATCGCAACATTTGGGCAGAGTAGTAATGTGATACAGTAACGCTGATGATCGAACTTCGATAACTGCTAAATGAATTTAATTTAGAAACCTCTGATTACGGCTATTATTCTGGAACACGCAACGAAGCCCAAATCTGCAAAGGCTTACAATGGCGACGACGACGATATAAAAAAGAAAATGTCGGCCTGACATGGCAGTCTGTATCTAAAGTACTGTCTTTCGATGTGTCCGTTAATCTTCAAAACAGCCTACCACACACAGGAAAAAAGATATTTTCCTCTGTGCGCCTTGAAGTGTTCTTCGCGACCAGTTATTGTCGGAAGCCTACAGAGTGCTCTTCACGGACGTGTAAAGAAACAGAGAAACAAAGAAACTTGCGGCAGCAGGCCTTCATTCACTCCGCAGTTCATGTATCTGTACATCAGGAGGAACGAGAAGAACGCACAATTTGGAAAAAACTACACAGAACCTTCAATACTTTCAAGTTGGTTAAAACTAAAAAAAAACTGACTAAAAACTGGTCAGGTAGAAGACGGATGCAAATAAGATAACTGTAGAGATAATGGCGAATATTTACCATGCGTTTCTTTGTTTCTTAATTCTAGATTTTAATGTTTGTACATTGCAACTGAATGTAATGGAGAGAATGATAAGGACCAAAGAACGCTCGTTATAAATTAATCACATTAGGATACATATGCTTCTTATATATCACATATGCTTCATATGTTTATAAACAAGAGAGACAGAAGGTCACTTGAAAATCGTAGGAAAGAAAACATGATTGCAAGGCAGATGCGATTGCTAACACGGATGAGTAACGCAGGTAAAAAAAAATCACGAACTTGCTTTTCACGAAACTAACACCTGCCTCCTGCCACTGATAATATGCACATGAGATACATCTTTTTTCAGCAATTGACATCTGTTCAAAACAGCCCGAAGATAAACGATAAATTTATAACTCTAATCGACTTCAACATTTGCTGCTTCCATTTCTTCAAGTGCGGCAGGACAGTTCAACAACAAATTTCACCACCTTAGCGTGTACAGCGGAAACGCGCTCAACTGAGGTAACAAAATAAAACACACAGGATACACTTTAAACGTACGTTAATAAAATCAGTTTCACGAGTCGTAAAAACCGCAATCGCACCGCTGTAGTTTGTAGAGACTGTTGCCCGCTATGTCGGCCAAGGATACGTAGAACCATAAAGCTAACTAACTTCGGAACTGTGGGCCTCCTAGGAAACGTCACTAAAGTTGCGCGCATTAACAACAACTTATTACCACTCACTATTCTTTAGGAGGTTTATTTTGTCGTTAGTTATTTTCTTAAAATTCCGGATCTGCAAGCGGCAGCAGCAGCGCCGGCCGGGACAGGATACATTAAACTTTTCTGTTCCTTCTGCTGACTACAGCGTGGTGGAAACTTCGCGTTGAAATTGAATCGCCAGTTAGTAACTCTTCTCTGTTCACACACACACACACGCGCGCGCGTTTCATTTATAGATTGAAAATGTGTTTTATACTGTGTTTTCCCCGTTTTAGTTTCCATTAAAATACAATCATACTTCCAGCAGAGTATCGGTAGCGTTCGGGGCTGTCACATTGAACTTCAGTTTCAGTTTGGACTTCACCGATCTGCCAATTACGACTGTGACGTGTTACCAACTTTTTAGTTAGTTAGTTACTTAAGGATAAAATAAAATAAACATAGAGACGGGAACAGCCAGCGTTAAGTCACTGCCGTCCGTCCAGTTAGAAATCTGTTTTTTTTTCTTTTTTTTCTACTGTTTAAGTTTTAAAACTTTTCTCCCTTCGTCGTTTATTTACCCTTCCAATGAATCTTTTAGTTTCAGCCTTACTGACGACGTCCGCTGTGTAAACACCACGCCACCCAACATTGTCTGCGTTTAGATAATACAAAGGCCAGTGAATAAAATCTTGATCATAAGCGTTCTTAATAAGGCTGTTTCTTGTATCGTCGGGGTTTTACGGTGTACAATTAGGGCTTATGTGGTCAGCACTACACTTCAGCTATCCCATCGCAACCGTTCTTAATAAGGCTGTTTCTTGTATCATGGAAATATTACGGGATACTACGGTGCACTACACTTCAGCCATCCCCAACTGACACAGTATGTCATGTCAGATATTCATTGCCTCAGGGGCTGATGCTCGTTTTCAAAATAAAATGCCCAAAAGATTCGAACCCAGGACTCGAGATTAGTTTGTAGGCACCATACATACTTCGTTTACTGAGCCCTTCTCGAAGCGTTCTGTCAAGAGTAAAAAGTCACGGATGACTGACCTCGCTAGTTACTAAGAGAAAAGGGCGTTTAACTTGAAACATTGTTTACGAAAATGTGTACGGGCTGTAGGGCAAGTGGGGGTATAAAGAAGTTGTCTAGTTCCATTATTGTTATTTTCGATCTGCTGCTGAGCTGTGAAGCTTGAAAGCGCAAATCGGAATAATTTTTCTATAGTGGTGTGCAATGGTGTTAATTCTGTTTGTGATTATAACCACTAACACAACTTTATTAATTAACAAGACAGTAAACTGACTTTATATGTACGCTCAGAGTTAGATCACATCGGCGGCCAATTGTTCTATCCCGATCGTCAAAGTGGTATGATTTCCCTTCTTCCAGGACTGTTAATATGGTAAAGAGGAAAAGGGATGACTTTTTTCCATATTTCTCGTACAGGAAATCCTATCCAATGCAAATGTCTTCTTAGAACATTGGTCGAGAAATTGAGTTTACGTTTCCATTTTGCCATATGTGACATAAATAAGTCAATCCAATCCAACTGGTCCAGAAAAAATGGCTGCCTGACCATTTTTCAGAAAGAATTAATTTTTTCTGTATCAGTTCTCTTTACGTTTCGGTAGTTCAGAACACATTTTCTTTTGTTTTTATTGTATCGACGTGAGAGTGTATGAAGATTCCTAACATCCAGTAGCACGTTTTGAACTAAAGCTACACTTTCGGTTTTAAAAAAATGAAATTGTTACGTCGACTATTGTTAATTCATTTTCCATTTTATTATGACGAAACATTTCGTACATTTGCTACCCGCGCATACAAATCCTAGTTAAGAATCGAGTGTATCATCATTACGCCACACCACTGATAGTACAGATTTTGTTATTTCAATATCGTTGGTACTGCTGGGAGCCTGTTATTTTACAAGCGTACTACTTTTAAGACACACAATAACCACAACAATGGCCACTGATCGAACGAGAATGTTCTCGTTTTTCCATTGTATTGAAATCTCGACACACACACACACAGTATCGATACTGCACGTTGTTGTTGTCGGGAATCAACAGGTGACTCCCGCGCGACGTCACGAACAGAGCCCATAAACGAAACAAACGGTATAAATAAATGTAAATGAAAATCGTATAAATAAACTGTGCGAGGGGGTGTCAGAATTTATTAAGCTTTATGCAGAGTCATCGTTGTCCGTTGTTGTTGTTTGTGCGTGCGCGCGCACTTGGTAATAATAAATATTGGAAACGTTGTAGCGTCGTTGTAGAAATAACCACGGCTATGCATAGAAAAAAAATTAAACGGAGTACCAGCACTGGCGATTACAGCCAGCATATTTATACAACTGTAACAAAACTATGCATAAATATACTATTGGTCCAATTCTGACTATCGTTATTATTACTATATTAATTGATTCTTCTCCACCAAAAAACTTCTAATCGCTTCACGTCTCTCGTCTAGTCAGAGCCACACAGAAAACTCTTGTTCACAGAATTTATTCCCATTTCGATTCTTCTTCTTCTTTGACACTACAGCCCAACGCGAGACCAATCTCTCCAATGTCTCCTATCTATTGCCCTCTTAGTGTAAACCCTCTTTCTGGTTTTTATTCACTTACGACCTCAGGATTTTCTTTGGCATACGCTGATCATCTATCCGCTCTAGGTGACCTAGCAATTGTGTTCGTTGAGTCTTTACGCATGAATGTACTCATGCTTCAACAGCTCATCTATCCCCTGGTTATTTCTTGTTCCCATTTTGATTCAATATTTCTAAATGTCTGAAGCCTCTTTGTCCCATATCAAATTTTTGTTTGTTGCCATCTAGATTGTGTGTAAATACTGCAGGCCGATTATTTTTAATGTTTGTAGGGTTAATAAAAATGGGATGGGAGGAGAGAGAAAGGGGGAGGGAGAGAGGGAGGGAGGGGGGGGGGAGAGAGAGAGAGAGAGAGAGAGAGAGAGAGAGAGAGAGAGAGAGAGAGAGGAGAGAGAGAGCTCGTAGCGAAGTAACCTACCTACCATCGATGAGAAGCTTTACAGCCTTTTAAGACATGAACACAATTGAAAAAAGGATAATTTTCACTTGTCGCTATCATAAAAAGATTAATATAGTAAAGAACGCAGTGACTGGGGAAGGCTATAACCTGATTTCATTGCGTTGATCAAAGAGAATGCTGTTCCCAGTGTAGCTTTTTATCACGACTGTGGAGGCGGCAGCCATTGTTACACAAATTGTCGGTATCGTAGTATCGCGGATTGTTGTTGTTGGTAACCACTACTTCTGCTGTTACTAAGAGTATTGTCTTAAAGTTGTACTACTGCGCCGTTGAAATTCAATTAGATTTTGCACGCACAGTGGTGACGACACAGGGGGGGGGGGGTAGGCGGTCGCGCAATCAAAATTATTAACTAACTTGCCCGAGTTTTGCGGTGTCTGAATTCGTTGGCAAATAACGCGAACATCGCATTTACAACTTTCGCCCGGTCTCGGCGCTGCGAATTCGCGGGCGCTTTGATAATCCGTTTTCGTTAATTTGGTTAGCCGCGGATGTGTGACACACGCTGTGTAACGCGTCTTTGGTTTAATCGTCGTCAGTCAGACTGTAGCCACGGGCGCAAAAACCGCTAGTGTTCGACAGTTACCGTGTAATATCATTTAAAATAATATGCTGTACAAAAAAAATAAAATTTTAACATGTGTCTTTTTGTTTGCACTTGCTGCTAGTGAATCCATCTCGAAATGTCTACAATTATTTTTCACGTGGAGTTCCGAAGAATGTATCTATGTCTTCTCCAAATTTGAAAGGATCGTCATTGTAGTCTAGTTTCTTGAATTTCTATCTAACAAACAAAGTCTTCTTTTTCCTTTATAGTGAGGGATTTCTTGTCTTAATATACGCATACTACAAGCGATTTCATATTCCTACAAGTTTTCCATGTCTTCCCACTCTCTTCTATTAGACGGCTTGTTATATCTCGAAATCTTACTTAATCTGCTTTTTCATCTATCCTAGTTGTATGTCCGACCTGTTTATAGATACGCTTTTTATCGTTACTCTCTTTGTCTCGAGATATTTGTTCCTGTGAGCAATACACATAATACGCATCGTGCTGTAGTAAGCAGGCCACTTCAAAACTTCCGATCTGACGATAGGGAGCACTGAGGGTCAGAGTTTATATTCCGCGGATAGTAATTGGCAATGTAAGGGACTGTTAATATCAGCCTTGAGTAGTTGGTTATTTGGTATATTGATTAATCTGGTTTTCCAGACACATTGTGATTTTGGTCGGGGAACTGTTACCATTTCCCTCATTACTTTTACTTTAAAATTCTCTTTTTTTGACATTTGAACTCCCAGGAAGGTATTATCAGTGTGTACATATAATTTATATACATAATTAGATAGACATACGAATATAAAAGACACTGGTAAGGCCTACTGTGTTAGCTGGGGTTGCGAGACCTACACAATGACAAACAAAACGGAAAATATTATTTTAATAACTAAAGTGCAGGTTATTGAAGAAAGGTACCGCCCTAAGGAATGTATTATACGGGCCTATTAGAGGGGAAGAGGGATGATGATGTAGCTGTCACAACTCAACGAGTATTTAAGGGCAGGGATTGGTTCCTCTCATCAAATTACGACTAAAGTGGGCAGAGCACCATGAAAAGGAAGGACGAACATCGATTGCCGAAAAAAAATGTAGAAAACGGACAGCTCATAGAGACCAGAAGCAGCAGGAGGATACCTGGAAATCGCTGGCAAGACATCGTACACAAGGAGTCTCCAGAATTGACATATATATTCTATGGCAAATTGGCAAGCGATCGCTGGAGATCGGTCTCGGTGGAAGCAGAAACTAACGAAGTTCATAGCCCGGTAAAGCTAAGAAGAAGAAGACGAGATGATAATGATGGTTATGATGATGATGAAGAAGAAGAAGAAAAACAAGAAGAAGAAGAAGAAGAAGAAGAAGAAGAAGAAGAATAAGAAGAAGAAGAAGAAGAAGAAGAAGAAGAAGAAGAAACTTCATTGTGTGATATACCGCTTCCATCGAGAGAGAGAGAGAGAGAGAGAGAGAGAGAGAGAGAGAGAGAGAGAGAGAGAGTAAATCGTCCCACATACACTTAAAAAATTTACGGTAATTTGGGGTGTGGTTGTAGGAATTATTTACCAGCGTTTTTGACTGACCGTCCAACACGCCGTGAGGTGGAGGGGGGAAGCAGTCGTTTAGCTCAGCAATATACTGTACTTCACTTTGACGCTACCGTACACACATAAAGAGCCCCCCCGCGTACATTCCGACGCTCACCTACTTACACTTATTAACTTATTTAAAGAACGCAGCGAGGGGGTGAGTAGTAGACTAACTACTTACCTCGGCCGCGTGGAAAAAAATTAGGAGGGTTGGCTTTAACTAATATGCCATCTTTATTAATGCAGTAGAGGAGTAAAGAACGTGAAGCAGCTGAGAGAGAGAGAGAGAGAGAGAGAGAGAGAGAGAGAGAGAGAGAGAGAGAGAGAGAGAGAGAGAGAGAGAGAGAGAGAATGTAGTGGTATTGTATTAACATAACGTAATTGGGTTTTATATAAAACATTAATATTTTAACAAGTGAAAAGAGAGCGCGCGCGAAAGAGAGAACATGGGAGTGATTGTGAAACAAAACATGCCCAGTCACTCTCTCTCTCTCTCTCTCTCTCTCTCTCTCTCTCTCTCTCTCTCTCTCTCTCTCTCTCTCTCTCTCTCTCTCTCTCTCTCTCTCTCTCTCTAAACCGTATTTAATATACCCCACTCGGGCCATTGCTCGGCCTATCGTATTCTATAACACTTGGTAAATTTTAATTTAAAAGAGAGGAAAAAAATAACGTTCGCAGAGAATAAAATTAAATTTCAAGGAACATAAAATCAGGGTTAAACTTCACGTTACATATCGTTTTCAGCGCCTGCTTCTTCTATCAGCGCACACAAAAAAAAAGGTTAAATTTTCACTTTACAGTACGATAATTATTTATAATTCGATTACCGATTCAGGGATACATAACTGAGAATTTTTTGCTGTAGCGTGAACAAGTTACACCTAAAAAAATTTTAATTCTAGATTCTGGAAAATTTTCAGTTAAATCATGTCACCTCTGACGATATCACTCTCATTATCAATTAAGTGCCGTCAAGCTCCAAAATATAGCAATATGTTTAAGCTGAGACACGTCGCAGACTAAACATCAGATTTCTGTGGTAATAATTTTATACAGTTCTGATACTGATTGGGTCCTTCATTCTTTCGACTGGTTTGTACCCTCCCCGCATATACCCGTAGGGCGTGTATTACGGAGTTTCTCACAGGTATACCTAAAGTTTAACGCCGGATCAGAACGCCATAGTTTAGAAGGGTTTATACTAGGCAGGATACCTCTCGCTGATTTGCCATTACCTTGCGAGGGGAAACGGTCGTATCTAAACCAGATGGCCCCGGCGGGAATGGTTCTTTAAAAAAAAAAAATCGAATTTACAAAACAATAAGAGACTTAATTATAATAATTAACACAAAACAAAAAACTACACATAAAACCAGATACTGACTATCCATGAAAATGTATGTGCCTGTGGCCTTTAACGATTTCGACCTTTAAGAAAAATCAGGGAGAGAATTCATATTTATAAGTCTCTTAATCTTCTGAGATAAATTAAATATTGTAATAGATGAGCTCATTTAAAGGGTACGGAGATCCATCTTGCGCTGTGTTGACATTATGACAACGAGAAGAGCGGACAGAGATGAGTGAGAGAAACAAACACCGCTGTCATGGAGCCGTGACCTGTACGTAGTCGCCGCCGTACAAATTTCGTTGTCAGTAATTTAGCGACGTTTGTTTATCCGAAACGAGTGCTGTTGTCACACGTACATAAACGTGCGCGCTGTGTTGTTGATTGAAACTGCGACGCTTCGCTGGGACCTCTGTGTCTCTGTCAACAATGAGTCCGCTCTAAGCATTGTTGTTTCTGTTCCACCTTCCGCATTAGTAATGCCCGCAGCTGCGGCCGGCGCTCACCATTTTTCCACACCAAAAACAAAAGTCAATCCTGATGAAATAGTTCGGAAAATCGATTTCTTTTTCTTTTTTTCATTCAGGGGCACTGAATATACCGTGCATAAAGTAGTTCTCATCTGTTACATACATAAATTCCTGTTTAAATTTTAAACATGTTAGAAAGTAATAACCCAGGAGAAATAATTTTAAAATAATTTGACGAAGAAATAAAAACATTCTGACGTAATTTATTACGGTGTTTCGATAATCACAATGCATTCCATGTAAAATGGAGAATTGTGATAAACAACACAGCATGATAATTTTAATTCTCTTGCCAATCATACTGCTTATGGCTGAAAGAGGTTTTAACATAAAAATGGGTACATTTCATATGTTGAACTATTGTTAGACTGTCCTAAAAGTATACAAAAAGAAAGTTAGGAGGGGTCCAAAATTAAAATTTTAAAATACCATGACCAAAACAGCTTTATTATAAGGAAGTGAAAGTTTGACGCCAGCACGCAGGAAAGAAGAACTGATGCATCGGAAATGACACTTTTAAGAAAGATGGAAGGCTGTATCAGGTTAAGGAAGACAGATATGCGAGGACGTAGGAACTAACACCATTATCGATGTCGTTAGAGACCACAGAGAGAGGCTGATACATTTTCTGTTTAATCCGGAACACATTTGGTATAGTGTTCTTCAATAATTATGCAGAACGTTGGGCGTCCTGTCATCCTGTCTCTGGGGGGGGGGGGGAATAGAGGCGTTTCTTCAAGTATCAGCACAGAATTCTGTAACATCCAAAAGCTTAATCCATCATAAGCAAAACTCACACCCCGCCGCAGTGCTGCTACTGCTGCCTTATAAAATACATATTTCTTCTTCTCATTCTCTCCCAGTTGCTGGTGTTCATTTCATTTCATTTCATTTCATGCCGCGGCCGCGATACCCGTATAATAAATCATTGGAAAAGTTTTTATTTAAAACTTTCTTAGACACTGAAAGCTCAAACTTTTTATATTACTTTTGTTTACTTCTTCTCTGTTTCTCCATTTTTTTTTTTTAAACACAACTTGTTTCGCTTTCTTATCATTTCTTTACTCTTTTTATACTCGAAAAAAGTACTTCTTGTTTTGTGCATCTATGGAATGAAAAGTGTTCTTAATTTCCCTTTAATTTTTATTATTCATTCTCACTCCTACGTTCACGATTCAGGTTAAAAAAAGAGAAAACCAGTACGATTTAGTTTTTCCAGTAAAACACGAAAATGTCACAGTTTCTTTCTTTCTCTTGTCTCAAGTATAAATAGGTTTTAAAACAAATCGTTTATTATTCATAACTTAGTGTTTTTTGTTCAAATTTACCTCGTCGTATATTTAAAACAATTCTCTCGAAATTTACTTACAACTCAAGAGTTTGGGAGATTGTATATTCTAAAGGTCCTTCTTACAAACAACACGCGTGCGCGCGCCTGTTCTACTCGCGTTGAAGGATTAGACTAAAACCCAATCTGGCAGCCATTATGTTCTCGGTTGTTGTAATTATAGTACGTACGACAATCGCACGGATTCTGAGAAGTGTGTCAGTCGGCTAAGTGAACACATCATCATCTCATGTGATCCCTGATTACAACAGTTGATGCTGCAACATCCAGTGCTCCTCTAATTTTCAATTCGCGTTCACCCTGATATTTGATTTATACAAACAGTCCTTCCAATATTTCGTAGCTTTTTTTTAAATTTTCTTTATTGTTTATTTCATAATTAATCATATCATTCTGGTACACAACGAAGTTAGGATGGTACCGTATTAAAAAACTTTCGCCCGGTTTCCTATCTCATTTTACTGTTTACGAGTTTTGTGAATCGCAGCATTATTATGGGGAAACTAGCGAATGTATAGAAACATTCGACAGTGCTTTTTACAGCAAGCTTGATTTTCGTCTACCCCCCCCCCCCCCCGTCAGCTCTTTCATTTATTCTATCCTGAACATTATATATTTCCCTCGGCCAAAGAGATAACAGTCGGATGTAATTATGTTTTCTTAACTGCGCGACACTGTCTCTGTGCAGATGTGCAGAAGATCTCAGAAGAATGGATGTGAGGGATTATACACTTAAGATGTCAACGGACAGCAGACTTTGGAGAAGATTGGTGTTGGAAGCTAGGGTTCATGTTGGACTGTGGTGCTGGAGGAGAAGACTTTTTATACTTACTTAACAGAATATCCTTTCCTACAACTCGTATTACTTATCTTGGATCAAAGGCATGTCATCTGCGCATAATACTGTGCACACACAAGTCTTCTCCTTCCCTTCATAGCCATCCGTGAACACCTGTTTCAACCTTTATAATTTGTCTTCTACCTTGGAGATTACAATCACTGATTTCGGGTATCGCTAAGCTTCCATCCTATCGAGAAGCTCTTATCGCGTTGTACTACGATTTTTATTCGTCTGTTTTAGTGCAAAACCATTTCGTTCTTTTTCGATGCGTTTCTCTGCCGGTTTTCTTAATATCAAACTGTAAAATTATAAAACTATGTCGTATCAGAACTAAATTCCTGGAGAATCATCTGGATTACGGGATCAGTAATTTGACACGATGCGGTAAGCCAGGATTCGAGCCAAACACTGCGGACTGTGAAAATCTCATAAAGGTAAATAAACCACGTGTAAGCCGACGTTGGGATAAAATATTTATCTACTCGTACGAGTAAGGCAATATTGTAAAGTATTGCCTCTCTCTCCACGGTAAGCCTATACGGCAGTATAAAAAACTCATAAACAAACAGAAAGGACAATGGTATAATAATAATAGTAATAGTAATAATAGACTGGGCTCACAATACAACATCATTTTTATAACCACATAATAAACAGAGGCTTTCACGCACCCTTCCCTTCACTCGCTCATTCTCGTTCCCTACCATCTTGCCAACACTCCTACTACTACCCACTCACTCGTCGGCTGCTGCCCGTAACACAGTTTATTATGGGTCTTAAACTGGATACAACGAAACACGAGCTAACTACTCTACTATAATCTACTGTAATGCTTTTCTTTCTTCAACAACGGCGTGTTCTTGGTAATTAATACGACAACGAGAAACGTCATTCTACCACTCAGCCGTCTCGAGCATACGAGAGGAAACAAAGATATGACCCGTCGAACTCCTGGGTTGGTATGCTTTATATGTGGTATTAGCGTTCATACGTTATTTGAATTTACGCTTTGTAAACTTAATATACTTCTTACTAGAATTTTTAGCGGTAAAAATTCCATTCCACTTTATGGTGCAATCGACTAAAGCCCGAAACAAAAATTAAATTATATAACACTATTTGTTGACAGGAGCGTATTTTTTCCTGTGACGGCTTACAGCTTACAACTTTGGGGAACTGCATCTAAATCCAATATCGTCATAATGGAAAGGTTTCAGACCAAGGTGCTGCATGCCATAACCAACGCACCGTGGTTCATCAGCAACAAAGGCATCTATAGTGACCTCGACCTGCCTTCAGTCAGTGAAACCATTGCGATGTTCAGTGAAAGATATGTGAAACGGCTTCAAGAGCACACGAATCATTTAGCCACAAATCTACTAGACAACAGGCTACAGACAAGACGTCTAAAGTTAACATTTCCTCTGGACTCACCTACACTCTAACACTATAAATACATTATACATAATCTGTTACTTTTAAATACCCATACAGAGAACTAGTCAATGGACTAGTTCTCTTCATGCCACGTATTTTGCGAACAATTATGCTTATCGTTATGTATTAACAGATTGCATAAAAAAAGGAGCGTATTTACGGGAAGGGGGGGAACGAGACCGGACCCCCCCCCCGCAGAGTAGATAAAGTTGACGAATTTTGTTAACATCTTAATTTTCAGAATGTCTCATTAATTTTCTAACTGTGCACGCTAATATAGTAGTAACTCTTTTTTAAATATACAAACAGAACTGTTACACAGGATTAGCATATATACGTTTGAAATATGAAATATAGGAAAATCAATTCAGTCAATAAGTATCTTGTAAACAATGTTTTAATAAAGCGTATTTTTATTGTGTTATTATCGTTTACTTTAATGGGGACTAATTTCGGCCACTTTAAAGATAATAAACGATGATAAGTCTTAAACTTTTTCTTTTGTACGAAGCCGACCCGACCACAGACCTCTTCCGGGGGGGGACCACAGACCTCTGAGGGGGGGCCCTCACGCCAAATTCTAGATACGCCACTTTTGTGGAAAGTATACAAAATATATCCAGCAAAGAAAATATATAAGTGGAATGTATTGGAACATATGGGGCTAAGGTCTGGGATGGTACAGAGCATACGAGGAAAAGATTACGAGCCATGTAAATGGGATACTGGAGGAGGTGCTGTAGACTTACATTGCTGGATAGGGTAAACAAATTAGGAATTAAAGGAAAGAATGAATATTTGTATCAATATAAACGGCATAATTGATGCAAACACATTAAGTTGATACGGGCACGTTTGCCGTATTGGTATAATGATATTACTGAAATGGACCCCTCTGGAATGAAGAAAAACAGGGACGCCACGAAAGACTTGGATGGAAGATATAAGGAATACACTGACACAGAGAAATCTGAAGGATGATGAGCGGAAAACCCGTAAAGTTTGGAAGCTAGGATACGAAAAACGACTTTAAATGCTGTTGTTCGAAAATCGCAGATATGCGTATAATACCTCCAGTAGAAATGATATTGATCTAAACAATATTCATATTGTATTTATTGTTGTATTGGAGTGTTAGTGGTCTCAAATATTTCTACTAGTAATTTTGTACAAACCACTATGTTGTCTTTGGTATTGACGGAATTCTGTCAAGTTTACTTTTGACATTGATATTGATGACATTTGGTTAGTGGTTTGTACAAAATTACTAGTAGAAATATTCATATTGACCAATCACAATCGTAGGTAACCAGTCCCAGTCCGTTGTAGTTGTGTTTAAAACAATCATCCGTTGGTTATGCGTGACGACGAACAGTCTTAGGATGAGTAACGTAAATGGCGAGACATGTGTAGCGAAGTATTGGAGGTAACTGGTACCGATATATTAAGGTTGACTGCAACCCCTGGTTATCGTGGCTGCACTTTTTCCCTTCGCGTCCGTATTAGATTTAATTTCAAAATCGGTACACGTAAAGGAAATCTCTTCTTCATGTTTAGTACTGTAACACTAAGCGCTTATTTGCTTTTCTGGCTCCCCTATTCTTCCATCCATTTGTCTTAATTTCCCTCCTCCAATCCCTAACATTCGCTTCAACCCGTCCTCAGCATATTACATTCGACCGCCTTGCTCTGAGCTTACCTCCGTTACTTATTCCAACGACTTTCCATTTCAATATGATCTATTAAATATTTTGCATCCACTCTGCTAATTCCCAGGCATCTATTTGACAATGCTGGCACCCCCGTTTAGTTGGTTCAGTCTACTGATTGGGCGTATCGTTTACTATGTACTCAATTTTAGCAAGCCTCTGGCATGTCTAACACAATTTATTTTTTTATCTTTTCTTTCGACACCGTCAAAGTATCGTCTAACCGCAGTACCACGGAACGGATACCATAAAGGCATACAGTGTCTGTACATTATCTTTAAATTCTACCTTAGCTTGTCTAGAGCTATCTAATGAAGTCGGTTACCATATCGAAACATCCCAGTTGAAGGTATTAAGAATTGCATGTTACTGCGCCTCAGATTCTCTCAGATTCCTCGATAATATCATTTAGGATGTATGAATTGTTTTTAATTGAGAAATCATTGTCCACTTTTTTTACTATTCAGTATTTAGTAACCATTCAGTCCATTTTTCTTCAATAACACGCACAGTACTGTGTATGTACACAAAGTTGTTGGCATGTGTCTGAAGTATCACACTTAATCGTAACTGTTAATTTCAAACCAACTTACATGGAGTATTCGGTTTAAATTCTAAGAACCATTGATCACACCGCACAAAGAATGGCGGATCCTGTTTGCACAGGAAAGGCCTGAAATGCCTTTGAGGTGGTCCGAAGCTTTGTAGGCGTCAACCGGCACCGGTCTGCCCCGTTCAGTATTTGATACAGATCTTCATACATCCATTGTGACGATCCGAATTGACCGTATTTTCCTTATTAAACACTGTACCGACACACAAAAGATTAGCTATGTTAACATGGGACACGGCAATATAATTATACAAAATCGCAAATTTACTTATCTGCACGTCTTAAAAAAGTTCGTAGTTTTCAATTTTTTCACGGCTAATCCGCTTGCATACAACACTTTCTATCTTTGAAATAATTAATATTGCTTTATTATAATCTTAAATTGAGAAATGAACAGAGATTTTACTTATTGCAGTCCATACTACAGGGAAAAGTACTTGGAAAGAGAGGAGTTGGGTGACCGAGAATATCATGGCTGAGAAATTTAAGGACCTGGTTTGGCATGAATACAACTGACTTATTCCGTGCAGCAGTACAGAAAGTTAAAATTATCTGTATGATATCCAACATCCGAAACGGATAGGAACTATCAGAAGGAGAAGGTAATCTTAAATCATTGAATATTATTTTCATAAGTTATTATCACTAGTAAGATTACCGAGATTTTCCAGATTTTTTTATGATAGAAAGGAATACCACATTTCCTTCAACAAAATCATTGTACTTCTTCATGTAAACTTAAAAATTAGGTTCATGCCTACGACTAAAACGAAAGAAAAAATATAGGAATGACGTTCTGAATAAAGAACGCAGGGGCGTATTTACGGGGGGAGGCGTATTTACGGAGGGGGCGTATTTACGGAGGGAGGACGAACGGGACCGGACCTACCCGGGAGGAACGAAAAAGTTAACGCATTTTGTTGAGCTCTTAGTTTTTATGATTTCTTTTTAACTTTTTTCAGCTGTGTGCGCTAATATGGTAGTAGTTCTTTTTAAATATACAAACAGGTTTATTACACAGCATTGGGGTATACGTTTGAAATATGAAATATAGGAAAATCAATTGAGTTAATAAATATCTTTTACCAATGTTTCAACAACGCGTATTTTTTATTGTGTTATTACCGTTTACTTTAATTGGAATGATTTCATCACGCGTTTTTCAGCAACTTTAAAGATAGTAATGCTGATTAGTCTTGTCTTGGTTTTTCTTTCGTATGAAGCAGACTCGACCCCGGGCCCCCGCCCAAAGCCAAATTCTAGATACGGGACTGAAAGAACGTGTATTATTTCATTACTTTTAATGTGTGTATAATTACACCTACAACAAAATTGAGAAAAATACTTTACGATTCATTAAGTGAAGTATTTCTGTTTACTGTTGGATATAGATTTTACGTAGTTTTAGTGGCACGTCTACGCGTTAAAGTAGATCCTAGGTTAGGTTAAACAGGAGGTTACACGTTTCAGACTGTGGAGAATAATCTTTATAACGGATAATACTGTCTAGTCATAATTTTTTAGTCACATAGTAGGCCTATACAATAAGCATAGCCTACTATGCACAGAATTAATTATGTAGAAAATCATATTGTACACGCCAAAGTGTTACGAGAAACATAATCGTCGCCACCAGAATCGCAGTAGACAATAGCAGCAAATCGTATCCAACGTCACGTGATCCGATTTTTGACCTTGGCGCCTAGCATCTCTATGCAAACGAAGTTGGTACGCAAGAATTCAGTTCAAAACGTTCGCTGCTACAGTTAATAACAAGCAGTGGAGTTGCGTCGTCGTCCAAGGTTATCGCTGTAGGAAGTTACCTTGATTTCAGTTACAGAACGTAACCACTCGTCGTCGTGGTACGCTTGATCGACCAACCGTGGTCGAAAACAAATATTATTTTAACAGCTGCCCTCGGCCGCAGACCACTAGAAACTGCTCTAATTGTTGTTGGACGTCAACAAGCGTAATCCCGTGCAACAATCGACGATTACACTTCATCCCGTACTAAGCAAAGTCCATCAGTGTAACAATCGATACCGGTTTGCAACAAACGGTCTGATCACGTCGGTCGGGCGGCGGTATCTTTATGTCCGTCCGAACGATCAAACAACTGGAACGATTTACATTTGCATCGCTGTTAAGTGTAGGCAAGCGAGTAGCCCATAACATTCACAAGTGAACTATTTTATTATACCACTGTCTCCGGTCTTAACAACAATTCCTTCTTCTGTCATACAGAGTAAGTTCTTCACTATTTCGTTCGGAATCAGTTTCAAAACTTAAAAGGAATCACGCAATTGTCGATTTCAGTGCTTCTTACTTTTTTTTTTGGAAATGAATCACTGCACATGTTTGGAATTGGAATTCCTACATGCGAGAAGTGTGTGAGCACCATTTATTACAAAATCCAAAGGTTACTGGTGAATCTAATTTGCATGTAGAAGTAGGCGAGACTTGTTTCACGAGAAGAAAATATAATAGGCGAAATGCGTGTTGTATTTAATAAAATGCGTTGTTACTGGCGATTTCTACGTGGAGTAATTGCTTAATGCATGCTGCCACTAAACAGAAAAGATCATGAAAAGTTACTTAAATTCCACTGGATCGGTCCATGGTGACGCGCAGCGAAACGTCAAAGAATTCTGCGTCTCGGATCCGGCACATCTCTACAGAACACGCGCGCGCGCAAGCACGCACACCGTCCGCCCGATTCCAGGGGAATCACCTGATTAGCGCCCTCGGTCGCTACCAATCTGTGCCAGGAGAATCTTGGACCCGGCCTCAGCGTACTCTTGCCCTCAATTAACTAACACTTAATTGACTCCCACGGCCGGTAGCAAGCAGGCCACACCCATAATCCAGACCCCACCCATGGTCCCTGCGGCAGGAGCTCTATATGAAGCTCGGGACGCAGCATACGAGCGGGAGACAGGCATGCCCTTCGTCCCGCACAGCCATTGAACTTGTGTAACACACACCACAATTAGTTCATACAGCGGTATACTCAACATTCACAATGGACATGCCTTTGCACAACTTACTGAACATAGATAAACTGTAACGGTTACAAAGCTATTGTGTGTGTGTGCGCGTTACGCTTTGGGGCTTGAAAAGACGGCTTTAACGTCGGTAATGTGTTTATCCTGCGAGAGTCCGTCGCGTCGTCCACCACCACAAGCGTAACCGACAACGTAATGTTAAAACGAATATTCTCTGCGTAGTCGTATAAAAAGCTTTCAGAAAGCTGAGCGTATTGTAGGAACGGGGGGAGGGAGGGAGGGAGGGGGAGAGAGAGAGAGAGAGAGAGAGAGAGAGAGTGAGAGAGAGCAGAGCGGCGAAACAAGAGCCCGTCGACGCGCGCTGCTGTCCATTGTAGTCGTCGTACAACATGTGGCCTGAACACGGCGTAGTACGGCGTAGCGCATTTGACATTAGTCAAATTAGCACACACAGATATATAATTTATATTTGCACAGACCGCGCCTTTGTACAGCGGAAAAAGGTTGGGGGGCAAAATGCATAAATGAAATTACTGCTGTATTAACCTTTTGAGGAGGTACCGTACACGTCATTATTATTAATACAGTGTTGACAAACGTTCGCGCGTCGCTGAACACGACGACCGCGACCGCTGCTCTACCGCTGAACTACAGTCATTTGTACAAACTGATTTCAACGGCGGCCAGTTCACCGACATTCTTATGGTCGCGACCGACGCTATATAAGGTCTTGGGTCTTATATAGTATTAAAACTTATTTTTTTAAATTTAACTGGTATTCATTTTTTATTGCGCAGGGTCGCGAAGCTAACATTTTCACTTATCCCTACTGGGTACTGCCGATCCACCCACTGGGGATAGAAGAGACACCCGAGTAGAGGTACCGAGGGAACAAGTGTAATGGATTGGTTGTCATCTCCTACCCTGGTATATCAGACCTGTCAGGTATTAACTCTGGAGGATTTCAGAGTCTATTACTAAAGAGCTTGTTATTAAACATAATAACAACAATAATAACATAATAATAACAACAAAGGTCTGTTTATACCTTGCACACAATCTGCCAGAAATACAACTTTAAGATCTCAAATAGTAGACAAAAGTGACGGCCTTCCTAGGGAAGAACTTTGTAAGAACAAAAAATGTAATTGATAATAGTGTTTTGGAACAGGTACCATATTTGGGACGTGATATCTCATATAGGAAATGACAACGATATCGAGAGAAAGTTAAATAAATTTAGTTATACATGTAGAACAATATGACGAGTATTGAAGAATAAAACGCAGATAAGGTCGTGGCTGTGCCGAGTTCAATGTATGGATGTGAAACATGGACTCTCCTGCAAAAAGATATTTCTAAAATACAGGCCTCGGAAATGAAATTTTTAAGAGCAGTTAAGGGGTGTAGTTTGAGAAGTCAGCAACGAAACGACGACATAAAGAAATACCTGAAGTTATAGTCGGTTCTGGAGAGAATAAAGGAATACAGGCAGAATTGGAAATCCCATGTGGAACGCATGGTAGACATGCGTACTCTTAAACAAGCGTTTGAATATAGGCCAGTGGCGACGAGAGATCGTGGAAGACCCTGGAAAAAGTGGTCGTAGACTCTGTGAAGTCGGAACGGACTATAGCTCAGTGAAGCAGAAAAGAACAACAACAACGACAACCATAATAATCGAATAATAATCGTAAAAAGTAATGGTAAATGACGTTGATTTGCTTGTTCGACAAACACGGGGCGGGGGCACACAGCAACAATAACATTCAAGTCGCAATTCATTTCGTTCTGTCAATACAAAACCAATATGTGAAATTAAGTAAATATCAGTAGAACGGCTGCGATGTTATCATAAACGGTGAGGCGTTCAATTGATCTTATCTGCGCTGCTAATGTTATTATTGTAATCCGAATTGTGTTGTTGTTATTTCATTATAATTTATCGACGCTTGAAAGTGTAGTGATTGGCTTTTCTTCATGTTGGCGTACTATCGGGTTTTCCGTCAGCATTACTATCTGTCCTATTCATTGAAAAACAGACAACGTTCATTCACTGGTTTTAAATTTCGTAATTTAATAACGCAAACGCGACTTAAGAACGAATTACTTACGTAATTCTTATCACCTGTGAAATGTTCCGATTGATATAACTTGGTACGGTAACGATGTAATGTGATATCAGTTTATTTATACTCTTTACCCCCCCCCCCCCAAACTTTAAGGATCAGCACGTTCTTTCCAAACTCGTATTACCCTGAGCTTTGTATTTTATGACCGTATCCGTTGTATATACAGGGTGTCCCGGGAGGAGAGGGAAATAATTTGAGAAATGGTTCTATAGTGTAAAAGAAGAAAAAAAGTTCATATAAACATATGTCCGGAAACGCTTTGTAAGCGAGTTACGGCTAGCGAAAGATTTCGCCCGGGTTTCGGTTTTTCACCTGACAAATCGAATAAAACAGGCGCAGAACTGTATCTCCCATAACTTTCATGATATCCGACGTAAAACAGAAAAATCTTTGCCTAAAAACGTATTGTATTGTTTTTAACAAAAATTGCAATTTTTTGTTGATTTTTATTGATTTTATTTACACAATTTTTCTCAGAATTAAATTCTTTACAAGTTTTGTTCTTAACTTTTATGCATTTATTAATCATTTAACAAAGTTATTGTACTTCTAACCTAAAAAAACGTGTTTTTAGGTTAGAAGTACAATAACTTAGTTAAATGACTAATAAATGCATAAAAGTTAAAAACGAAACTTGTAAAGAATTTAATTCTGAGAAAAATGGTGTAAATAAAGTCAATAAAAATCAACAAAAAATTCCAATTCTTTCAAATTTTCCAAAATTTGTTTTTAGGCAAAGATTTTTCTGTTGTACGTCGGATATCATGAAACTTATGGGAGATACAGTTCTACGACATGTGTTATTCGATTTTTCAGGTCAAAAACCATAAGAAACAACAGAATTTGTCCCTTCCCAGAATTTCAGAAAGTCTTCATTTACCCGGGGGAACCGAAACCTGGGCGAAATCTTTCGCTAGCCGTAACTCGCTTACAAAGCGTTTCCGGACATATGTTTATATGAACTTTTCTTCTTCTTTTACACTATAGAAGCATTTCTCAAATTATTTCCCTCTCCTCCCGGGACACCCTGTATCTAACTAACATTATATAAAAACGTTTCCTATACATTGAGTTATTGTAATGATTTCATTGAACGTATTTTATCTTTTAACAACTATTCCCTGAAATATAAGACAACGACAAATGCTGAAGACGGTGTTAAACGAGATTCAAAGCAGAGGACAGATACGAGGAAAGAGAAAGGTGTACAGACAGAGAGTTTAAATTCTATTTCCAAGGCTTTTTCAAGGCCGGCGTCAACAGTGTTGGAAGTGGACTGCGTCATGGCTTTTGGGTCATGGTCCACTAAGTTATTAATTTCAGAGGTTTCGGCCATGCCATCTTCAGTGTACAAAGCCATTCAAACGAGTGCTGTTAGAATTTCTGTCCGGGCTGTTTGGCCGTGGCCAATTGTTTTCTACAAAAACAGACGTTCCAGCGTGCCATCGACTGTCATCATCAGTGTAAAATCGAGTTACACTAACGTGAGGTGGTATACGTTAGTGACCACAGTACTGTGGTTACGGCTGTGAACTGTCACGATGTTCGTTACTGACCACAGTATCTTTGCCAGGCCGAAACGTCTGAAACTAATAACTTTACTGCAGTGGACCACGGCCCAGTAGCCCGCAGTTTATTTCCGACGGAGTTTAAAATTCCATAACGGAACGGGAAAAAATATCAGCTTTAAAGCCGAGAAATAACCGATAAACCAGAGGTGAAAACGTATGAATTAGTTATGAGAACGAACGTCGAAAACTTTATAAACTGTTAAAATTTACTGCGGCTTTACTACAGGTTCGAATAATATCCGTCCCGTCCCTTGACCTGCTGCTGCTTAATAACTGAAGAAAAATAATGCGGTAAAATTGATATTTTAAAACAACTTTGAGTAAACAGATTTTATAAATTCTGTAACAGAGTTCGAGAAGGCAGCAGCAAAGCACCACCAGCCTTCCGGCTCACCGACGGCGCGCCACTTAATTTCCTCGCAAAAAAAAAAAGAAAAACGAGAAATCGTTTTTCAAAGGTTTTCAACAAGCGTCTAAGGTAAATGGGTCAGGCAGGTCATAAGGTTGTAATCCGGCGCCATTCCTCCTTCATCGTGTACAGTACACAGAGACGGTGGTGGTGTATACATATTATTTGAATTATTCATCAAAGACACTTTCCTTAATTTATGAAATACATTAATACTACAAAAATCAACATAGCAGAGAGAGAGAGAGAGAGAGAGAGAGAGAGAGAGAGAGAGAGAGAGAGAGAGAGAGAGAGGGAGGGAGGGAGGGAGGGAGGGAGAGAGAGAGAGACAGGAAAATTGAAGAGAGACGAGAGAACTCGTTGCTAGAAACGCTGTAGTGAAGTACAAAAAAACAACTAAAAAGCAGCATACACAAGAAAATTACACAGTATAATTTAGTAGAAGGCTCGAGCGAGAACGAGGCGCGGTAGTACTACTGTCACCAATTCTATTCTGTCTCCAGCCCACGTTCGCTCTCCGTAGAAATGGACTGACTACTGTCACCAATTCTATTCTGTCTCCAGCCCACGTTTGCTCTCCGTATAAATTACATCAAAATAGGCTCTGCTAATATACACTTGCACAGAGCTTCATTTGGGCTGAATAATAATAACACCAGGTACAGCAGTGAAGCCAGGATGCCTATATGGAAGTGAATGTCTAGCATTGCATTATAATTTAGACAAACTAGAAATATTGGAAAGACGAATTATTAGGAAAATATTAGGCATACGAAAAACTTCAGAAGGTTGGAAATTAAAAAGTAATGTTGAAATATACCAAAGTATAGAAAATGTAACAGAAACAACGAGAAAAGAAGGCTATTATATTTTGGACATTTTTATAGAATGGACGACAATAGGTTAACAAAGCAGATCTTCAAATAATTATCTGTGGGGAAAGAAATCAACATCAAGATGGATTAAAGAAGTCCAAAAGGATTTAGAAAAAAATAATTTTAAACGCAGAAGAAGCAACTAAAAGATAAGTTTATCGGGTAAAAGTGTTAAAAATGGAAGCATTTCATGGTAGGAGAGAGAAAAACGCAGGTTCAAAGTGAACTGAAGACAGGAAGAAGAGACACAGCGAAAATATGAAAGAATATTGGGGAAAAAAGTACAATGAATAAAGAATTGAAATTGGCATGTGGTCCTTAAATTGCCGATAAAAAAAACACTAGGTGTGCTGTGGTGCTGTCCGGCACTCTTGTGTTGGCTGCAGTGACAATAATTTGCACACAACAGTGCAACAACGACGTAATCATAACGTCTTCTTCATTACTTAATAAAATCAATAACATCCGGACGGAATAAAGTAATGATAGACTTTGATAATAAGACCGCCGCCGCCGCTGGGCAATTTGCGAAATTTCCTCCGAGAAATAATATCGATAATGGTTGTTTTTTTTTTAATAACTTTGACCGACATACGCCATCGTCGATTCGCCGATTTCTGAAAGTTTTTTGTTTTTATCGAGACTGAAGAAAAAATCATGAAACATATTCATATATATGTCTTAACGATTTGGTTACCTTCAGTTTATTGTCAAAGCGCACAAGTACTTGAGAGGAACCATCCGGTTTGCACAGTTCAAAAACCGATATTTTTGTAACTCCAACGTCGTCGCGCTTCTAAATGTCATGTCTGTCAACTCTTGAATATGGTGGAAACACTGAAAGGGTTCGTCCAGAACATGGCATTTAGCAGTTTAGCAAACACAAGCAAGACGAAGTTGGAGTTACAGAGAGTGCTAATTCAAATAACAAGATTAACGATATTTTTGACTTTGGATAACTATCATAGACAGATACTGTTACAATAGAAAAAAGCACCTTGTATATAAAAAAATTAAAAACGTGTATATATAATCATTATGTAAATAAAAATATATAGAAAGAAACAACGAGTCGTTTTAGATACACACAGTTTGTTTGCGAGGGTGGTGTATTCACAAAGGCAAAAGCGAAAGATATTATTTTTTACAGAGAAACAGGAAACTTACGGAATCAAAGAACTGAAAATTATCAAAACCCGCAAAACAGAGAATAATACAAACCAACTCTGCTGATGATGATACATATTAAAAAACTTCTTCCACTGGCTGGCGTTCCAAGTATGGTGCTATACAAACAAAGACAAAGACAGCGGTATAACACAGTGGCCGTTAGTACTCTCATCCCCGTTTAAACGGACGGAGAGAAAAAAGTCCTTCTGACAATTACTCAAACAACAAACGACAACAAATCCGCGTATACAATGTACAATTGTATGTGTGTGTGTCCACGTAATCACTTGGAGATCCTGTGGATGCACAGGATTATTGTGTGCCCTCACTTGTGTTGTGTATATAGTGGCGGTTGTACACCCTCTCTCACCCTCCACCCCCAAACCAACAATACGCTTTGAACTGACTACGTCGTTTCTGTCTGACGGATCTCCTATTGAGCGTTGCCTCGGTTAATTCTCTCTTTTAACTCTCTCTCTCTCTCTCTCTCTCTCTCTCTCTCTCTCTCTCTCTCTCTCTCTCTCTCTCTTTCTGTGACCTGTCCATAGAGCTTGTCAATATAATGAACGTATTTATTTATTGTTAAATAAACTACAATGACTATCGATAACAACAAGTATCGATAACTTTTAAGAACAAGTAGTATCTGAATTGAACTGTTTAGGACATTACATGATAAACAATGAACGCACTTTAAATGAATTACACTAATCCGCAGAAACATGTATGTAAAAAGAACTCAACAACCTTAATTTTCTTATTATTTTAAACACTTAGAGTTCTATATACAGGCTAATACAAAAACATGTTATTATTATTCCGACTGTACAATGTTTACACATTTTCCGGAACCAAAGATAACAGAAGTGATTGAATTCTCTTCTTCCACTAGTTCTTGTTCATCCAAAGATCTTCTTCAATTTCTCGTTCCCTCAATATAGTCTGAATTTCTTCTATCCAGGTGATAGGTGGTCTTCTTCTTTTTCTTCTTCCTGGTGGGGTACATTCCATAACTTTCCTTGGCAATCTTTCCTGTGCCATTCTTTTCGTGTGTCCATACCATTGTAATTTTTTTGTTTGGACAAAATCAGCAACTGAATTTTTCACATTCATTCTGTCGTTAATGACTTTATTTCTAATTTTCTCACGCCTGGATACTCTTGCCGAACGTATCCAAAAGTCCATCTCTGCTGTCATTAATTTTATTCTTGTGCGTTTATTAGTAGTCCAAACTACTACAAATGTTTGGTGTATAAAAACGTAGTGAAATGTTTTTGAAATTACTAAAATTATATTTTTTGAGGAGGGTTTACTATCTTTATACTTAGGACTTTTGTTGGAACGAATCACGGGCTCTCAGATATAATAGAGAAGGGAAAGAGAGAGAAAACGCATATAGAAGAGGAAAATTACCGATGATAAAGCATAAATAACGAGTGAAAGTAGGAGAGAAATGGTTGAGAAAATACATTTACAGAGAAATCAAATTTAATTCCTGGAACCGTATTATAATGATGACGAATACAAGCACAGTGTATGCTAATAAAAACAAAATTAAGAATCGTACTAAACGGAACGGAGCCTTGGAATTCAATAGTTTCAAGTCTAATAATAATAATAATAATAATAATAATTTTAACGTCTGAGTTGGGTTCATTCCTTACTTTTCAGCGTAAAAAGTTTTCTACAGCGAAGTTTAAAAGTCAGCACTAAGTTAACTTACTTTAAAATAAAGTGTGAATACAGAATTAACCACCTCCACAAACCCTTCATCTGATTGTGTGATTTCTTCTTAACAGAGTCATTTATTATGAGAAAGTCAAAGAAGAACAAGAAACTTTTCGACTTAATTAAGGAGAAACGTATCCACATTGGCAAAAACACAAGATTGACTAATTAAAGTTACTAGCTGCTGCTGCTTCTTCTTCTTCACTAAACTTGTGCCGTCTAGATAACAATAATTTTCACCGCCAACGGTACACAGCGATTCTTCTTCAACCACAGATAATATCTTCGTAGGAAAAAATTCTGATAATATTACGTATGCAGTATTGTATTTTGATTAGTCAGTATTTCAACATCCTTTCGCTTTGCCGATAGAGATGATTAAATAATAGTCCTGAATGTGTTTAAAGTTACTTCTCTGTCTTCGTACGCTTATATTGCATTTTAAATCTACACACGAGAAGTTGGACGTACGAGGAAGCGCTGGAGTGACCAGCTCTAATCTTTGACTGTTTGAGACCGGAACAAACCAACCTTGGTTAAATCCTTGCAGATGATGACGATGATGTTTCGGACACCTCATACACAGTTATTAAAACCCAACCGGTTTTTGTATGGATTGACGTGAACAATGATATTTCACAAGACAGACTACATGCAACGTATTACATGCATTAAATAAAAATCTGTTAATACAAAATACCATTTGATAGGCACAAAGTTATACGTAAAATGTTATTTTTAGTGCTTTCAGCCACGACACCACAGAGAGCGGACGTGACGTTCACGCTGAAGCAATAATTAATACAGATATCAACGAGAAATGATGAATAATTAATCGGGTAAATTTCTTATCACCGCACGTGATGTTATCACGGCCCCGGCTGGCTTTCAGAAAAATGAAAACAATATTTTGGGAAATTTCCTTCCGGCGTCGCACACGCAACAGGGAAAAAGCGTTACAACACGCGGACGCAACGCGAGCCGCCACTAATACGGACGGATTGTACTGAGCTGTTTTCCGTGTCGCTTTTGTTGGTGGTGTTGCTTTAGAAACGTACAACATCCAATCCGTGTAGTGTACAAGCTGACAGTAAGAGAGAGAGAGAAAGAGTACACACATACAAAAATGAACCCCGAATGTTACAAAAGGACTGTAACACAATGAAAGAGAAAGAGGGATAAAGTACGATAGAGCGTCTGAAAAAAAAGAACGCGCATACAAAAAAGAAAAAATGAAATGAGACAAAACACAAGGAAAGGAAAAACTAAACTAAAAAAAGAGCGAACAATAATGAAAGGAGAAGAAAGAGGGAACGTGCGAGAGATAAGTACAGTATGTACGTACCAAAAACCAATGTGAAGATGAAAGGAGATAAAAGAAAGGAATGCACAAAGAGAGGTATATACACATGAACAGTGAGGAGGAGGTGAGAGAGAAGAAATATAAAGGCACTCTGTTAAGCAAAAGTATCAGAGTTGACATTGTGTCATTGATTAGCGGTATATTTAAGTACAAATAGAAGGGGACGAAAAAGAAAAGAAAAGCGAGTGATTAAAAAAAATACTGTGTTAGAATGGGAGAAAGAGGTAGAGGATACATGGACTTTCTACAGTCGTATCTGCATGCATATTATAAGAGAAACACAGGCACGCCCCCTTCCCCCCTCACTCTCTCTCTCACACACGCGCGCGCGCACACCCACAACTTTTTCGCTACACGTATAGTATAATTAAATACTATGCCTCCCTTCTCTTTGCAATATACTTTGTTGTAGGCTAGACGTGTTTTGGGCCCGCAGTACGACTGACAACAGTTTTAAAAGAACTAACGCCACCTTTGAGTAGCAACAACCCCGCTGCCTTCCTGGACCTCTGTAACCGTGCTATCTCTGAGGAGGAAAGCGCGGAACCTTCGTCGTTACCTGTTGCAGACGCAGCACTGGTAATCGGGTCGTACTGGACAAGATCTTCCCCACCATTACCGAGTACTAAACAATACTTTAGTACTGTTTCAAATCGGATCAAAAACCGTTCTTGAGGGAACAGTTTTGGAGCAAGTCTACGACTTCAATTACCTGAGCTGCACCATCAGTATCGGGAACGACACAGGCCGTGATATCATTGCAAAAATATCGAGCTTTCAGATGTTGTGTGGCGTCATACACGGTCCGTTGAGCAAAAAGACAAAGAAACTGAGTCAAGACTTAAATTTCATAAAACTATGGCATGTTTTACGCCTATTTTACTATATGGATGTGAAACATGGGTTCCTCCTACACAGCAGATTAACAATCAGATTCAAACTTCGGAAGATTCAAACGAAGTTTCTGAGAAGAACAAAGGGTTTCACGAGACAGGATAGTTTCCGCAATGAGGGATATTAGAGAAGATGTACAGGTATTTTCCATAAATGATAAAATCCAGACATATCGCAGGGAATGTTTGCAGCATCTGGACAGAATGGAGGATGGACGACTACCTAAGGTTGCGTCTCGATATAAACCCTTTGGTAAAGATACGTAGGAAGACCGGTAACGAGATGGAGAAAAACTGGGTGAAGATGGAACAGGGAAAGTGCCTACTCCGTGAGGTGAAGAAGAAGAAGAAGAAGAAGAAGAAGAAGAGGTGTTTTTAATTTTATCCGTGTAAGATTTCTACTATAATTTATTAAAAAAAAATGAATCGTATGGAATTCGTTTCATTGAGCCATTTTGATTCCACGCAAAAACAACTATAATTATTTTCTAATGAAAATATGTTTAAATGTCAATATTTTCGCGATCGCTTGATCAGTTTTCCTGCAACAAACACTAAATTGCATTGGCTATTTTTAACTCACAGACTAACTGACACGTAATATACTGAACGACCGATTAACATATTGGAATACTGTACTTAACGGAATATCAGATCATCAATCTATTGTTAAACATGATGGGTTTCCTCCCATAGTTCGAAGTCATTTGTGCAGTAGTTTTTTTTTTATAATAATTACGACGTTATTAAACTAAAAGAAGAAGAAGAAGAAGAAGAAGAAGAAGAAGAAGAAGAAGAAGAAGAAGAAGAAGAAGAAACAACAACAACATTTAACTTTTCCGTCCCTCTAGTGAGGCGGGTCCGGTCCCGTTTGCCCCCCCCCCCCAGTAAATACGCAATGGAGGGGTCGCCCTGCAGCAATGTACAATTCACATCGTACATCTACTGTAATTAAACACCATTCTACGAAACAGTTGTCCAATTACAATGGGCCTTATTGCTGTAGCTTACATTAAATACACGATTATACCTACTAATATTGTCCGTTACCGTAAAGATCAACTGCACGTCGTGTGCGTTTGTTTTGTAGAACATAGGGAAGCCTAGCATCAGGCAGCAAATCAAGACGGGACCACTGGGCGTGTCAGATGTGAGTAGACGGTTCTGTAACAGTTGCAGTAGAAGTAAGCGCTTGGATATGTATAGCCTATACAGTAATACAAACCGACTCGCTACGAGACGACGGTATTTTGTCTATAAAATATACTTATCGATGATAAATGTACGAAACACCAGCACAAGTGTCATATATCATATCCGAGGGAGCGAGATGCGACGCTACGCGCGAGACCTGACTGGTGTACACCGCCCTCGCCGAATTATACCGTCCGTCTGTGTCCTGCTGACGCACTGCACACACACACACACACACACACACGCGCGCGGTTTAGACATACTTGGCTTGAGGTAGTATAACATCTCTGTAATTAATAGTTAATAAAACTGTCCGTTACGTGTTCAAATTAACGGTACAAATTTATTGAAATTTTTAACGAAATATATAATAAAAAATGACTTTTTTTTTCAAATCGTAACGTATCAAGCAGGGTAGTCCACTGGTGTGTGGTAGTTTGATATACATGACAGGGGGGACTATACAGAATTTTCTTTTGTGAGGGGACTGAGATTTGTCAAGCATAAGTAGTGAAATTTAACATGGTCAAAACTCACTAATGCATTAAAGAGTTTAACATAAACTGTTTATGATCAAGTATGTCTAAATATGAAAACCCACATTTTCGCTCGCGCTTGCGATTGTGTGTTTTAGAGATCGCAAGTTTATTTAATGAGGACTCAGAACAACAATGTACAGTTTTCTCATTTACAAGAACGAAATAATTATATCGTCAACTCACAATACATTTGATACCACTGCCGGTCCCAAACCCGGACAAAGGGGGAGGGGGTTGGTGTACAAGTTAACCACCTATCCACTGGAAAATTTGGATGGCTTTATATATTCCTAATATATACACACACTGTAATTCTTTAAAATAATGTTTACATAAATATAATAAAATAAATAATTTATTTAATATTTATAATTTCTTTACTACAAAATATTTTTTTTCTTTATTAGGAACATGTTTCGGTAATCCTATTGTTCCCATCCTCAGCCTATTGTTTGAACAATAGGATTTCCGAAACATGTTCCGAATAAGGGAAACAATATCTTGAGGTAAAGAAATTTTAAATATTAAATAAATAATAGTATATTGTAACGCAACAGAAATGCTAGCATTCAAGTTACATAAAAACAAAGTTCACAGAATAATAAACAAGTCAATATCTAACCCCATAATAGAACAAAGATCCAATAATTACAATTATAATCATAGATAAAGGTAAATAAGGATGCAAGGTAGTGTTAACAAGAATAAACGAACCTGTAAGTTAGATAATAGTTGATGATATATGTTTAGTGAAAAGCAAACAAAAAAATGAAACAATGATTTACTTTATAGTAATAACAAATAAGAATTTTGAGTTAAGAGGTATTATTTTGTGACAACAAATGTTATGATAAAGTTTATGTTATGTTATACCAAATATGTGTTGAGTTAATGAAAGATAATGAAACAAATTGTATTATTCAATGACTGTTGTAGAATGAAGTGTGAAGCAGCTAATTAATGTTAATAGATTTGAATTTTCTTATATGTGATCCATAGGTCAACATAAAATTGTTATTAGATATGGAAAAAATAATTGTTTATGTAAATGTTAATAGTTAAGATTTGATTATATGTATGAATTTATGTAAAAGGGGCTATAGATGTGTACCAGTTATAAACACAGGTAGATCCGTTTACAATAAAAGGCCTAACAGCCAAAACTACTATACAAACACTCATAACATAAAGGTTAGGTACATCAATTAATAATAATTAATAAATACGATTTGAAGAGCTAGAAAAAACATTAAATTAATAATAATATATAATAAAATTTATACAAATCATGATAATATCATAATGCCATGATATCGATTAATAACATTTAATATCGAAAGTGTATTAAATATACAAAAGGAAAAAAACCGGCTTATATAAAAAAAACCAGCAGAATATGTGTAGAAAATAATAAACCAACTATCGGTAAAGTTACATTCCGATAGGATAGCAAATTGATAAGAAATAGACAAAAAATATATGAAATAAACACTATATTCAAGATATGCGGAAGGAAGAAGTCATGTGTTGCTAGGGACGACAGAAGAAGAGGAAGTTGTTGACTTAACAATAATTGCTTTGATGATCTGAATGTGATGAGATTAAAAAACCCAAGAATAATCTATTTAATCGTAATATTCTAAACTATCAGATACGATTATAAAATACAAAATCCTAATGACAATATTTACGTCTATCACCAATACAGTTTAACCAAATAACACTACAATATGAAATCACAATAGAGAATAAATAACTGGATTCTACAAGAAAGAACTTGAACTGTCCCATATCCGAAGGGAATTGATGAGATATTAAACCAAATAGAAAGAATTAACAGTATTACAATTACTAATATTCACTACACCAGAAATTATAACCTTTCAAATACACGGAACAACACTAATTGCTTCAACCGAAAGAAGAACTTATTTGGATCCTGGCGCTGCAGAAGAAACATCAATCGGGCAGTAAATTAATCCAGAGAGCTGTATTTCCGAAGTGGACAGGACAAGAATTCCTTTTTATTAAACCGAAGAAGGAAAATCGTACGGCATAATCGTCCAGAACAGTAAATTTAGCGATCAACCGCCTACACGATTTGCTTCGTTTTAGTCTGGTAAATTATTATTATATTAATCAAACTAAGTACACAACACTTCAAGTTTGTAAATCTTGCATTCTTATCTATGTATTTTTAATCTTCCCCACAGTTACAAGAACCTTCACACCCTGAATTAAATTAATTACAAATCAAAACACACTATATAACTAAATTTAAATAAAGGATTAGAATAATCAACAATCGATTCATGAAATCTATAGCCCAAGCATATGTTAATTAGAACATATCTTATTCAATGTTAAATAAATAAACGAATAAAGAACCTTTATATATTTGTAAAATCTTGTTATTTGGAGTATGGTTTAATGAGCTGGGAACAAAAAAGTAACTGAATAAGTATAGAATAATTGGTTAACATAAACATCGAAATAACCTATAAGTTTCGTTGAGCCGATACTACAGCGCTTATAGCGGAATTATCTGACACCAAAGAGGGAGCGTAAAAATACAAAATTAGACATAACTCTCTTCAAGGTATAATAGGGTTGGATGAAATTGTAGAATAACGCTTAAATTGTTTAAGTTTTAGGCACACTAACACTGATATTTCTTAAAGAGCTAAGTTAATATTAATTAGTTACATCAATATATCCCACAACTCCAAATATCTCCGAGATTTACATAATTAAAGTAATTCAAAACAAATTGACAAACCCAACAGTGGGGTTTTAAAGGAGAAGGACACCGATCCGTAACAAATTGACGCTCATAACGTGGGACCTAATTAGGTGACGCGAGAGAGTTAAGTAACAAATTGGCGCTCAACTTGTGTAGGGCTTAAGTTAAGTAACTATAACTATATTAATATTACTTAACCAGAGCAGGCAACTGTGGGAGACTAGAAATGCAATAGAGAAAGATGATACAAAAGGAAACGAAAATGCAAGGACAAGAGAGACGATTAAGTTACGCGGAATGGGCGACAGTACTATTTAAGAAATTCAGCAAAGAGATGGGATACATAGAAAAGAATACCAATGATCACGAAAGAGCACAAATGAGTCGCGCGAATGCGTTGGGAACACCAGACGACAAAATGACATTGAGAGAGATTTATGATGAATTGTGGGAATTAGATGCCAGGTGTAATAAGGAAAAGACTATTGGGACGACTAACGAAAAGGACGATAACAAGGTGGAAAGGATGACTGAAGAAGATTGGGAAAGATGGGACGATAATGAAGAACAAATGAAAACCGGAAGAATAGGAGTATACGCCCAGGTGACAGAACAATATACTCAGGAAGATTATGAACAATGGAAAAGAGAAATAAGACCACCTGAAAACCCAATACAAACAGAAAACAAAGAATTAAGAGAATGGATCAGGGTGATGTTTGAACTATCCCGAGAAGATATGTGTCAATGGAGGAAGGAACACAATCAAATAGATGAATTTATAGCAATGCCAAATATTAAAAAGCTAGAACAATCCAAGGTACAAAAAGAAGTAAAAATAGTCAAAATGAAGCAACAGAAGAAAACGCCAGAACAACCAAAGAAAGTGACCAGTCAGGACATAATGGATTTTATGGTTGAACATTTCAGACGAATGAATGAAGGTTTCAAAATGGTAGAGGAAACAATGGATAGATGTTTAAAGAATATGAATAAAACATTAGAAACCTCTTGTGAAATGAGAAAGGAAACATAAATTAGAGAAGATCAAAATGCAGTGCTCTCTGAAAATAAGGATAGAAAGGACAAGGAGAAGATACAAACTATGGAAGAGAATAGCCAGAAAATAAGAAAAATATGCAGAAGGAAAATAGTCAATACCAAAGAAGAAATGGAGATGAAGGAAGGTGGATTAATTAGTGCGTTTAACATACCAATTAATGAAAGAAGGGAGTTATGTAAAGGTATGAAACACAGAAGAAACTTCATGAAAATAACCAAAATAACCCACCATAGAACAATCATAAAAACATTGAATAAATTTAAATATTATGTGAAAATATCAACGGTTAAAGAATATATGACCAAATCAATTATATCATTAATACGGAAGATACCCGTAAAACATTTGATAAATAGTCCAGATATCCAAGGGAATGGAAAGATAGGGTATACAAATGATTATGCTAGAATAGAGGAGATACGATACCTGATAATTCAAAAGGACCTAAATATAACTGTATACCCTGACTTAAATGAAGACTTTGCATCAGCCGAGTTACAATACTGGCTTTGTATCATGCACAAGAGATATGTAAAAAGTGAAAAAATTGGTATGAACACTGCAGTCATCCGGACAACGGGCGCAGTCGAATTAATGGACCATGGTTAGAAAAAGAAGCAGTCAACCAGAAAAATGGGACTGATTTGATGAAAACTGACCAGGCAACCAATTGACAAGATACGGAAATATTATATAATGAATAAATTCTAAAATATGATAAGAACAACTTATTACCAGTCTTGAAGAGAAAATACTTGGAATTTAAAAAGAATTTGAGTTGAATACTACCACTAAATTCTAAAATACAATAAGAACAACTTATTATCGATTTGAAAAAAAAAAAAAAAAAAACACTTGTAAATAAAAGAAAATTTGTTGAACCATAAATTAAATAGAAAAAATATGTCATTCAAAATAAAGTAAGTCTGAATTAAAATATAATTATGAACAAGATTACAGAATAAAACGAGAATTATTATTAAATGTTTATAAAAAATAGTGTGAATAATGAATAATGAACCCCCAAGATTACAGAAGAAAGCGATAATTATTATTAAATGTCTATAAAGAAATAGTGTGAATAATGAATAATGAAACCCCAAGATTACAGAAGAAAGCGAGAATTATTATTAAATGTTTATAAAGAAATAATGTGAATGATAAATAATGAAACCCCAAGATAGAAGTTTTTACCTCAAATCTACCTATGCAAAATAAAGAAAGAGAAAAAATCATATGACCTAAAATACATACTACATTGCCAAATGATGGAAACAACTTCAGTAAACAATTGAATGTAACCCATGTAATGTTAAAGAAGACAAGAAAGAAAGAGTATTTATGAACACAATTCATTGAAAAATAAACAGCCAAAATAATGAAATACGATAAGAAGAATAGTTGGGCTACGGAATGTATTTAGTTTGAAATACAGTTATAATGATCATCACACAACAACTATTTAGAAAATATTGTGATCAGAGAAAAAACAAATGAAGAAGATACTTAGCATTACAATCACAACAAAAATGAAAACAAAAATGATTACAAATGATAACTGTCAAAGTCAATATCAACGAATGTTTAAGGAATTAAAATGGAATTACGAAATATGAAGAATAGTAATGAAGAAATATAAAGGCAACAAAGGAAAAAATCTTTTCCCAAATATTTATTATTAAATAATTAAAGAGATTATTAGGAGATTATTATTATATTTTATAGCTGACTGTAGATGAATTCCAGCAGTACTATATTAAAATGTGGTGTGGACAGCAGAGTATGAAGCCAAACAGTGCCTCTCTGAACTGTACCAACGCATGTATTAGGGATTGTTAGGGAACTTAAATATTTAAGGAATATTAGAATAGTTGCAAGAATAACTTCAGTTTCCAAAAGAGTAGGACGAAGAAAACAGAAGGAAATGAGTTGACAGAAGAGTAATTGAAAAATACAGTGATTATAGTAATAATAAGTAGAAGAGATGTGAAACTAATGTATCATTGAATATTGTGGCCAACTATCTACAAATAATGTTTACAGACATTAAAAATGATCAAGAATGTTAATAAAAATGATGAAATGTTATTAAATAAAAAAAAAGTATTAATACTAGTCTAATGAAGTTACATTGAAAATCCCATCGTCAACCATTAACAATGAAATGAAGAAAGGGCATGTGAAAAAGGCAAGTTTATTTGACCTAAACTTCATTCAGGTAAACTAAACTTTCTTAGGAGGGGGAGCATATGTAACGCAACAGAAATGCTAGCATTCAAGTTACATAAAAACAAAGTTCACAGAATAATAAACAAGTCAATATCTAACCCCATAATAGAACAAAGATCCAATAATTACAATTATAATCATAGATAAAGGTAAATAAGGATGCAAGGTAGTGTTAACAAGAATAAACGAACCTGTAAGTTAGATAATAGTTGATGATATATGTTTAGTGAAAAGCAAACAAAAAAATGAAACAATGATTTACTTTATAGTAATAACAAATAAGAATTTTGAGTTAAGAGGTATTATTTTGTGACAACAAATGTTATGATAAAGTTTATGTTATGTTATACCAAATATGTGTTGAGTTAATGAAAGATAATGAAACAAGTTGTATTATTCAATGACTGTTGTAGAATGAAGTGTGAAGCAGCTAATTAATGTTAATAGATTTGAATTTTCTTATATGTGATCCATAGGTCAACATAAAATTGTTATTAGATATGGAAAAAATAATTGTTTATGTAAATGTTAATAGTTAAGATTTGATTATATGAATGAATTTATGTAAAAGGGGCTATAGATGTGTACCAGTTATAAACACAGGTAGATCCATTTACAATAAAAGGCCTAACAGCCAAAACTACTATATAAACACTCATAACATAAAGGTTAGGTACATCAATTAATAATAATTAATAAATACGATTTGAAGAGCTAGAAAAAACATTAAATTAATAATAATATATAATAAAATTTATACAAATCATGATAATATCATAATGCCATGATATCGATTAATAACATTTAATATCGAAAGTGTATTAAATATACAAAAGGGAAAAAACCGGCTTATATAAAAAAAACCAGCAGAATATGTGTAGAAAATAATAAACCAACTATCGGTAAAGTTACATTCCGATAGGATAGCAAATTGATAAGAAATAGACAAAAAATATATGAAATAAACACTATATTCAAGATATGCGGAAGGAAGAAGTCATGTGTTGCTAGGGACGACAGAAGAAGAGGAAGTTGTTGACTTAACAATAATTGCTTTGATGATCTGAATGTGATGAGATTAAAAAACCCAAGAATAATCTATTTAATCGTAATATTCTAAACTATCAGATACGATTATAAAATACAAAATCCTAATGACAATATTTACGTCTATCACCAATACAGTTTAACCAAATAACACTACAATATGAAATCACAATAGAGAATAAATAACTGGATTCTACAAGAAAGAACTTGAACTGTCCCATATCCGAAGGGAATTGATGAGATATTAAACCAAATAGAAAGAATTAACAGTATCACAATTACTAATATTCACTACACCAGAAATTATAACCTTTCAAATACACGGAACAACACTAATTGCTTCAACCGAAAGAAGAACTTATTTGGATCCTGGCGCTGCAGAAGAAACATCAATCGGGCAGTAAATTAATCCAGAGAGCTGTATTTCCGAAGTGGACAGGACAAGAATTCCTTTTTATTAAACCGAAGAAGGAAAATCGTACGGCATAATCGTCCAGAACAGTAAATTTAGCGGTCAACCGCCTACACGATTTGCTTCGTTTTAGTCTGGTAAATTATTATTATATTAATCAAACTAAGTACACAACACTTCAAGTTTGTAAATCTTGCATTCTTATCTATGTATTTTTAATCTTCCCCACAGTTACAAGAACCTTCACGCCCTGAATTAAATTAATTACAAATCAAAACACACTATATAACTAAATTTAAATAAAGGATTAGAATAATCAACAATCGATTCATGAAATCTATAGCCCAAGCATATGTTAATTAGAACATATCTTATTCAATGTTAAATAAATAAACGAATAAAGAACCTTTATATATTTGTAAAATCTTGTTATTTGGAGTATGGTTTAATGAGCTGGGAACAAAAAAGTAACTGAATAAGTATAGAATAATTGGTTAACATAAACATCGAAATAACCTATAAGTTTCGTTGAGCCGATACTACAGCGCTTATAGCGGAATTATCTGACACCAAAGAGGGAGCGTAAAAATACAAAATTAGACATAACTCTCTTCAAGGTATAATAGGGTTGGATGAAATTGTAGAATAACGCTTAAGTTGTTTAAGTTTTAGGCACACTAACACTGATATTTCTTAAAGAGTTAACTCTTTGAAGGGCAGGCAATAAGCACACAAAAAACCCTATGTGGGGCATGAAATTTTTTTTACTTTTTTTTGTAATTTTCGCTTATTTTATCTTTTTAGGCATATAAATGAATGTTAAAAATTATTAAAACACAATAATTTTAAAAAATATATTATTTATTTTCTAAAGAAAGGTGGTTACACTGTGTAACCACTGCCCCACTTGAGCAACTTTTAACTAATGACAAAGGCAGAAAATTCACAAATTTAAAATAATTTAAAACTTTCTTTACAACTGTTTAAGAGAATGAAAATCATTAAAACATGTCTTTCCTGATCTCAAACACAAAGCTACATCACACACATCACATTTCCATCTTGATCGTACTGGGTTTTTCTTAGAACTGTAGAGCGCACATCTTCGTGGTGAAGCCATATGTGTGGGTTGATGACTGCTAGATACCAGCCTAACATTAACATCTACACGAGCTTTTTTGTTTGTGACGTTTGCTGGTCTGTCTTCTAAGTTTACTGCTGCCTTCTTTGTAGTAACAATTTTTGGAGCGAAAATTGCCCTGTAGATTGCGCGCTTAAAATCTTTGTTGTTGTATTGCTGCATGTCCATCTCTTTGTGTATGATGAAAGCATTGGTGACACAACAATCAATAAAATGGAAGAATAATCGCATCCACCATTTTTTGCTCTTTCTATCAATTTTGTAGTCATTTTTTAACCTGTCAAATTTGTCTACAAAATTCATGTGGCAGTTGTACTCCTGAATAGCAAGTGGGCATGTGAATGTTTTCCTTGTTCCATCTTTTTGTTTTCTTTTTACCGTAGAAATTTCTGAAGGGTCATGAGCAGTGCTTAATACATTGACACCTTTGCTGTCTTTCCACCTGTAAACAGCAGTTCCAGTGTTGCTTACACCGAATGAGAATTCTCCCCTCTCCATATTTTTCTCATTTTCAAGAGGTGGTAAACCTTTCCTTTTAGGATTCACTGTACCGCATGCAAAAGTATTTTTATTTCTCAGTTTTTCATACAGTTGTAGAGATGAAAAAAATTATCCATATAAACTATGTGGTTCTTACCTTCTAGAACATTGGTGAGATCCAAAACTACTCTTTCACCTAACCCACATTCAACTTTATTTTTACCTTTTCCAACATAAATTTGAAATTTCAAGTTATAAGCAGATTCATCACATAACATCCAAATTTTGTAACCACGTTTAATTGGCTTATCCCTCATAAATTGTTTCATACAGGATCGTCCCTTAAATTTAACCATACTCTCATCTACAGCAACGTTACGGTGTGGCTTGTAGCAGTCAATAAATGATTGAGATAAAAAATCAATGAAAGGTCGCAATTTGTACAATTTATCAAAATTTGGGTCATTTGGCAAAGGCATCAATGAGTTATCATTTAAATGTAAATGACTCAACAAGAAGCTAAAACGTTTCACTGGCATTAGCTTTGAAATATAAGAATCATGTAAGTCTTCGTCTTGTGACCAATAATCGCGATAGCTGCTTTTTTTATTAATGGACATGTACAAATTTATACCTAAAAAACATCGTATCTCTTCATCAGTTGTAGGTTTAAATGGCTTACACTTTTGTGTTGCATACAAGTTTGTATGAAAAACAATATGAGAAACCACTGTATCATTTACAAAAAGGGTAAATAATTTATAAGGATCTGGATTATCTATTTTTTTAACATGTTCAGTAACACCGCTATATTCACAGAACTGTGGAACACATTTGACAGTGTTTGTAGTATTCCAAATGATTTTATCACTTCCTGTATCACCAGATTCTTCACTATAACTACTAACATCATCTAAAGTAATAGGAATGTTCAAGTCACCTGAAAAAAATTCCGTATTTTCTGGTTCATTTTGGTGAACGTCAGATTCCGAATCTAAGTCACTAGCAATACTTTCACAGTCCGAAGGTATTCCATCATCGCATACGTATCTTAAGATTTCTTCTTCACTCAGATAATTTCTAGACATTTTGTAAGTTACCTTCCACAAGCACCTCAAGGGCAGTGGTTACACAGTGTAACCACCAAAAACCACTTTACTGTTCACAAATATGTATAACTTTATCTTTAGGCTTTTGTTCAATGTTGAGAAAATATATTAAATATAACTAATTCACTTGAAAAAACAAAAATAAACGAAACTGTAAAAGATGCAAGGAAAGTAAACTATGACACATAACCAACGTACTGCACGTGTAAACAAATGTTGCTTACTACAACAACAGATGACTCCTAACAGCTGATGCAACTGCCAGCACTCCAAGTGGCAGAGAAATATACTTCTATGGTGGTTTCATTGTGTAGCTGCTGGCCTGGAAAGATCTATTTAGAGAAATGCAAGTGGTTTCACTGTGTAACCACTGCCCCGTTACGCCCAACATACAGGTGGTCACACTGTGTATTGCCTGCCCTTCAAAGAGTTAATATTAATTAATTACATCAATATATCCCACAACTCCAAATATCTCCGAGATTTACATAATTAAAGTAATTCAAAACAAATTGACAAACCCAACAGTGGGGTTTTAAAGGAGAAGGACACCAATCCGTAACAAATTGACGCTCATAACGCGGGACCTAATTAGGTGACGCGAGAGAGTTAAGTAACAATATATGTATCAAGAAATAGATTGTAGCAAAACGTGTTTGAATTAAATAAACGTTTATTTAAAGGAAATCCAGTAAAGATATAGAAGAATTGTGAGATAAGAGAAGAAGTGAAACCAAAAAGGATGAGAACAAGGACAGCCTCGGAATTGGACGGATGATACGGTAATGACCATAGCAAGAAGAGGAGCATTGATCGGTCAAGGAAGAGGTGGAGCGACAGCCTGTAGGACCGTTGTTGTAGAACAGGACAGAGTCCTAACAAGGATGCTGAAGAAGAAGCAGAAGAAGAATAACTCACAATATATACAATTAATCGTTACCTGAGTTGACTCAGAGATTGCATCTTTAAAAATTTTTAATAATGTACTGTTTTGTATGTATTTATAGATCGATTATTTTATGAGGTGAAAACTCTGAGAGGGCTGGAGTATGTCCCCTTGGCGGTAAGTAATGCGGCCAGCATTGCTCTCAAGCCGCCCATTATTAAACAGGCTACACATGCCAGCTGGAGATGGAATTCAAGAAACTAGGGCACAGAAGTAGACTGTCATGCCACAGGGCCATACTTTGACATACTTTGGTCGTCCGTTTACGATAGGATTCTGGCCAATTGTATATTATTTCGCTTAAGCTGTATTATTATTATTATTTGGTGTTTTGCCCTAAGGAAGGTCTTCAAGGTAAAAGCTCTCCAAGCTGTCCTATCGCATGTCAGTCTTTTCGTTTCTTCGTTAACACCCTCTGATTTTAATGCTATCTGTCAACTTCATTCGTCTACGCCCCCTTCTATGACACCCTCCATGACAGTTGTAAGCAAGCAGCCTCTTCTTAAACAATGACCTAACCAATTCCGTTTCCTATTTTCTATTACCTTCAGGATTCTTCTCTCTTCCCGTATTCTTGTTAAAACTTCATCATTCCTTACTTTATGATAAAGTATTATTTAAGTTAGCACCAGCCATTACGTTTCAGTTAGTTTAGCGTGTAGTCGAAACCCCGTTTTTAAAATTATTTCAGAGACGAATCGAGATTTTTTTTTGGAAATTTTAATACACAAGTCCACCACTACGAAACCGTAAAGTCGCTAAAAGGCCAAGCAAAACAATACCCTCTTTTGTTAAACGCTGGTTTGAAAATATACCATTTTTAACTGCATTGTATAACTGTGTGGTTATTCGAAACTACATTCAGTCTCTGTTTTTTGGTTTTATAGTTGAAATCGCAGGAGAACAACAAATGCTTTTATTACGCCCCAATTCTCTTTATTATTTCATACAAACGTTCCGTTTGTCACGAACAAATAGGCCTGTGTACGTAGGCATACACATTTTTTTTAATAACAAAAAATCAGTTATTTTTCGCAACAGAAAGTTTACCACTGCTGCATAACAGCGTACCTATACTCTGTTGGGAGGACGGCGCATCGCATCGTGTGTAATGGGTCCGTTCGTGGTGATTTATGCTTCTGATTCTGACCACTCAGCCCCCCCCCCCACACACACACAGACACACCTGCTCCAAGAACGTACAGCCAGCAGCACGGTTATTGGACATTTTCAATTGAATGTATTTATTGAAGAACGCACACAAAAATTGGGCTTTGAAAAAGTTATAGGAACATCAAAATACTTTTCGATAGGAATGGACCGATCAAACATGGATTAAGAAACGACGAAACTTAAACTTGTATAGCAAATACGCACTCTTACGAGTAGGCAGTATTTGTTGCTACAAATAAGGAAAGATTACCACCAGGTAAAAGAACAACTGTCTGCCTACTCGAATGAAATTCTTTCGAACCAAGAAACTAAAAACGAAGAGAAAATTTTTACGAAACTCTGGCCAAAATCAGTGTATTATATGGAGCCAAAAACAAAGCGAATCGCAGAGAGAAATATAGGAAGATTAGAAGAAGTAGAAATCGACATGTTTTGAATACATTGGTTATTTCTAGAAGATGAAGGGTTTGAAATTAATACGCAATACAGCAAACTGGAGTGGACGATCTTCTAATAGCCACAACTGTCAGAAAACAGCTAGGGATGGTATGGTCGGAGACATAATTAGGATGGAAGGCAACCGAGTACTTAGGAAGGTAGTACTGTTTAGTCAAATCGGGGGTAGAAGGCCTATCGGAAGACCCAAGCATCCCTGGGCTGACGCAGTGGCAAGGGATGCTGAAACTTTGCTTAAAATAAAACGATGAACATCTACCGCCAAGGACAGGGAAAATGGAGGCTAAGATTCGATTCCGAACTGTGACGGCATAGAAGAAGAAGAAAAAGTATGGTATGGTCACACTCAGAGAACAAGAGGCCAAGACTGCTGAATAAGATCACGCAGTTGCTATAGCCTGCTCCCAAACCGACGAAAGCGTGGAAGACCGAAAAGCTGCTGAATTGTTTTTTTTTTTGCGATTTATTTACGGCTGGCGCCGCATCTCGCATCCTTGCTGCCACTGGTGCCGGTCTAAACAGTCCTGTTCTGTCAGTCCTCTTGCATTCATTGCATCTTCGACGTACATTTTCGATGAATGTTTAGGTTTTCGTTTTATTATTCTAGAGGGTGGAGGAGTCCATTCCCATACCTTCCTTAGCCATCTCTCCCCGACATTCTTTTTAGTTGTCCGAACCAATTCAGTCTTCTTGCTTCTATTGTTTCTATAATGCCAAGGTCGATTATCATCGCTTGTCTTATCTCGATATTTCTCACCTATCTAGTCTTGTTAGTATACAGCACCTCCGCCAGTAATCCATCTCCATAGCTCTTATTTTGGATTTATTTCTTTTATTAATTTCCCACAGTTCTGCTTCTGCTGGAAATAAGGTGTAAAATAGATAAACTTCTTAAAAGATTCTGAGAAATGGTCAAGCGAATGACAGAACGACATGAATGGTGTGTGTGTGTGTGTGTGTGTGTAAAACGACATACTGCAGTAGTATTATGTGAAGAATCATTGTACACATCGGTGTTTCCGGATATCCAAATGGTGAGGGCGTTCTTTTTCATCTTCACGGCCGGTAGCAGGCCACACCCTAAATATCCAGCACATCTGTGGTCCCTGCGGCAGGATCTCTATTTGAAGCTCGGGACGCACCGGGCAACGGACATGCCCTTCGCACAGCCCCGCAGTCAGTCAGTCTCATCCATACAAACTACACTTTCCAGGCCCTACGTATGCTGAAGAAAACACAAAGCGGTCGTTCAAACGTACACGAAGAAATAGGGAAAAAGATATCGTGTTATCACGGTACGACAATACAGAACATATGGGCTGTGAAAACCTTCAGAAAGCACACGCCCGCGCGCGCGCACACACACACATGATAATGTACTGCGGAACGCATAGAATACACACGCGCGCACACACGTACCAGAGACCTCTGCAATACACGCAGATTACCCACAGATTTCTAGAAGACAAGAACACGTAGGCGCGCGCGTGCGTTCCGGATTTTCAAATTAATTACAAATTCGCGCGGAGTCTGTTGATTTCACCGCCTCGTGTGCACACCGCACCGCACCGACCGGATAATTAAAATTAATATGTTGGTAAATGAATGCGCGTGCACTGTACAGTACAGTATACGTAGGTACGTACAACGGTATTATACAGTCTTAATCAACTTACACGACAACAACAACAAATACAGACCAAGCTGTGTGATGGGTTGCTCTGTACACAAACACGCGCGCCGTCGTATACTCTAAATGCTAACAACGACGACACCAATTCATAAAAGCGGAATAAAAGGTCGACTGTGAATCTAAATTAATAATTTAGGATAATAATAAACTCTCTCTCTCTCTCTCTCTCGCATGAATAATGCATGCCTGCTGATGACATTTCTTCTTCTCTTTTTTTCCAACTGTGAAAGTGAGACGACGAGTTATATGAACAGTATTCGAAGAAGCTGTAGTAGAGTAGCTGTAATTCCAGGCTGCGTTGTATTCTGCAACACTACAGTAACTTATTCCGTTTGAAACGTTGTCTTTACAGATACTACTGTACTCTGCTACACAACCGACTACGATCGGGTGAGGCGACGATAATGACGAGGAGAAGGCGAGAAGCATAAGAGGAAAATTAGCACGAGAAGAAAAGAGAGGTATAAAGGAGAAGAGATATGGTAGGAAAAAGTAGAAAGGTACAAGAAAGAGAAGGAAAGAGGAAAAGAGGATAAAAATTAAGAAAATATAAAGGAAATCGAATAAAGATAAAGAAAAATTGTGAGAATAACAGGAGAAGTGAGTCCAAAAGGGATCAAGAAGAAAGAGGAAGTTCGAGAAGAAGAAGGAGAAGGAAAAGGAGTAGAAAGGAAAGAGAAGGAGAAGGAGCACAAGGAGATGGTGAAGAAGAAGAAGAAGAAGCCCAGTCTTATACAGTAACATAGTAAAATTAAAAAAAAAGTATGTTCATGTGAAAAGGAGGAGATATGCTTGTAGCCGGATTTTTTTAAATAAATTGTTATCGAGAAGAAGAAGGAGGAGAAAAAGAGTAGAAAGGTACAAGAAAAAGAAGGAAACAGGAAAGGAGGATAAAAAGTAATAAAATTTATAGGAAATCGAGTAAAGATAAGGAAGCATTGTGTGAATAAGACAAGAAGTGAAACCAAAAGGGACGAGAACAAGGCATTTTTTAATGTTTATTTAATAAACTTTCGCTCACTTGAACACGAGGAGATTTTCCTTAGTACAGTAGATTGTTATCGTCCGTGTCCACAAAGTCCGTAGAATGCACGTAGAGACGGCAGTAACAAAGCAGTGAAGTGGTTTTTGCCAGTACAGTGCGAGCCTCGCTAACGTGTGCAACAGTCTTATGTTCGCGCATTACCACGCATAAGATGGGATGTTTGCAGTTGACTCGATTCCTTGCTGTAGGGAAACGTGACGCGCGCACCCGACCGAGATTACTGCCCACAGATGACGGATACGTATACGAACGGAGAACACTGCAAACAGTGACCTCCCACGCTCATCAACTTCGGTGCGTCCACTGAACCATTCTGATTTAATTGTTTCACGAACTCTCAACTTTTTTGTAACTCGCAATGTGGTGTCCAAAGGAGTAGAACCCGTAGGGGTGCACGGACAAATGCCAACAATTTGTTAATATTAGTCAACGCAGAAAGTAACTGACAAGTGGAAATGAATTCCGGCATAATCTTTCTGAAAGACGAGAAATTATTTGATCTCGTATGTATTGTAATTAAATCATTTTGTGATATTGTTCAATATGGTTTCTTCTGTAAGTAGATTATTACGTTTTGTTGTTTCAATACCTTACGCACGTTTCACTGAAAAAATCAGCATCCTCAGAGGCCATTGATTGTAAAGAAGTCTCATCAACACGGAGAACCACAGAACAATCAGCCTCTTGTACGAGACGTGAAAAGTTTTCGACAGACTTGTCCAGCGCCCGATTCGAGACAGTCTAAAAAGACTGGGCGTATTGACCGCCGCTTTTGTGAGATGCGCTGTGTCAGTCATCAGCTGGTGAGACTGCTAATCGAGACCGGCTGCCAGGGCAAACAGACAAATTGTTATTGATTTACTTACAAGCCTCTGATGATGCTGATTTTCTTTCAGTGAACCGTGCGTAAGGCATTGAACGCAATCGTCTACTTGCACAAGACACCATATTGAAAAATATCACAATATTATAGAATTACTGCAAGAAACTTTGAGTTACGCACATAGAAAATGATGAATTAAATATTTACAATGATACATTTTTTTTATTTAAATTTTTAATTATACGCTATACAGAGTCGTTGAATACGTGATAAAATATGGAGGGTAGCTTGAAGAATGGTAAATGAAAAAACTGAGATATCTGATGTAGGATAGGTAAAGAAGAGACGAGAAAGAGACGTAGACAAAGTTAGAGAGAGAGAGAGAGAGAGAGAGAGAGAGAGAGAGAGAGAGAGAGAGAGAGAGAGAGAGAGAGAGAGATACGTATTAATTAATTTACCACCAGATTTCGCTGTAAAACGGTATCGCCGATACATCATCGCTACGGCACCGTATTACAGAATGTCAGCACCGAATTAATGTCGACGACGACAATGGGGTTCAATACAATGAATACACATTACAAATGCAGTACCGACCGAGTCCTAATACCGCTGCCGGGGGTGGGGGAGGGGGCAGGACGGTTGAAACACTAATGTAAACGATACTTTTTGTTTCTGAAACTAAAGAAGCAACATTTCATCTTCTATATTATAACAACAAGAAGCTGAATTGTAAAAAAAAAGGAAAAATACTTCTACTATTCTCGCTAACACAGAATTCTTTCTTTTCGTTTTTACTATTACTCCTTGGGAAAAGGAAGAAAGAAAGAGAACAAACGTAAAAACAGAGTGAATGAAAACCCATTATGTTACAAGGAACAATATACTCGAGTAATAATGGAAATGCTTTCGCTCTGTCTCTTATCTTTGTATAGTTATTTTAATCTTCAAACCCGGGGAGTAAGAAGACGACGACGCGACCAAGTCTTCGCGCGTCTGCACACACACACACACACACACACACACACACACACACACACACACACACACACACACACACACACACACACACACACACACACACACACACACACACCAGCAGCGTCTCGCATACATTACACATTACCGCTTCTCACGGTATCGTACAAATGAGAAAAACTACTCGTAGCTTAGTAGCGTTTCTTTCTGTATCACTGTGATATTTGAAAAGTCGCTACTTTTAGCGAGAAGAGAAGAAGAAATATTAAGTCTGACATTTACACATTTATACTAACGACGGGTTTTTTTTTGAAACCTTGTTATTTTTAATAATTTTTAAAATAATTTGTATTTCCATGTTCCATATGGCGAACAAAATCGTGTTCGAGATAAGGGCTGATTCTGACTGTACTACCCTCAAAACCTGAAGAAAAGTAATTTTCCGAAAAGTGTCTGTGTGTAGAATTTTTTTCTATGGTAAACGATAACTGCTGCAAATTCAACCAGAATCAAATAATTTTGTGCATATCTGCCTTAGTTGCAGAGAACTCGAGGCCTATTGATTTTGGTGAAGATCGGTTAAGGGGACGGGGTAGTTTACTTGCAACGTTTTATGTTTTAACAAGAGTAAAGTACTTCATTTTGATAAATAACGTGAAAAGAAAGCCATAATAATACACTGTAGAAAGGTAGATGAAATATCTATAAATGAAAAGGGTAGTTGAAGGGGAGGGGGTAATTTTCTATAAATGAAAATGATAGTTTTTTTATGTGTATTACGTTATCGGCAACAAAGTAGTAGTTTGATGTTAAAATTCCTTCCCGGGCTGTTTGGCGTAGTCCAATGTTTTCTGCAAAACCACACGTTTCGGGAGTACCATCGATTTTCATCATCAGTGAAAATTGAGTGCGCTAACGTAACGTGGTATACGTTAGTGAACACAGTACTGCGGTTAAGGCTGAAGCAAGAAGTAGAAAGAAGTGGTTTCTATGGAAATACTTCATATCGAAAATGATTTTAAATATAAATCTTAGAACATGGAAGTCATGTATGGTTCTCCATACCGATACTGTTTAAAATAATTTTTAAAATCACTTTTTTACAGATCTGACGAATTATAGCAAAGTTCTGGTTGTGGAGTATGAATTCACAAAGCAAGACGACATGAGTCTGAATCCATCTCACGGTTGACGACTGTTTTTTTTTTCACAACGTCCAGTCGGACTGTGTGGTTACCCGGCCGAACGCGGGGGTTCCTCGCTTTATCAGACGAGGTGTGTAAGCTAGCTAGATCACCGTCGTATGATATAATAAATTTAGCCTTGCCGACATTGGCTCAAAACCCAAACAAGGACATAAAAGACCCAACTTTAACGTAATGAATTATACACAAAGTGTTTCACGGAACTCCTGCTGCCTCATTTCACAGGAGCGTTCTTCTCGTCAAAACAGAAAAATGACTGGTTATTTATTCTTGGAACCATTTTTCTACCACGATATTTACATCGAGTTGTTCAGAATTAAATTGTTTGCCAGATTTATAGGAAAACTGATTCATTTTGAAACTCTTTAATAGTGGTTCCCTTCGAAAAAAGAAATGTAAAAAATAATTTGCCTTTTTTTAAAGGAATTTTTAAACGATTTTTCATAAAAAGTATACTGTACAATTTACGGATTTAGGACGTATTTAAAAAAATTCTTTATCGCGAAATTCTATCTGAGCTTGTCGATTTTATGTCATTAATTTAATCCGCACTGATGGAGTACCGCGTTGTTTTACTTTGAGCAAAAAACAACTTATATTGGTCATAATTAGAAAGTGTTTCTAGACGTACTTTTATATAATTTGTTTTCATCACTTTGATGAGAGGAATACACCATAAAGTATGGGACAAACTCCCTGAAACACTCTGTATCACAATTATGTGATTACAATGAAGTCTATCGCCTTTGTTTAATAGTAGGAATGCGGAAGTTCCTGGTCACCGAGCCGCAGTGTAGTCATCAACCTATGTTTAGTCCACCCATGCGTGAGACGTTTGACTCTACAAGAAGCCTGACAGCCTTTGAGAGCGGTGGACTGCGTCGGATCCTCCCCTTTACAACCATAGCGTACAGTGTCTAGAGAAGACAGAGGGGAGGCTACGCGATAACAGTTCGCTGTTTCACTCACACACACTTCCCTCTCTCTGTCTGTCACACACATGCTTGCCAGCCTTATTGCGCCGATGTTTAAACACTGGTGTGCGCACGTGCAAAATGACTGAAAAGTTTCGTTCGCCACACAACGAGGAGTTTGTCGACTGCGCATCTCCAAGCGACTGTTCAAAGTCTATCGTCAGGTCTATGAACAGGAGGACCAACGATGCCATACCACACGGCTTGCGACCGTTCTGTCAGGTTGTACGCCTATCCTGTCCACTGCGCATCTCCAAGCGACTGTTCAAAGTCTATCGTCAGGTCTATGAACAGGAGGACCAACGATGCCATACCACACGGCTTGCGACCGTTCTGTCAGGTTTTACGCCTATCCTGTCCACTGCGCATCTCCAAGCGACTGTTCAGAGTCTATCGTCAGGTCTATGAACAGGAGGACCAACGATACCATACCACACGGCTTGCGACCGTTCTGTCAGGTTGTACGCCTATCCTTAATTTTGCACAATTTAACTCAATTACGTATTCGTAACTAGGAAAGAGACGCTATTGAAATATTATAATGTAATGGTCATTCCTCAACTACTGTATGGTAGTGAGACTTGGATTAGAAAGGCCTAAGATACATCTAGAATACAAGGAGCGGAAATGAGATTCTTGAGGGCTGGAAAGGGTTGTACCAGGAGAGATTTTTTCAGAAATGATCATACTAGAATGGAGCTAGGCGTAGCTGAAACCTTAAATGAGAAAATCTCCCGGTACAAAAACGGAGTGGCCGTTACACGTAGAGTGAATGGATCCAACTAGATTTGCAAGAAGAGCCCTCGACTATCATCCAAGGGGGAAGAGAAGTGTGGGAAGACCCCGTAAGCGATGACTTCCATTGACACTGGAACAGGCTACCAGCCTAAGCCGTAAAGGATGACGACGACTACTCACAGAGAAGTGTGGGAAGACCCCGTAAGTGATGGTTGGATGACTTCCATTGACACTGGAACAGGCTACCAGCCTAAGCCGTAAAGGATGACGACAACTCACAGAGAAGTGTGGGAAGACCCCGTAAGCGATGGTTGGATGACTTCCATTGAGACTGGAACAGGCTACTAGCGTAAGTCGTAAAGGATGACGACGACTACTCACAGAGAAGTGTGGGAAGACCCCGTAAGCGATGGTTGGACGACTTCCATTGAGACTGGAACAGGCTACCCGCCTAAGCCGTAAAGGATGACGACGACGACAACGGTTTCGTAACCTAGCTACATAAATAATCAGACAATGCATTGATAAAATAATGCAACGCGCGCGCAAGAATACAATAACGAATATGAAAAACATATAATTTATGATTACGACAAATATTTTAAATGACGGTAATGATAAGTGAAAACCATTTACCGTTGCAGTATGCACAAGCCTGCAGCGTATCAATAACATACGACACACTGAGTGTGGTTATGTGTTGGCATCAGCACAAACATAAACTAAACAACGTTTAGTCACTGATAGGTTAACATCATATCGAAATGGCAATGACGTGTCAGTCTGATTTGTTTTTATTAAAGGACTTATTTTACAGATTCACGTCAACTCGTTTCCCTTCATAACCACGATTTTCATAAAACAAAAATATTACTAAACATCGAATAGAGATAGGTTATTGAAAGAGTATTTTCATTCAAGTTACAATGAAGTATAAATCTGTGCACCAGAGGCGTACGACACCATGTCACGTACACAGTACTTTACAGGATAGCTAAAAAACATTTTGTTTGGTTCAAGAAGCAATGTGAGATAGTGTTATTTAAACATGCGTACTGGCTGCATAAAAATAACTAGGAGATAGTGCCATACACTACTAGAAAGAGGGCAGTCTGTACATTAACATTATATAAAAATCTCTATTTTATAAAAAATGGAGATGGTCTCTTAAGCCTCTAGGGCACAGAAATATATTAGGTATAAAATTAATGAATTTAAGTATTTTTTTTACAAATTAACTGATTTCATTACGTAAAAAGGACAACAAGAAGGAAAGTATAATTAATTGGAGGAAGGAGGAATGTTGCACTCGGCATAATAACACGCTTTGTGGTCTCTGGCAGTTCCCGGGTGACGTCTAAACGTACTGCTCTTGTGTAGAGAAAGAAAAAAGCAGAATTATCCGCCTGTGCAGACTGAAAGGAAGAGGAAGAGTAGGAGGGGTGAAAAAAATAAAAAGTGGAACAAAAGGAAGAGAAGACAGAAAAAAAAGAAGGAAGAAAGGGAAACATGTTGAGAACGAGAGGAGAAGAATAAGATCTAAATACATATATTTTGTCGCAGATCAATTTGTCGTATTTTATAAGACAACTGCAATACATTGATGTATGCGAGTGAGGCGTGGGCCACGACAAAAAAGGTATGCGGCAAGATTGACAGTGCTGAAATGCAGTTTCTTCGAAGTACTTTAAACTATACAAATTGCAAGATGGACTAAGGAATGATGATATCATAGCAGACTCAAAGTTGAGAATATCGATGAAATTATTTCACCTTACAGAAGACAATGGTGGGATCATTTGCAAAGGATGACAGAGGATCGATTGCCGAAAGCGGCACCGAACTATAAAGACATTTGTAGAAGAGACGTGGGTCGTCCGAGAATGAGATGGGTGCCCGGAACAGGTTTATGTAACATATTCCTTGGTGGTGGAGGAGGAGGAGGAGGAGGAGGAGAGGAGGAGGAGGAGGAGAAGATCAATCTGTCGTTACGAAACAGACTGGGCGTAAAGTGCTACGTTTATGTCGTTGGAATAGAACAACATTCAGACATGGAAGAAAACAAAATGGTGGAAGAAGAACACCGAAACTTCATTGATGGAGTAGCCTATATGACACGATGATCTGGAAAGGTACAGTCGATGAAATACACACACACTATGTTGACTACATAAAATATAAGCAACAAACATTCTTGCAATAAGTAGATAACAAAAATACAAAATGGATTTAAATAAATTAAAAAAAAAATAGGTAGCCAACAATGGACGGTGCACGGATGACACGCACGTCAGCGAACTCCGGGTAATTATAAGCAAGACAGAGTATGATTTAATGGCCGAAAAGCAGTGGACGCACGGCGGGAGGATTTAAATTGCATCTCAGCAAACGTGTCAAAACGTTCATAATAATGCAAGTGTCTCCCGTCGACCAGATGTACAACGGTTACACGGACGAATGAATGACAGTCGGAGAGAGAGAGAGAGAGAGAGAGAGAGAGAGAGAGAGAGAGAGAGAGAGAGAGAGAGAGAGAGAGAGAGAGAGAGAGAGAGTGATGATGAAGATCACGGTTACGTCATTGTTGTTGTTGCTGAAGATTACCGACAATCGTGACACGGGCAACAATTTGTCTAGCGGAGCATGAACCAGCGGGCACCAGCCACCAGTCACTAATTGCCCCCGGTCGCAAGCACGCGCGCGATCTACACACACGCACAACACTCTTATTTTCGACACTATATCGCGGCGAATTAAAGAAAATAAAAGCTCTCGTTCGTTTTCTCTTGTAAATACGTATCCTCTTTTTTTCAGTTTCTGTTTCGTCCGTGACTAGCGTTTAATTTAAAATATAATTAGTAGAGAGAGAATCCGAACACTGGGCGGCGATCACCGTAAAGTAAAAAAAAAAAAACACATTGGTCTCTTGCACTTTTATTTATTTTTTTACCTTATATAGCACTTTCATGCGCGCGCGCGCGTGTGTGAAAGTAATTATATACGAACATACGCTGCTGGTTTAGATCTGTCAGACCTTATCTCGGTCCAAATTAAATATGTTCCACACGAGGCAGAAACAAATGAAAAAATAACAAAAACGTCTGAATGAGATGATATCTCTCAGATAAGGGTAAAGTTTGGAGAATAAAAATGAAATAAAAAAACTACACAAAAAACAAATATTTTAATAGAGTAACATTTAAAATCTTTCACCCTCTCGAAAATCACTATTTCATCCCGTTGATCTTTCCCGCTGGCTAAAGTTATTATTACGTAACACATTTTTTGTCAGCCCCCTATTAGGCCCGTCTTGTCGCGTTATAAATTATTACACCCTTCTTTCATTCCTCCGCTCTTAGCTCAGAGCTGTTCTAAATGTGTCTACCGTAATTTTTACGATTTTTTTTTTGTTTCCCTTTTATTATTAACGGCTCTTATCAAAGTTTTGTGCTTTCTGCTAAAATTATTGTCCGTTTCCCCTCTTCTCGACTGTTTGTCAAGAGCACATCCGTGCCGCGACGCGCGCGCGCGCTCTCGGCGTTGTATGCTGAACTTCTCTTTTTTTCTCTCTCTCCGTCTCTCTACCCACTTTGCTTCTGCGAATCCTCCTGGCGCGGAAACATACATCCCTCACGGGTTTAGACAGGACGACGGGTATGTATGAGACAGATAAATATGAAGTCGTATGTACACTAAATGGATACATTATTTTTGTTACGAGATTATTTTTATAAGCTGTTACACGACAATGCTAAAGCGACGTAAAACGCAGAGAGAGAAAGTTCGTTGTTTTACTGTTCAACTTTGGCACATTACATTTTTTAATTATTATATTTACTATGTATGTTAACCTTGTCGCTCTAGCATTCTGTCACTGTGGTGGTGTTATATCGTTTATTTTATTGAGTTTTTCAACTAAGCTAGAGAACTGTGTCCTCGAATTTACCATCGCGGTCATAATTTCACTTCACTCTATGTTGACGAAGATGGATGTCCGCTGTAGGAGAATAATATTGAAGATGTCTACGATTATTTTCATATAAAATGACACAACTAGAACAGCCTGTACTCTCATTCTCATGTACTTTATCTTTTACCCCTAATCAATTCCCATTTTGAACACTTTCAGACCTATGCCCGTATGTCGTACGGATGCATGAGAATTGCCGTTCCGTCTGATCTTAGTCACTGACAGTTCTGTCAACTTGTCACAGCTTTAAACGAGTTTAGCTGTTTCCCGTATAAGAGTAGGGCACCAGAACTGAAATATACTAACTTTTTTATATAATTAATGGTGCTGAATGCACAAATATAAGCAGTGAGCATTGTGATTGTTTACATGATTTCATAAAGCGTCCTAGACTTGTCCATTGTATTGCTTGATGCTCAGGTTTGGGTTTCTGTGTTGGTGTCGTAGGAAATACACTGTTCATACTAACTATAAAAAACCACAGTTTTTATGGTTAGAGATTTCAGAAACAATAGATAACATGACTGTGGAAACACAAGATTCTTTAATGCAGACCGCAATTTTCCAAATGATTCTTCCGATCATGAGTTGGATACGTTTTATTTCTATTCAAATATTTATGTTTGAACAAATATGTTTATTGGCTTTACTGCAAACTTTTTGAATTGCGTTTAGTTTTTGTTTTGTCGATTATTAAGAAGCAAAAACTTTCTTTGAAACGTAACGTAAATATGTTTGATGCATACATAGACGAATTTACATGTCTATTAAGTTTTATGTACTATTCCATGAACAAAAGTATACAATATCGTATATCAAATTAAAGAGAAAGAAGGGAGCTAAAAGACTGTAAACGACAAGCTGACAAAATAATGTTGGCTAAGTTGTAGCATAACAACTAAATGCACTAAAAAATCCCAAGACACTGTAGGTTAACTCAATACAAGACCAGGTCTGAAAGTGTTAAAACCTTGATCCATAATAACGCCAGTGGACAAAAAGAGGTTCTTTCGGCATCGAATAACAGTTAAATTTAAATTACGCTAATGACAGAATTGGAAGACTTCTCTTAGAAAGGCAACACAACGTTAGAGAATCGAAAGCGCGGAGAGCCCAACGCGTTGTGACAAAATATCCATTTACAGGGCGCGCAAGCAGTTATACTAATGGAACTTGTTACAAACTCGGGCGTTGTTTGTGCGAACATTATTCCAACGCGCGCCCGTTATCGTATATTTTTCATTAGATTTCACCCGAACCCCGTCTACACACATATAATACACACAAATACAATAAGTAAGGAAATTTTGAAAAGCCATTTCAATAATACATTTATTGATTATAATCAAAATCTGGCATCGCGTAGGCTGTGGAAACGTGCCAAACGCATAAAGAAGACGCAAATTTCTTAAACTGGTGAAATTTTCTTTACGAAGTCAGAGGGCGGGGCACCGCCTTCTGTTATTGGCACGATCGCTGCCAACAACCAGTTCTAATACTATAATCAGATTATTTATACATATAAATACGGGAACGCCGATTGCGAAATCTTGCTTACAACGGTGATTCAACAGTACAGCGAGCGTTATGCAAATATTAAGTTGAAAAATGCAGCCAGGTTTGTCGCAGCTTATAAGGGTTTCCATTACGTTTCTGCTTCGGCTACAATAATATCCAACACAGAACGTTTGGGGGGAAAGAACAAAAACAAAAAACGATTTTATTGGGTTCGACTTTTCGACGTTCCAGAACGTAGGAGTTCGTCTTCAGTGCAGGCGTTGACCAAATGAAAACTTGATCTCTGTGCATTTCTCACACGCCATGTTTACAAACACTTGATTCCTCTAACACGGTTCTCTGGACGAACTGGCTCGCTCGCCAGACACTTTCTGTAGACATGTACACAGAAATATCTCACTATCTACGCGAATATTATTATTCGGGTTGTAAGGCCGTGGTCTTCGAAAATCTTCATGCCGACAGGTGTTAATCGCTTGATCAGACGTTTTGGCATCACCTATGGAGGCCGTCTTCAGTGAAAGGACTTAAAAACTGACAAGTTGTACGTCAGTGTTAGCACAAAGCATTTGCCACAGTAGTTTTTCCTGAACTAGTTAACTACTTTTCAATTTTCTGGTACGATGATCTTCACAAGTTGTCACATGAGAGTATTTGCATGAGTTCTCAGCTTGCAAAATGTTTAAGTGTTTGTTGATGAATTGTAGGCCTAACTTATAACAATGATTTCTACGTTGTATTTATTGAAACATTAACAGTCAATTATTTTAATTTTAATATATATTTTACATACTTATTATTTATGTAAATGTATACTTATTATTTCTACACACCCAGTTATTAAGATGATTATAAGTATGTCATTTTACTTCATGAACACGAGCTGTACCAAATTTATTCGTCGTCTGTACATGGAAAAGTATTAAATAGTGTCAAAACGTTAATATTAGCAATGGAAGATTTTTTTTTTTAACTTACAAAACTGTCTTCCGTTTAATTAACAAGCAATTTCTGTTATTAATCAAAGTGGAAAGCGCAGAACTGGTCCATACGCGGTTATTAAATCCACCCACCATTGTCGATGATGACTGTACTATATTTCGGAGTTTATTAAGGCAGACATTACCTCGAGGTATCGAATCGAAAAAGTAATCAACAGCCGAAGTGACGTGGCCCCGTTAACACTTGGAAAACCCGATACACGTACATCGTACATTATAAATGATGGCTTTTCCCCTCTGAATGTTATTTCCTATGTAGTTAAATTTTACTCTCCGCCCTACCACCCTTATCATAGTCGGTAATACGCCAGTTCCGACTATTTAATGGCCACTTATACAGTGAAATACTAAAAGCACGCTTTAAATATTTAAAACAATTTGCATCAAACGAATATAATGTATTATGGATAACGACGGCAGAAGCATCGCACTGAGACGAAAGTAACTTAAAGTTTTCTGTGAAAAAAAGTATTACCACCACAAACAGCGCTCAAACTAACTTTAGTTGATTTTATAAAAATGACAAACCTCACCCAAGAGCAGACGATAAAGTTTAACTTTTTCATTTCTGGCGTCCAGTTTGTTAAATACTTGACTCGGTTATTTAGTTTAAATAAAATCTAACGGTGAAAACAGAATTAAAGAAAACGGATTACAAGTATGACGATTACCGTCTGTTATCTAAAACTAATCATAAATATAACATACCCTTATAGGCTTATCTTGTGCGGGGGGGGGGTTATTACCGTAAATCGGTACAGGGCGACGCTCTTCTTCTTCTTTAGCACTACAGCCCAACGTAAGCCCTGACTTCCAATACCAATCTTCTCCAATATCTCTTATCCATTGCAATCTCAGTGTAACCCCTCACATCCATGCTTCGTAGATCTTCTAGTACATCATCCAACCATCTTATCCTAGGTCCCTCTTTCTACCTTTATAGACTTGCGCCGTCGAGATTTTCTTTGATCATCCAACCCTGCTCTAGGTGACCTAGCCACTGTATTCGTTGAGCCTTTATGAATCTTACAATGTCCTCATGATTCAATAGCTAATCTGTTTCCTGGTTATTTCTTATTCACCATTCTCCATCTTCTTTAACCAGGCCATAAACACGTCTTACGATCTTTCTTTCAACCCTTCTTAAGGTTTCTTGTTCCTTTTTTGCCAGTGTTCATGTCTCGCCACCGTAAGCAACAACCGGTCTGATAAGTGTCTTATATATTTTTATTTTTGTGTTACGACCTACGAGTTTGCTTCTCAATAGTCTGCTACTGGTATAATGTGCCTTACTTCCTACAGGGCGACGCTCTGCAAATACATAAATAAGACGAATTCTCAAAATTGGGTAGGTTAATATTGTGGATTTGAATACCACACCACTTCGTTTTAAATTGTTCTCAAACGTATTGCCTTACAGTATTAATATCTTTAGTATTTAGTTAAATAAATTACTTTTCCATGGTACTTTTAGCGGAGAAAAATTTTGGAATATGTGAAACTTTAACATGTCGAAATGCTTGACGAATCCCTCTGCCGAGTGCGTATACTGTACAGGCGCAAAGCGGAGTTAGTGTTCCGTAACGTACTTCTCACCTCATCACGCTCAAAGTCCCAAATAGTTTAGGGTAAAACCCAAGTTACCTACATAAATTTCACAATTTTTAACGTAAACTGTGGAATTAAACCTAATACAAACACGATTATCCATTGGGGTCGGAAAAAACGTTATGACGGATAAACGGACGTATAATATCCCAGCTTCCGGACACAATTAGACGTTGGACATGTGTTTATGCGGCCAACAGTGTACTGAAATATTTATGTAGTATAACTGTTGTTCAGTGCCTAATAACGAACAAGGAAAACACGGTACCGAACAACGAACAAGGAAAATACGGTGCAATACTGCACAACATCACAGAGCTCGTTGACCACACATGAGGAGCTGGCACATGCAGACATCAGACCCCACCCACATAGTGATGACTTTCAGAGCCCGTGGGAGATGAAATATGGGAAGAGTACGTATAGATGTTTTTTTCTTTTCTAAGTCGAAACAACCAGTAAGCACAGAGCCGGGAGTAAAGAAGATGAAGCAAAAAGGGGAATAAAACGATACCTTCAGTGTTCAGGAGGAAGCGCATGTACAGTAAGACCTTGATACGATTGTCCGGAATCCTTATTAGTCCGGCATGCTCGTAGCTAGGGACCTGTTTAGTTATCAAGAAGGCAGTACTTCAAGTAATTAATATCTCTTGAGAGCCGACGCATTTTGGCGTGGCTCTAGTAGAAGGCCGGCATGTTAAACGTGAAAACACTGGAACCAGCTGATATGTGAGGCCGACTAGACGATCTGTTAATTTATGTATTTCAATAATCAAATCGCGTCATTTTTAATTGCCGGTTAACAACAGTTTTATAATTCTTCATTTCTTGCAATTAAAAGTTTATCATGTAAAGTACTGTTACATTATTCAAGAAATACACTAATTAACTCAGTCATATGATAGGAATTCAATAATTCAAACAAAATTAATTCATTAGGCCTAACAGTAATTCACTAATTTCTTCAGCTTTAACGTATAGTACTAAGTGCGCACAGGCCTATAATTTAGATTTAGATATAAAGAGGCCTACTCATGATTTTTAGTAATGCTATGAAATTAAATCAAAATATAACGTGTTCACTTTAGTTATTTTATTACACTATGCTTATAGGCCTCAGACGCAACGTTGCCACGTTTAATATTGAGGCCTACAACGATGTGGGTTTTATGCTATTACGCTACTGAATTAATTAATCTGTGATTGCCGAGCCCCACGTTCTTTGGGAGCCAAATACAACGATTGCCACGTGTTGGGCAGTCATTAAGCAATTATGCTAACAATAATGGATTAATTAATCTGTGATTAATTAATTATGTAAATATACTAAATTGCATAATGAGCTCGTGTAATCAATTAGGTTGCTCATATCAACTGAACTGATTGAAATTAAATAACACGTTAATTACTTTACGTTAGCATAACTATTGCATGGAGACTCTAGTTGTTGTATTAATAAATAAAATAAAATAAACTACTATAAATCACTCAAATGCCATTACTTTCTTGTTCGGAGGTAATTTGACAATGATGAACGCATATATTCTGGATAAAATAAACACTTATTTATTTAACATTATATCATTCATTAAATTCAATATATAAAATATGGATGATTCCCTGTAAATACATTCATAAACTCATAAAAAGAACATAAAAGAACACATGTTTATACATCAAATTACAAGGTGAATCCAATACGTTGTTTGCTGGAAAACATACACATACATAATATAATGCAATCGATATATAGAAACACAAATATTCAAACAATAAATCCTATACTAATGCGTTCATCGTTTGCCTCAGATGGATGGCGTTAATTATGTTTATCATGTTTAATTTAAATGCTCAAGGGGTGTTTCTTGAAAAAGAGACAGGACAGCAGAGTTTCTTATGATAAGAATAGCATAAAGATTACTTGTTAGATGAATTATCCGATATTTCCATCGGCGTAACTCCTCTCTGCTGGTCCATGTGTGGGAAGCTGCGTAGCTGTGCTGTCACTGACACTTAACACACGCGAAACAGATTCACTCGCGCTGTGTGTGTGTATTCTGTTGATTCTGCTGTTACTGTTCGAGTCATGAAATTATGTGTCGTGAAGATAAGTTCATCGTTAACTATGGTGTATATATGTCTGTCTATTGTTCAACTTCTGGTATGTTCATTAATGTTTAGTGTTTTGATGCCGTGGTGTAATTGTTCCAAATGATATTGTATCGCTCCGCCGCACTGTATAATGTTACGATTTCGTCGTCCGGTATTACATCAACGATAATTCTACGCGTCGGTTATTGATGTAAGTGTGACTGGTTAGTTCAATTCTGAATTTGAGTACAATAAAGAACTCTATAATTGTTAAGCACTGGTGTATGTCGCATGTTTTTAGACACTGTAGATACACTATTACCGGATACGCGCCAATATCGAAATGTCTAAGTCTCTTAGTTATATATCGCGTGGCAAAGTTTCAAAGTCCCACTGCTGTCCGTATGTTAATCGAACTTTGACGACCGACTGTTGAAAGTTATAAATAGACTGTTTAAAAGTACGTGAAGACTGTTCAAAGTATATGACTGAAAATTTATGAAAGACTCCCTTCCCGCGTGCCCTGCAAACAGTTTTTATCAAGCATCGTGTACCACAATGCACCCTTCTGGAAAACACGCCTCAAGTTGAACATGATAGGACGGAAAATCTCCTACTCTTCTGTCAGACCATCGTTCTTCACTTCTCATTCGACGTTCCCGTTGCTATGCTGGCGACGGTCCTCTCCACCTGTTCTCTGGGTAGATGCTGGGTTGTGATTGGGTATCCTGTCTCCCCACGAGTTCGCGTCGAAAGCCTCCGTACTCTTTTCCTAGAACAGGAGCAATTTCATGGTCGTCCATCAAGTCTTTGTCTAAGCGTACTCCGGATCTCGCTGCAGTTCTCACGCAAACAATGTGTCGTATTTTGTTATTGTTTCGTTGTGCACGACCCCTTTTCCCGAACGCTGTCCTGGCGCAGCGTGACGTCGTTTCCAAAACGGCACTCCTTCTGCCTGTCGTAAATATCCGTTGTCGCCAGTAAGACGTTCCCCTGCTGTTTACAAGTTCGATTCTATTCTCTTAGGTATCGATGTCCGTTCTCATATAGGGTACTTACTATTGTGTGTCTTACACCCTTTTCTTATTACTGGTACACTTCAAATTATCCGGCAGTGTGTCCGTCACAGTTTCTCCTCTAAATTGGTACTTGACACAGTTTCTTTTATCTTACATTTGCAGGCTGTAAATCTCGTGTTTGAGTCGAGTCTGTCACGGCCAACCTTGTTCCCTATTGTACAGCTATGTGACGCGTACTTGTATTGTCTGAAGCAAACGTTCACTTGACACCTCGACACACAGTTCTTTATTTATTGCTCGTGGCCTGCGTAGGGGTGTCTAGCTGTATGTAACGTCTTTTCGGTCATACTAAAATTTTTTAAATTTTTGGTTGTTACATAGGTCCCCAAATCGGATTGGATGTTGGATCAGCGGAAGACACTCTAATCCGATTTCTGCGCTCTGTGTTTGTTGTGGGAGTCCCCTCTGATAAAGCCGCGGTCGTTGACCTACTTTCCTCTGCTTGGGGTGTACGGGTATATATTCCCTATATTTGGTTGTAAACTACCTCTGGGAATTTATTGCCGCACATCTGAGGAAGGATGAACGCATTTTACACATTTGCATATCTAATTAGATATGGGATTATTTACAATAATAATAATAGCTGTGGATGGCTGTGTCATCCGCTTATAACCTAACACATGAAATAATGGTTTCGACATAAAATGCAATTACTTATGTATCGTTTAAATATCATTACGATAGCTAATGTCCTTAGTCTATCTTGAACATTTAAAATAGAATTTACGACCTGTAAATACACATTGATACATTCACTAATTATTATTGAGTATCACTCACAATACGTATTACTATCATCTATACTGACTATATTGATTATAAATTTATATACATTATTTAGGAACAATTAACAATTCACTTGAAATCATTATGATTATAGATAACTTTGTTTTATATCACTCAGATTTGATTAATTAATCTAACATCATCGGGTGTCTATAAAACTCGTTATAACGTCTTTTCGCAATTTATTGCTGCACATTCAACTGAACTTTTCACATCATAAGTGTCTTTTCTATTTAAATTTCCATTACACTGGCTATACACACGTAATTAACGTCGTTAGGTTGCCACATCGTGGCTTAAGAACTCCTTGTACAAAATCTTTACATTATACACTAATGAGATATACATCATGCCGATTAGCTAGTTGGACCGGTTCTCGCGGGACATTCACCTTATGTGTTGGTCCGTCTCCTAGTCCACAAGTCTAACAGCTGATGTCGATGCAACTTTCGTTTTCCTTCGAGACTTGTGATTTCGTCTCAAAGTATTTCTTCAGCAACCGTACGCTGAAAATACCTCTCATTTCCCCATTGCTATCGCACTCAGTGAGCTCGTATGTTGCATCACCAAGGACGCGATTAACCTTGTATGGTCCGGTGTATAACTCGAAAAACTTGTCGATCCTTTTCATTGCGGCGTCGGATTGGTGGTAGCTCCTTTTTAGCACCTTATCGTCGGTAGCAAATTTAGTAATATCCTTACCATCATTGATACGTTTAGCATATTTCTCTCTTTTGTCTTTTATTTTTACAAACACGTTGATATTTGAATTGTGTTTATTGTTGATGACATCTTTGTCCAGCCACTTCTCCCATGCGCGGGTCGGCTTCTTTCCTAAGTGCGCCTCGTGGGGTGTTATTTCTATTGTTTCGTGGTACGTTTCATTGATACATGTCTCAATTAATCCGACGTATCTTGACCACTTGCTATGCTGGTCGTGTACCAGGATCCTGAATAGATTTCCCAGTTGGCGGTTAATCCTTTCCGCTAAGTTCGCTCGGGGATTCCTTATCGCGGTATATCTTGGTTGTATTCCCAGCTCCTCGAGACCTTTAACCCATTTTTCGGCGGTAAATTGCGTGCCGTTGTCGGTTAAAATGACTCTCGGTCGTCCAAACTTCGTACAGTAGTCGTTGATTCATTTTAATAACTAGGTGATTAATCAAATATTCGTGCGTTTCCTCGTTTGTCTCGTGTTGTTCCGTGTCAGCCGGGTATCTACTCAGTATGTCCGCAACGACATTATCCTTTCCTTTGCAGTGGATAATGTCGAAATTGTACTCCTGTATGGCGAGAATCCATCTTGTAATTCTGGAATTGTTTAAGTGACACTTGTGCATGAATGTTAATGCTTTATTGTCCGTGATTATCGTTAGTGGCTGGCCAAGTATGTACATACGAAACTTATCCAGACATCTAACGATACTTAGGAGCTCTTTCTCCGTCGTGAAATAATTGCGTTCTGCTCCCTTAAATGTCTTGCTTGTAAAAGCGATGACGCCGATTTCTCCATCTTCATCGATCTGGTAAAGCTGGCCACCATACGCAAAATTACTAGCGTCACACTGAATATAGTATCTTTGGTTCGGCCGAGGGAACCGTAGGGTTACTGTGTCTATAAATAAATCCTTGACTCTCTGGAAACACTCGTCCACTTCCCTTGTCCATGAAAACTTTCGTCCTCCTTTCAGCAGTTCATGTAAAGGTTGCGTTGTTTCTGCGTATTTACTCGAGAATCTATTATAAAAATTGGTAAGACCAAGGAAACCTTTGAGTTGTTTTGTATTCTTCGGTGTTGGGAAATCCATAATCGCCTTTACCTTGTCATCGGTTGCTTGTATCCCTTTTGTTGTAAGGCGATAACCAAGGAAGGAGATTTCTCGTCTGAAGAATTGTGACTTGGTGAGGTTGACAGTTATATTTGCTTTATTGAGGTTGTTTAGCAACGCTTCTAAATGATTTAAGTGTGTTTGTATATTATTGGAGTAACACAAGCAGTCGTCCACGTAGATGATCGTGTTCTTCTTTACCTCCTCCTCGAGGGCCACATCCAATCCACGTGTCAACGCCGCAGAGCTGGTGCTGAGTCCAAATGGTGTCACTGTGAATCGGTAGCACCTCCCTTCATGCATAAACGCAGTGAAATCCCTACACTCTTGTTTTAATGGGACTTGCCAGAAGCTACTGGATAAATCGACTGTCGACAAGTACTGCATATCACCACATCTAGCCAATATCTCATTTACCGGGGACACTCCTTCGTAATCGGGCACGGTCACTCTGTTCACTTTCCTTGCATCAAGGCATAGGCGAACCCTCCCATCCTTCTTGATAACTGTCACGATTGGATTGACGTACGGGCTGGCGCAACGTTCGATTACTCCATATCGTAACATCCGGTTAATCTCCTCGTTCACCTTGTCTCTGTAGGCAAGCGGCACAGGCCACCCTCGTTGAAAGTAAGGTGTTCTGTCCGTAACGTGAAACTCGTGCGTGTAGCCTTCCCGGGCACTCCCTAAAAACATTCCGGTTCCTTACCAAAATCTCCTTCAGGCGTTGCAGTATTCCTTCATCCACGCAGTCTATGCTCCCAATCTTCTCATCGATGCATCGCAGTACTTCCTCTTCTTCTTCACTGTTTATCACGTCAATATTCATGATTGGTATAATGTGCTCCTCATCATCAGTATTGTTTTTTAAACTAACTACTTTGTTTCCGATGTCGATGCGACACCCAACTTCTTGTAAAAAACTAATTCCTAGTATACACGGTTTCACTAATTCTGCTATTATCAAAAACACACATTCATATCGGATACTATCAATCTCAATGTCACACAATATTTGTCTCTTAACTAATTTGGATTTACTTCCTACAGCACTTATTATAAATGTATTCGTTACGGGTAGTGTCTCATATGGTTCTATACTCTTCTTATGGTTATTAAACCAAGTCTCCGATAACCCGTTGACGATACAACCAGCATCAAGCAAGGCTTCCACAATTACATCATTATTAAATTTAATAGTAATTTCGGGACATTTCAATATTTGTTTATTAACAATCTCGTCATCCTCTTGTAGTAGGTCCTTTCGTAAATCAGGTAATAATATATTTACATTCTCACTCGGAAAGAAGTCGCTTAGAAATTCTATCTTCTTCCCTCGTTTGACGTATTTTTTTTTTGTTATTGTCACTGTTACCGTTCGCCCTTGGGGTAGTGTCAACGACCGTCCTACTAGGTCCCGCCTCAGCTAGTGTAAACTGTACCGTATTGACGTAGTGTTTGTTGTCATACCGACCCCTCGGCAGCTGCCGGTCACTTTCACTTTTATTATATTGTGTCTCCCTTTCTCTCGGGTTGTTTTTCCCTTCGTTGTAGGGTCTATAATGTGGCCTGCGAGTGTTATCTCCGCTTGACTGTATACTTGTAAATTCCGTAATCAACGCTTCGAAATTTGGTATACTCGTGATGCCACGTGTGACCACGGCGAGCTGCAAGTCCTTACCAAAGTGGCGAGCTAGTTTTCTGATCAGCTGAGTGTCGGTTAATGCTGGTGACAGTTGCCGACTTTCCAGTAAAATCCGTTCTACATACTGGACAGCTGTGACTGGTCCATTCCACTCATATCTGCCGTACTCCAGATTGTCGCGTATATTGTCCTGGCGTTCTTGACCCCAGTACTTCAAGGTGAAGGCTTCTTTAAATTCTTCGTACGTGGAGATCTGATTCCGTATGACACGCCACCATATTCCAGCGTCCATCTCCAAGTGTCTCCCGATCCATTTAATGTCACCGTTGTTGTAGTACTGTTCCTGGATCTCTGACAATTCCTTCAGGAACTCCATTGGGAACCTGTCAGTGCCGTTGTACTTTAACTCTGTATGTGTGTGTCCGTTAATTCTACTGATTATCCCCGACTCACCTTCAATTAGCTGACGCTGTAGTCGTTCTATCTGTGACTTCAATTCGTTGATACGAGTGGTTTTCTCTCTGGTGCTCTCATCTAGTTTCAGTTCCGCCGACTTCTGTCTCCCATCTACCTCATTGATCTTCTGCTGCATTGTGTTGTTTACGTCTCCCTGTTCCTGTTGTAATTGTCTTACTGTTTGGAATAGCTCGACTCTCAATTCCTCCTGTTTCTTGTGATTTTCTTTTGCGTGTGTCTCTACTCTGTTGTGGATCTTTTTGATGCTCGTTTGAGTATTTTGGGCAACACTCTTTAGTTCCTGTCGGTCTAATTCTCTTGTTTCTCGCACCTCTTCGAATTGCTTGTCGGTGTCCTCCTTTAACTCTTTTATGACCTCGTTCTGCTGTTTCTGCACCTCATCTATCTTCTTGTCACAATTATTTATATATTCACGCACTTCCGCGCGTATTTGTGTAAAATTTTCATTCTGCTTCTCGAACTTTTCATTGATTTCTTCTTTTTGCTTCTCGAAATTTTCATTAATTTCTTCCTTTTGCTTTTCAAACTTTTCTTCTAGTTTCTCGAATTTTCCATTCACTTCTCTAAAATTTTCATTAATTATTCTAAGGTTTTCACTAGCCTCTTCCTTCTCCTGTTCAAACTTCCTACTCATAAAGTCCATTAATGCGCGCATCGTCACCTCTTCCTGCGGTTGTTGTTGGGACTCCTGTCCCCGCGCTCTGACGTTTGACGTCTCCTCGGTCATTTGTGAATAAGTTGGTGATTCCTCTCGTTCGACATCAGGCACTCCCTGTTGGTTATTAGTATCGAAATCCATGGAATCGGTACTACTGGTCGTCATTTTTGCAGCCTTACTCCGCGTTAACATTCAGTCCCAGTCCAACTAGCTTCACACTAATAATATTCGTTCTTACAACTACTAACATGAACTATTAATATATACGCTTATCCTATCTCTACTGCCTGGTCTTTGCCGTGCGATGGGCGCCAAATACAACGATGTGGGTTTTATGCCATTACGCTACTGAATTAATTAATCTGTGATTGCCGAGCCCCACGTTCTTTGGGAGCCAAATACAACGATTGCCACGTGTTGGGCAGTCATTAAGCAATTATGCTAACAATAATGGATTAATTAATCTGTGATTAATTAATTATGTAAATATACTAAATTGCATAATGAGCTCGTGTAATCAATTAGGTTGCTCATATCAACTGAACTGATTGAAATTAAATAACACGTTAATTACTTTACGTTAGCATAACTATTGCATGGAGACTCTAGTTGTTGTATTAATAAATAAAATAAAATAAACTACTATAAATCACTCAAATGCCATTACTTTCTTGTTCGGAGGTAATTTGACAATGATGAACGCATATATTCTGGATAAAATAAACACTTATTTATTTAACATTATATCATTCATTAAATTCAATATATAAAATATGGATGATTCCCTGTAAATACATTCATAAACTCATAAAAAGAACATAAAAGAACACATGTTTATACATCAAATTACAAGGTGAATCCAATACGTTGTTTGCTGGAAAACATACACATACATATATAATGCAATCTATATATAGAAACACAAATATTCAAACAATAAATCCTATACTAATGCGTTCATCGTTTGCCTCAGATGGATGGCGTTAATTATGTTTATCATGTTTAATTTAAATGCTCAAGGGGTGTTTCTTGAAAAAGAGACAGGACAGTAGAGTTTCTTATGATAAGAATAGCATAAAGATTACTTGTTAGATGAATTATCCGATATTTCCATCGGCGTAACTCCTCTCTGCTGGTCCATGTGTGGGAAGCTGCGTAGCTGTGCTGTCACTGACACTTAACACACGCGAAACAGATTCACTCGCGCTGTGTGTGTGTATTCTGTTGATTCTGCTGTTACTGTTCGAGTCATGAAATTATGTGTCGTGAAGATAAGTTCATCGTTAACTATGGTGTATATGTCTGTCTATTGTTCAACTTCTGGTATGTTCATTAATGTTTAGTGTTTTGATGCCGTGGTGTAATTGTTCCAAATGATATTGTATCGCTCCGCCGCACTGTATAATGTTACGATTTCGTCGTCCGGTATTACATCAACGATAATTCTACGCGTCGGTTATTGATGTAAGTGTGACTGGTTAGTTCAATTCTGAATTTGAGTACAATAAAGAACTCTATAATTGTTAAGCACTGGTGTATGTCGCATGTTTTTAGACACTGTAGATACACTATTACCGGATACGCGCCAATATCGAAATGTCTAAGTCTCTTAGTTATATATCGCGTGGCAAAGTTTCAAAGTCCCACTGCTGTCCGTATGTTAATCGAACTTTGACGACCGACTGTTGAAAGTTATAAATAGACTGTTTAAAAGTACGTGAAGATTGTTCAAAGTATATGACTGAAAATTTATGAAAGACTCCCTTCCCGCGTGCCCTGCAAACAGTTTTTATCAAGCATCGTGTACCACAATGCACCCTTCTGGAAAACACGCCTCAAGTTGAACATGATAGGACGGAAAATCTCCTACTCTACTGTCAGACCATCCGTACTCTTTTCCTAGAACAGGAGCAATTTCATGGTCGTCCATCAAGTCTTTGTCTAAGCGTACTCCGGATCTCGCTGCAGTTCTCACGCAAACAATGTGTCGTATTTTGTTATTGTTTCGTTGTGCACGACCCCTTTTCCCGAACGCTGTCCTGGCGCAGCGTGACGTCGTTTCCAAAACGGCACTCCTTCTGCCTGTCGTAAATATCCGTTGTCGCCAGTAAGACGTTCCCCTGCTGTTTACAAGTTCGATTCTATTCTCTTAGGTATCGATGTCCGTTCTCATATAGGGTACTTACTATTGTGTGTCTTACACCCTTTTCTTATTACTGGTACACTTCAAATTATCCGGCAGTGTGTCCGTCACAGTTTCTCCTCTAAATTGGTACTTGACACAGTTTCTTTTATCTTACATTTGCAGGCTGTAAATCTCGTGTTTGAGTCGAGTCTGTCACGGCCAACCTTGTTCCCTATTGTACAGCTATGTGACGCGTACTTGTATTGTCTGAAGCAAACGTTCACTTGACACCTCGACACACAGTTCTTTATTTATTGCTCGTGGCCTGCGTAGGGGTGTCTAGCTGTATGTAACGTCTTTTCGGTCATACTAAAATTTTTTAAATTTTTGGTTGTTACAGGCCTTCTACTAGAGCCGACCATGATTTTGGCCAATTCGCTGAATGCACCAGTCGTTACAACATGACGTCACGTTAGAAACTTTCACATTCTTTGTAATGCCTTCTAAAAAACGAAAGACCAGAGACTGAGATGCGACTGGAAGTACACAATTTTTTTTTAACAGCTACTAGCAGCTATAGTTCTACTGACTGCCAGCGGCCGAGCAACAGAAATTTGATATTGAAGTGTAGGTATGAATAATGTAATTCGTGGTGCGGTCGGTCTTCATTTGATTTTTTTTATTGTAATCCGAACAAATATTTTGTATCCTTTTCGCGAATGTTATAAATCAGAAAATTTATCGCGTTTCCACGAATTTAATACCGAGCGGATGAGGCGAGTGAAGTAGTGTTTTCAACAAGTCAATGCAGTGTATTGTGCACAGTATTTTCCTTACTACGCATTCCGTTATTGTTAAGGTATTTTCCTTGTTTCAACCCTTCAAGTAATGCGGTCTAGTCAAAGCCTTCAGCATGCCGGTATACGTAAAGACTTTGTTTTTTCAAAAGTCGGATATTCCCCGCGGTCATAAAACTCGTATACCGTACGGCCGCACAACATTCGTATCAAAATCACCTAAATCTGTGATTCACTTTTTGTGTGCGTGTGGAGACATAAAATTATTGACCACCAGGGTTTCGGCAACACTGCGGTAAAGTCAAAATCTGGACATTTATTTTGTACCGCCATTATTCGCTGAACACTTCAGAAGGACACAAAGGCTATCCAATTTTTGGCAACTGAAACTAAAACTAGAGACATGTATTAGTGCGTAGAAAGAGGGCCGGAAGAGTAAAGCTGAAAGTTCGAGTAAAACGTGCTGGACAATTTGCTTACTGTGCCTTCATAAGTTTTAGTGAAATCGAATGGAGAAATGGAGATCATTCGAGCTATTACTGCTGAGACAGGTGTATAATATATACTCGATAAATGAGGTGATAAACAGGTGAACACACACACAACGCGCGCGCGCGATAAAATTAAACAAAATAAAGAAAACTGGATACAACACATAAATAGAATGGGTGTTCGAGAATATCAGAAAAGATAATCAGTATAATAAGCCTCTTGGAGAACGAGAAGGAAGAGACCGCAAGAAAACAGTTGCTGTGAAGACGGAACGGGCTACAAGCGTGATCCGAGGAGGAGGATTGGGAGGGGGAGGAGGAGTGGGCGGAGAAGAAGAAGAAGAAGAAGAAGAAGAAGAAGAGCGAGTGAAAGTGTTCAGACAGCTGAACACTTACACTGGAGGAGATTAGACAGAACGTCAGTGGAAAAAATATAGGCTACTAGCAAAATGGCCAAAGAATAGACGCCTACTTAAAAATGAGATCAACCATAAGACTAAAGATATACAGTGTGCAGTACAAGATATCGAAGATTTTGATGATGCCGCATTCTACGAAGGCTTTTCTGCTGTTTACGCGTTGTAAAAAAAAAGAAGCAAAACTGTTGAGTAAAGAACAGTGATAATAAAGAAATGTTAAAGCAACATGAATTCGATACACGACAAACCAAGCATACAGATGTTACGAACGTATTAGAGAATCAGATCAAAGCGTTAAGCTACTTCACATTATTACAAATTGATCGACCTCACTCTTTCACGATTCACACTCGTAAAATCTTAAACAAACAAACAGACAGAAAAAAGTTCATTGCACAATTGATGGCTCTTGTGTGCGAGACGATGCCGCCTTTTGATTATACTGCCACACTAAGTTAGGCACAGCAGTAGCTGGGGAGCACGAGCTCCAAACAGACGGTGTGTTTACAATCAACAAACAGACCACAGCAGGTAAGCCAACAAAGTCGTGTTTACCGTGGTCCTTGAACCAAATCACTCACTACTACTACTGCTACTCCTTGTGTGAGCCTCTCACATAGCCAGCAGCAGCCTGCAGTTGCGCCACGGCCGCCCGCTGTAATTTAAATGCCGTGGTGTCCGTAAATACTAGACAACGCGCTGCGTACACCGCCGACAAATTATCGCGCCCCGTTTTGTCTTGAACAATCCCCTTTAAACGTATTCACCCGGTGTATTATTACTGACTGCAAACTACCTGTATTCCTTAACGTTTGAAAATACAGAATTATATTTGACATAAACAGTAGTTGTTAAAACCGTACTGAAAAAAAGATCATCACCATCAATTCATGGATAGAATTTCTGCTGTTCCGGCGTCATGACTCCCGCCACCATGTGACTGGCCTACCTACTCATCTTCTTCCAACCGGCTCGGACTCATAAGCCAACTTTGGAAAGCGGGTATTGTTCATTCATTCTTTCTAGATGTTGTTGCCAGCAATTTCTATAATTCTGAATGAGTTCATTTAGGGAAACTATATCATGTTCTCGTCTAATATACTCGATTCTTATACGATGGAGTCGCGTATATCCCTTTACCTAACTCAAATAACTCATTTTTGCAGCCTGTATTTTGCATCAGTCCTCCTTCCTTATAGTCAATGTCTCTCATCCATGCAGCAGTGCTGGTAGTGCCATTGTCTTATAGAACTTCATACACGTCTCTTTTCTAGCTTTCTTTTTCACTTTCCCTGAAAAAAGATAACTGATCAATTCATTTGAAAACAGCGTCACTGTGTCTTGCTACATAGTGATGGCTACTAGTTTCCTTATGCTGTGTCAATATTATACCACAAAAATGGTAAGTTCCTACTGCAGGCACAGTATATAATGTTTCAATAACGCGTATTGTATTTTTATTGTGTTATTACCGTTTACTTCAAAGGGACTGATTTCAGGATGTTATCGCACGTTTTTTCAGCCACTTTAAAATAGTTAACTTGTGTTTTCTTTTGTATGAAGCCGACTCGAACCCGGACTCCCCCCCCCCCAAGCCAAATTATAGATAGGCCACTGCTGAGGAAGTAGGCCTATTATAAGAGCAAAGTCAATACATTCCTATTAATGTTTAATAAACAAGACGGATCATTTCATCACTTAAATAAAGTCTGGGCAGTGCTTCAGATCGATGTAGGTTACGAGTAGGGAAGGACGGGGCTAGCTGTAGGCCGAGATCACCCGACGAGCCGGGAATCCATTATGGCTCCGTAGTAAGCCGGAGACTAGCTGGTCATCGGAACAAATATAATTCAACGTAAGACGAATTCGAAACCAAGAGCTCGCTCCAAAAGCAACTACGTTGATCACTGCGCTACCAAGAACCCAACTGGTTTGTCGAAGACTCGCCCTTCTTTAGGTATATAACTACTACCTATAAGGCTTATATAACTACCTAAGCTTCTCACCCCGCCTAGGAGTCGGTACGTTTTAACGTGGCTTTTGATTACGACGTTCAACTTTACGCCGTAAAATGAACTGAACACAATATCGGAACGAACAGAACATGCGATCAACAAATCATCACCAACAATTTATATTTATTATTTTTCTCTCTCAGTTTGGTTCAGTCGGCACTGATCGACAGTTTGGACACGTACAACAGTTTTTCTGCTACTATTGTACAGAGAGCGCTAGCGTCGCCATCGTGTCAGTGGAAATGGAGAAAAATGTTACGGTTAACAAACACACACAGACACTGTCGTCGCGATTGGTAGGAGTGCGAGCGAGCGCGCGGGTACGTGTGCGTGTACGTGCCGACACGGTGGTGTAATCTATTTTTCGTGCCTTTGCGCAGAGTCGAAGCGTGAAACTCGCACGTACAAACAAAAATATATATTTACTGTGTACTGTACTACAAACAATGAGTGGAGCGGCGGCAAAACGGAACTGCGCGTGTGCGTGTCGAAATGCAGAATGAAATAATAACGAGAGAAATAGGCCTACTGTCAAAAATAATCACTGGTCATTAATAACTGTGTTAATATGTGAGGGTGGAATGTATAAGCGATGACAGGGTGGTTCGTAGGTCAGCGTCCGATCGACGCCTCGACAAATTAGACTGGTGCCTGTTACACATGTTAATATGTCTATATGTCGTATCTGGGCTCTCTGGTAAACGAAAACAATGATATAAATGAAGAGATAAGTAAAATTCAGAATTCAGAACGCTATTCGATGCTACTATGGGGGGATTGATGAAATATTTTAAATCGCAACTTCTACACCATGAAAACCAAAGTTAGACTATATAGTAAAACCGGTCCTGATGTACGGAAGTGAAACATGAGGAGGCTACTGACACAGGGCGACCGTCGTTTCGACTTCCATCTTCTGAAAGGAAAATACTTGAGAAATCTTATGGGCCCATTAGGGGAGGTGGAGAGTGGAGAATAAGGTACAACAGAGAGCTGTACGAGTTACATAGTAATAGTAGTAGTAGTAGTAGTAGTAGTAGTAGTAGTAGTAGGAGGAGGAGGAGGAGGAGGAGGAGGAGGAGGAGGAGGAGGAGGAGGAGGAGGAGGAAGCAGAAGCAGACGAAGAAGAAAAAGAAAAGAAAGGAAGAAGACAATTTTAATAGCAGTCTGCGCAATTTTTATATACATTTTAGATTTATTACGGTTACAATCTTACACTATATTTACGTCCAAGAATAAGCGGTACCCGATCTCTCAGTTGAGTAAATTAAAATCATAATTATTGATTAATAATAAATTATGATCATAATAAATATGATCATAATTATTAATAAAATCATAATAGCCACATTGTCATACTTGTGCAGTACGGTAAATTGGAACATTGTTGCACAGTTAACAGGAACTGACAGTCTTACCTGACCTTTTTAAATTTTTGAAAGACAAACAGAGAAGTATACAAACTTATAAAATTTAATATTCTCTATACATTTATTAAACGTACTTGTTGATGGGTGGAAACACTTCACTTCATTTGCCGCTCTGGTGCATAATGACAAGTCTACAAAAAGGGAACAACAATTACAAGATCACATGCATTGACAGACCGATACATAAAGCTAAACGATAGATTTGACTGGCATTGTTCTAGTCGAGGACTGGAACTGCATTACATATCAAACTTCTACTACACATAATCAACCCCCACCCCGAGAGTGACGGGGGCGCGACCCATTATGAGGACGACAACCATTAGTTTTAAATACGTCATTTATCGCCCGCCAGTACTACTGTTATTGCACTTTATGCCAAGTACCATTTGCAGAGTCAACAGTCGAACTGTAGTTGTGAATCATCACCGCTGACAGATAAACACGCTTCTGCCAAATTCTACTCGCACGCACGCGCGCGCGCATCGAGGACCGTGTTATATTGCAAACTACCACGGTTCAATTACCAACTGAAACAGCAATGTGGACATTTCGCTCGCTCGTTCATATACTGATATCCAAAATAACAGTCAATTATTTACTCTCTCACTCTCTCTCTCTCTCAATATGTCGGTTTCGCTCGACAATCACGAAGGCAGTGAATGTGTAACAGTATTATTAATATGTTACGGGATTGCTCCACGTCCGACATATTAAATTGTCATCGTTTAAAACGAGTGATTGAACGCACAAGAAAAAAAATATTAAACTGATGACAACCGTTAATTGGATTTTCTCGCCATCTGAGTTTTATCTCTCGCTAAATACCGCTCCCGTTAAACGCGGCACTGTGGTGAAAATCGCCCGAAATAAGTACGCCGTTATAACTGCCGAATATTATTACTGTACTTCGTTTTCAGGAAACAATATTGGAAACGCGAATGTAGGATAATATATTATTCTCTGTGACAAGAGTCTGTCACGAGGAAATCGCAATTTGGAAGGCCGTAGCTGTGAGCCGATGACCACACCAACGTTACGGCTTCGATTCCTAACAGCAGAGCTTTGTTCTACTTAGCTCACAGCCTTTGGCTAGAACGAGACACGTGCAATCGAAACCATCAGTCCTCAACACGTGTACGTACCACACCTAGGCTTACGTAGAGAGTAAAACAGATTTTATGAGAAATTATTATTTTTAAGGTCTACTCACAATAGGTATAATCAAAAAGCAAGGATCAATTTTATTTATGTTTTGAAGAGAAAACTCTGACTCCACTGGCCACTCAAAAAAAGTGCTCAGATTTTGAAACATTAAACAAAATCAGTGAAGAAATTCTAAAATTATTTTTAAAGGATCACGAAATTACACTGAAAAAATGCAATGAACATGTCTTTTCAACTGGTTTTACGACCGATTCAAGTGATGTTAATGCAGTTTGGGAGCGGATATCACAAGAAATTCCAATTACAATAATTAGAAATCAAAGTTTAGGAATTTTACATGGAATTTCACGTCATTTTTTACTAAATAATATTAAATACGAGAATATGAGAAAAGAAAGCGGAATTAGTGCAGCCTATTAAAACGGTACATTTTAATAAATATTAATTTTAATTTTAAATTAATATGTAATTTTAATACATAAATTAACATGGCACAATCTTCTTCACATTAAAGTAGAAAAGTTTAGACGAATGCAGGTAATGAAAAACTTATTCTCCAAGGCAACAGTCCGACACTCGGAATTCGTAATTTGGAAGGCCGTGGCGGACACTTGAAATCCTACAGCAATAGCACGGTTTCGATTCCCAACAGTAGTCGTTTTCTTTCCTATGATCACTCTATATGGCAACAGTACCAACGCGGTCTAGGTGGCAAAGCAAGAGGGGCCCCTCAAGCAAAGCTAATTTCGATCCCACTCTGAAGACTTAACATATGTTCAGCAACAACGTACATTTGTAGACTGTATATATAGTAAACGAGCAATGTTAAAACAACAACATTCCGCATTGAATTGATTAGGGCTATGTTTTTCAAAACCACTACAATAAATTTTATAAAATCCATCCACGCAAGTTGGACGCAAACGATTTTGTTGCTACTGGGTTCGTTAATCTTAGTATATATATATATATATATGCATGTAAACAAACGTTGGTCGTGGATTGTCATGATTTACAACAGTCCCAGCTGGAAGCATGTATTATCGGGCCGAAGTCACTGGACGTGACCCCGAAGCGAAAGAGAGGAGAGAGAGAACAGGAGACAACGGAGACAGCAGAAACGAAAGAAGTGAAGACTGGAGGAGACAAGCCAAAGCCGAAGGGAGGAGGGGAGAGAACATGTGTGGGGGAGGCGGATGGAGAGCGAGAGAAGGCACGCGGTTTACAGAAATAATCAGTGATAAACAATAAGTAATGATTCAGGGTGGGGACTGGATGGAAATTATAGAGAAGCCAAGCCAAGAGAAAAAGCTGCGGAACCAGTTTGACAAGATAGGATAGCTGGCTGGCTGTGCGTCCGTCCAACACAACCAATCACAATAATTTGCCGTTACACACTACCATTTTAAAAATTTCATTTCACCGTTTATTACTGTTATTTTTATGTCAATAATAATCTGTTCTGGGAAAGAAAGTTTCTTGACTTTGTTCTGTTTTTTTCCTTCTCCTGCTAAGTTAATAATTAACGTATTTTTTTGTCGTCGTCTACTTTCTGTAGTTTTTGTTATCGCTTTACGACAGAGTAGTACAGTTTTGTAATCATTTATTTATTTTCTCATAACTTTTATTATTAGAAAGTTTCGTATCCGCTGTGTAGTACGTAGTTTCAGCACAGTGAGTGGACTGGTAAGAATTTGTGACGAGTATGCAAGACCGAGTTTCAGTGAAATCGAGTATCGAAAAAAGTAATAAATCGATACGATTCTACAGGTTACTCTGAGCATGCATATTCTGTTACACGACGCGGACGTCTCTCTGATGCTATTGTAATCTTCATATATGCAATGAATAGTTGTTTCCTTTACCTTGTTACAGTTTTCCGCTACGCATTCTTGGTGAAGAAAAAACATCTTCACCTCGTTTCCGTGGTAACGATAAATGACTTAGAAATATCAATTTTTATTGTAGTGTATTTATTTTGTTCTTAGCCTAAAAGTATCATACATATGATTTGCAATAAAGTTTTAATTACTCACATTCTTAAATTCGATCGATTTCGGTCATAAACCATCGTTAGGTCATATACGCTGCGCACTTGGGGGGGTCACAATATCGTAAAACAGCTACTATTTACAAAAACGAATTCGTAGACATTGATTAATGAACCATTAATTCATAGGTTCATTACTTCATTTCTTCACACGCCTTTGATAGATGTAGCTTATAGGCAGGGGCGGATCCAAAAGTTAATGTCGGGAGGGGCAAATCGGTGGGCGAGGTCCCCCCCGAATTTTTTTTGTAAACATAAGTCATGAAAACACAATTTATTGTCTACTTATACATATTAAATCATGTGTAAGCGTAAACTTTATTAACTTTTATGACATATATTACTTTTATTTATTATCTAATACAAGTGTTACACAAAGAGTGTAATATATGTTTGCTCTTCAGTAAATTCGCACTCATTTTGTAGATCACGGTAATAGCTTAATTGGTTATTACCTTCAAACCTATTTTTATAAAAAAATAAAGTATGACATACTTAATAGCTATAGAATGGGATGAAATGAATCATAATAAGTTCAATTTAATAAAAGAAGAAATATCGTTTTTTTATAACAGTATTATATTAAAATTTTACACACACGAAATTACTATTAAATGGACGGTGAACATATTTTTAAAAAATAATAAAAATCAAATACAGTGCCCGCCGCTTAATGTGATCACAGTTACTGGTACCGATTTATTCCTATGCCGTTTAATGCATTTAATATTCTTACCACATGTTAGAATCGGCCACTTAATAGAATCAAAGTCATTGGCGGCTACTTTATATGTGTAGAAAATGCATTTAAAAATATTTTAACATTATACGATATCACGCATAAAATAAAGTTACAGTGTCTTTATTTGTGTAAACTGGCACTTGGTTACCAACCTACTAAAAATTTACTATGTGTAAACAGGGCCACTGTTTACCAAGTAAGATTCTCGGGGGGGGGGGGAAATTGCCCCCGTTGCCCCCTCTCTGGATCCGCCCCTGCTTATAGGTCGACATTTTTTATCACAATTGGTCGGGTCGCAATTAACCGGGTTCAAATTTCCACCTCAGTCGCAACCGACCGGTATTTTACGAATGGTTCCCAACTGATCGTAGTCCGTCATCAAAACATATTTGCTGCTGTTATGGTTAGGCCTATTGGTAGAATTCGATGCTAACACTGCTTTGTACGCTAATAGGATGAAGAAATGCGAGCTTTCGGATATTGTTTTGATAGACGCTCTATCTCTGTCTGTGTCTCTCTCTCTCTCTTTGACACACACACACACACACACACACACACACACACAAAATAAGTAACGTAAAAATTAACTTACGTAACTGCTGTTGACTGACGCTCTCACTCACCTGCAACAGAACAAAGAACGCACGTTAGACGTGTATATCTATTATATCGTTTTTCAAAAACAATTCAAATCTGTCGCAAACATGGAAATAATAAATACGTAAGATGTAAGACAAGCCAGTTACTAGATAACCTTCGTGTTCAGGCATCCACTAATGTCGATACAATTAAAAAGAGTTTAACGTATAATCGTAAGTGTTTAAAGCCAAGACATCTTCAGTAATGAATCTGTGCCACCCGACAAAGGAACATACAGAGTCCATAACATAGCAACGTTAAGCTGCTATCTGCTGGGTTTTTTTTATTATCGTACAGTCTTCGGGCGAAACATCAAATAAAACTGTGCCAATAACTTTAGTCAACATAACGTAAACTTATATAATTAATGAATATTTTTATTTCTTAGGTTTTCACGGCCGGCGTCATAATTGTTTAAATTACTATCCGGGGTGTAAGAAATTGTTTAAATTACTATCCGGGGTGTAAGAAATTGTTTAAATTACTATCCGTGGTGTAAGAAATTGTTTAAATTACTATCCGGGGTGTAAGAAATTGTTTAAATTACTATCCGTGGTGTAAGAAATTGTTTAAATTACTATACGGGGTGTAAGAAATTGTTTAAATTACTATCCGGGGTGTAAGAAATTGTTTAAATTACTATCCGGGGTGTAAGAAATTGTTTAAATTACTATCCGGGGTGTAAGAAATTGTTTAAATTACTATCCGGGGTGTAAGAAATTGTTTAAATTACTATCCGGGGTGTAAGAAATTGTTTAAATTACTATCCGGGGTGTAAGAAATTGTTTAAATTACTATCCGGGGTGTAAGAAATTGTTTAAATTACTATCCGTGGTGTAAGAAATTGTTTAAATTACTATCCGGGGTGTAAGAAATTGTTTAAATTACTATCCGTGGTGTAAGAAATTGTTTAAATTACTATCCGGGGTGTAAGAAATTGTTTAAATTACTATCCGGGGTGTAAGAAATTGTTTAAATTACTATCCGTGGTGTAAGAAATTGTTTAAATTACTATCCGGGGTGTAAGAAATTGTTTAAATTACTATCTGGGGTGTAAGAAATTGTTTAAATTACTATCCGGGGTGTAAGAAATTGTTTAAATTACTATCCGGGGTGTAAGAAATTGTTTAAATTACTATCCGGGGTGTAAGAAATTGTTTAAATTACTATCCGTGGTGTAAGAAATTGTTTAAATTACTATCCGGGGTGTAAGAAATTGTTTAAATTACTATCCGGGGTGTAAGAAATTGTTTAAATTACTATCCGTGGTGTAAGAAATTGTTTAAATTACTATCCGGGGTGTAAGAAATTGTTTAAATTACTATCCGTGGTGTAAGAAATTGTTTAAATTACTATCCGTGGTGTAAGAAATTATCATGCTGATTAATGTCATTAACGTATTCAGACGCCTCGCCCTCACTTTTGGAGGCCATTTTCAGTGAAAGGTCTTCGAAAATGCTGACACAAGATGTACGTCAGTACTGAACGGTAACTAACGGCAGCCGTTAAATGCAGGGAGAACGTTGCCGCTTGTTTGGGACATTTACTGGGTGGTGAGAAATACGTACAAGGGATTTGTGGAAGAAGAAGAAGAAGAAGGAGGAGGAGGAGGAGGAGGAGGAGGAGGAGGAGGAGGAGAAGAAGCAGAAGAAGAAGAAGAAGATGATGAAGATGAAGACCGTACTTAGCTGTTCAGTACGCGGTGGGAAAAACAACATACGCTTTAGCAACTTGTTAAAAGTGACAAAAAATTTAGTGTTCTCTAAACAGTTATTAATAACCCACACATATTAGTTGGGTCTTTGCGCCTTACAAAAACATGCAGGAAAGCGGCGGGCGGTCCAGTGGTGACAGAAAAACGCTTCTCTCCAGAGCCTTAGGAACGCACAGAGGGAGAGGGCGTTACAACTGCTTGCTTGTTATAACAATAACAGCGCCAAGGTGTTAAACGCTCTGGTTATGTACATGTTTACACGATATAGCACAGTGGTGTGCGTACGTACGTGAGCGTGCGCGCCTCCGTCCTAAGTGACGACATTCCCCTCCCCTACCGCTTAATCCTTGATAAACGCTGTGTAATTAAACTGCGGTAACAATACTTGATAACGGGTTTCAGTTGAGATATAGTGGGGATGGATGGGGGGGGATCTGCTCAAGCTGTTTGTGGATTATCAAATTCATTACCGGATACACGCGTTAATATATATACGTAGGAGCAGAACATAATAATTGGAAACTACTGTAATGCTTGCGCTTTCCACTTATAATATTGAATATAATTTGCCGTTTTAATATATTATTACGTCACTGCGTATAACAAGAATTGAATGTTAAGTCATTAACTAATGACTTTCAGTTCTAATATCAGTTGTTATTTTTTTCTTTATTCCAGAGGATAAAGAAAATCCCCCCCCCCAAGGCCATGGTACAATTCCCCCCCAAGAATTCCGAAATCCCTTCCCAATTTGATTTCGTGGATAGGGGAGGGATCACAATACAGGGGTACGGAATACCCCCCCCCCCAGTGGATCTTTTATGCAAAAATATTTGAAAAACTAAAGCCATTTAAGGGGACCCGGTAGGGCAAAAATCGAAAAAAAAAAATTAATTTTGTTTTTAATTTTAAAACATTCTCTGGAATTTTCTCTCTAAAATGATGTATGACACATGATGGTTTGAATTTTCTTTCAAGGTGAAAACAATTTTTTTGTGAAACTCTGGCTAGTATTTTATATCTCTTTGCAACAGCTGTGCCTACACACTCTGTGTGCTGTGAAATAGCTTGGAAACATCAGCTGTTGCTGTCAGATGGTTATATATTGTATTGTTGTGAGTTGTGGCTAATGTTCCAGGTTATAAACATATGCTTATTCTATATAAGTAGCTGTTTGTTTGCTTTAGTTGTGAATTGTGACTAATATTGTGACTATAGGTTATAAGTACTCACTTTTTACGTTTTGTGCTTGTGTTGTCTTCACGATTTTGTGATAATGCCAAGACCAAATGTGCCAAGTGTTTTTAAGAAGAGAAAGAATGTGTGTAAATCCAAAATTGAAGGAAAAGTAACAGTTGATTTACCAGAAAGTGGCGATGGAAGAGCGGAAAGTGCATCTGCAAGGAAATTGAGTGGGTTGAATGAATTGTATGATGAAGTTGATTGTACTGAAAAGTTAGGTTATGAGCTGATTGATTTGAATATACTTTATAATATTTTGAATGTATATGTCGCATGCAAACATTGTAGTCAAGTAGGACTACAACTAAAGACTCAAAAACGTATTGGGTTGGCTACTGAAATTATCTTATATTGTGATACTTGTGATTACAGTGTTGCCTTTTTTACTTCAAAAGCTGTAAGTAATAAACATGTTGACCCTGATTCTGAGCATGGACTAAATGAGAAGGGTGTACTATTTGAATGTAATATGCGATTGGCATATGGATTGAGAGCAGTAGGGAAGGGAAGCGCAGCTGCCCAATCATTATGTGGAATTTTGAATTTACCGACTCCTCCTTCTAGATTTACAAAATATAATAAAATCATAGCTCAAGCTACAAAAGACATTGCTGAATTAAGTATGAGACGTGCTGTTGAAGAATCTGTAGAAGCAAACGATGGTAGCCGTGATTTACGTGTAGCTTTTGACGGGTCGTGGCAGAAGAGAGGCCACACATCTCTAAACGGCATCGTCAGTACGACAAGTGTATATACTGGTAAAATATTAGATATACAAGTTCTTACAAAACATTGCAGGTGCAAAAGTAAAGATAATCATGACGAAATGTGTACTGCTAATTATCAAGGTGTGAGTGGCGGAATGGAGGTGGCAGGTGCTATATCAATCTATCAGCGTTCAGAAGAAAAGTATAATGTGAGATACTTAGAATATTTAGGAGATGGAGATTCTAAAGCCTTTTCTAAAGTAAATGAATTAAAAGTATATGGAAATGATATTGAAATCAGAAAATTAGAGTGCATTGGACATATACAGAAACGGATGGGTACTCGATTGAGGCGTTTGAAAACATCACTAAAAGGCATAAAACTAGCAGACGGAAAGCCATTATCAGGAAAAAATAGATTAACTGATGCCATCATCGACAAAATTCAAAACTATTATGGCTTAGCAATCAGAAGACATTCCAACAATGTAGAAAACATGAAAAGGGCAGTATGGGCAATGTATTTTCACATGTGCTCAACAGATGATGAACCGCAACATGGTCTGTGCCCACCCGGTGAAGAAAGCTGGTGCAAATTCAGAAAAGCTGAAGCTAAAGGTGACCATTACCATCATAACCATAGTGTCCCTGCAGCTGTTATGATTGCAATCAAACCTGTTATAAGAGATCTTGCTAATACTGAGCTACTGAAAAAATGCACCCACGGAAAGACTCAAAATCCTAATGAGAGCGTGAATAGTGTGGTATGGTCCAGGCTCCCCAAAACAGTTTTTGTTGGATTATCTGCATTTATGGTGGGAGTGTACGATGCAGTTGGATGTTTTAATGAGGGGACCATTACACGGTGTAGGGTACTGAAACAGTTTGGGATGAGTGTCAGCATCAACACAAAGGAGGCAATGCTGCAGATTGACAGAGAGCGACTTAGGAATGGTGAAAGGAATGTATCCGAGTATGAGAAAAAGGCAAGGCAGTCAAGAAGACAAGCTAAGAAGAGACTGGCAGATAGCATGGAAGACCCAGATAACCCAGAGTATGGAGCTGGATTGTTTTAAGGTAGTTTTCAAGACTTTTTTTTAAAATATTTTATTTTTTAACTTTAAATGCGTTTTGCCGAAAACATACATTTTGTAATATAAAATGTACCTTTTCTCATCTTCTCGACTAGTTAGAAGCCTGAAATTTGGTATCCATATTATTCAACAATTGCTTCAAACTTTAACACAGCCTTTTTGTAATATTTTAAAAATCATCCGAGTTTTGTTATAAAAACGGCTAGCAAAAAAGGTTTTTTTGTAGACATATTTTTAAAAATTTGTAAAAAATTTAAAACTTATTTTTTCAAAAAACCCCTACGTTAAAATGTGTCCAAAGAATAATAATTTGAAATAAAGAAAACATTAACTCTCTAACGTACAGGGTTTTTGAGAAAACTGATAAAAAACTTAGGTTTTTTAGGTTTAAAAAACATCAGGGAATAAAAAACTGATGTTATTCTTTTTATTAATACCAAAACGTTTTCTAGTATGCCTAATCAATAACTAAATTATCACATATGTAAAGTCTGATCAAACCTGGCCTAAGATAATTAGTAGTACATTAGGTCATATCAAGATAATCTAACTTCATTTTGTAATTGCATTCTTTTTCTTCACTGATTTGTTTGAATGACGACGATTGTAAGGGGCCCTTGGTTACCTAACTGGCTTAAATTCATGCAACTTCTATTTCCAACAAGGGATTATGAAAGGAAAAGGATTACAAAAATCGCCTTGAAAAATCCCTCTCTCAAATTCCAGTGGTGCGACTTGCACCATTGCACCATGCTGTGGGCACCCCTGCTTGATTCTTCATTAGGAATCGAAGCCCAGATTTTAAACGAGTTTTACTCTCAAAGAAAAAAGTTCTACAATACTTCGTCTCACAAACTTTAATCCTAGGATTAGTGGCTGGCCATATTCTCGGAGCGTCAGTCTGCCTAACCCGAGACTGTCCTTCGTTCGAAATCCAAGCGTCGTTTCAAATTCATTTCACAAGCCATTTGATCCATGATTCCTTGGACGCCCGTAGGCACTTCTCCCCACTGATTATTTGCTCTACTACCGCGACCATTTAGATTAAGGCAGTGATTTCCAACTGGCGGAGCGAGACCTTATCTCGGAAAGCCAATGAATTACTCTACTTACCTTAATAAACAAATAAATAATAAAATATTACTTTAAGTGAGAACAGTCTTACAGGAGAAACCAATGAAACAAGGGCAAAATTCTTGATTTTTCGAATTTGGTGAAAATATTTCAGAAGTCATAGACTGGTTTAACTTAAAAGTGTCAAAGAATTTGATGAAAAAAGTATCTCGGTGTTTGATAATCCCTGATGTCCCTTAGGTTAATTTTTGCCCTCATGTGACCTTTAATAGGAAACCACTGGGTTAAGACATAGTTCAGTGTATAAAGTAATTTGCTTTTCATGGTGTTCACTTGGTAACGAGTTCTGGGTTTCGATTGAGGTCGAGTCACCCCAACTCCCGCCTCAGGGAGAGGGGCTTCAGTCAGTAACAACGCGACGTAAATACGTGAAACATTCGACAGCACGTCTTTAAACCGTGCAGCAGGTCACTGCACGTTTGTACATACAGTCTGTGTACTCTCTCTGTAGTGGTGTGGTATGACCCGTACTGCGGCTGAAGGTGCTAATGGCTGAGTAAAGATGACAAAAGATGATCATAGTTACGTAACTTTCGTGCACGTTACCATCGGTATTTCTGTCAGACGATGCGTTTTCAAAAGCTTTTAATTCATCTATCATGTTAAACACATAAACGATAACCACTCATGACCTCTGCGAAATCCTTTATCTCCTCTTCCAGATGCTAAATTCCTTTAGCCTCTTTTGTCCCTCTTCCCTTCTTCTTCTTCTTCCCGAGCTCAACAGGCCGTGACGACCCTTGGTTTCCGCCACCACTTGCCTCCAGTTCTCTTTCCGGTGTCCCTCTTGCCTACGGAACAAAATACACACAGACGAAAAAGTCTGAAAATTTTTCCGTGTTATGATTCCACCGACTCTTGCGGAACACAGCAGCCTCTTTCTTTTCCGTAACTGCCGTCACTGTCTGTGCTAGCACACGGAAATTTCGTCCAAATAATCTTTATTTGTTTTCTATCCTGACATTGTATACCAGCCACAGACATTCCTTAATTACATTTATGCGGTCCGCCGTGCGACTTCTCAAACTTATTACGTTACGCGTTTCAAGGCGTATGCCTCATCATCAGACGTTTAAAAACCAAAAACACACATATCACACAAAACTGCGTTTGTCAAAAAATAAAATTGCAGAAACAAGCATATTATGTGCACGTGATGTAGGGTGCGCACCCGTTCAAGTGTTGTCTGCTACTGATTGGAATTCGTTGAGCAGTCTCAAAGCAGTATCATACAGGCGGTTGGATACAAAGTTCAATTGTTCATTCAGAACACAATCACGACTGCTATCATTATTATATGTATTATAAATTTCCAGCTCCTCCAAGGCATTCATAAAACGGCCCTTGTTGCATATATGCAAAGGCATTAGATTGGACTTAAAATCTGTATAATTGTGATTGCGTTGGGTCAGATGACGAGAGTAATTAGATTTTATATCATTGTAATTATGGGTCTTTTTTGGTAAGTGTTCACGGAAGCGTTTGTAAAAACCTCTTCCGGTTTGACCTATATAGAAAGCTGTTACAATCATTGCAAACCAGTTTATAAATGCCTGTTTTTTCTTCAATAGGTAAGGGCAGTTTAGGTCTAATTATATTAATTAGTTTATTATTGGTTCTAAAAGACATAGTATAACCAATATTGTTCATCACTGAGGATAAAATTTTTGGCATGATGTATATGTATTTCGCAGATATAAATTTTTTCGGTGTTTTATTAAGTGGACGGGGCTTAAGTTGAATGTTATTATGCTTCTTTAGCAATTTGTCAATGATGTGACTACTGTAACCATTGGAAACTGCAATAAATCTTATTGTATTTAGCTCAGTCTGGAAATCATTATTGTCAAGGGGGACTGTCAACAATCTATGGATTAAACTATTATATGCTGCCATTTTTTGAGAGTATGGATGATGGGAATCTGCATGTATTGTATGGTTAGTGGCAGTAGGCTTCCTAAAAATATTGAATTTCAATGTGTCCATTCGTCTACTGAGGGTCAGGTCTAGAAAGTTAATTGAGTTATCATGCTCGGTCTCTAAAGTAAATTGAATATTATTGTTGATTTCATTTAAAAGATTTTTAAAGGAGTCAACTTGTCTCAAAGTTCCGTCAAAAATAATGAACGTGTCATCTACGTAACGTGAATAAAATTTTATCTTATTAGCGTATGTGTTATTATTTAATAAATAAGTATTTTCGTAGAATTACGAAATTACATAAAAGTGATTTGGATACCATACGAAACATGAATGTATTCCTTAATTACACTAAACCAGACACGCCATGTAAATATACAATTATTACAATTCGACTAGGCGAAGGGAGAGGAGGAAAGAGCATATAAGAAGGAGAGAAACCGTACAAACTACTAGAGTTTTGTATCAGCTCGGCGCATGAACTTGTCTAAAGAAGTGGCGCAGGCCGTCAGAGAGGAACGCACCGACAACAATCTCCCTGTCTGTCTGTCTGTCTAGTGCCGCCTACCTACCCATAAGTACGGTTCCGTTTATCTTTCGTTTCACATATAAACGAAAAATAATAATTTTATATTTTCTGCCGATTGTAAATAAACACATATCTATCTGTCGTTTTCCGCTTGTCTGCGCCATTCCATCAATTCACCGCGTAGTCTATTCAGATTCCATCGAACAAAACGTACTCTGCTGTTATTCCCTGTAATACATAATATATTGAACTGCGTAGGCGTAAAGGGTAACAGTACATAGGCCTACACGCGATGTAATTAACACCACTAAGCACTGAGTACTAACGTTATAATTTGGCTCTACTAATTAATACGTATTGACGCCAACGTTGAATGATTCAGGCTAGACAGTGTTACCTTTAAAAACTTACGTTAATAGTTCCGTCAGTGACTTACTTTTATGTCGTTACGACGCGTTTCAAGACATATGTCTCATCATCAGGTGTTTCACTCGATAGGTGAGGTCGTCAATACATTAAAATAAAATAAATAAACGAACACATAAAAACACAAACGTGAACGGAAACCATACGGCCGGTGCGCACCGCATTGAAGTCGAGCCCGCACCGTTGTTATTACTGTACGTTATTTATTCAGTAGGCCGTGTGTTTTCAATCTTATCTTGGATACTAATAACTACGTCATACAGTGAGTTTGATTGGAACTGCAGTTGATCATTTAATAGGAACTCAGGGATATTCTTACTATTATTTATATCACTACCTTCAATTTTACTGAGACTTTTTTGTGCCTTATATATTTCAAATTCTTCAGCAGCGTTCATGTATCTGCCTTTCTTACATACATGCAGTGGCCTAAAGTTGGTCTTGAAGTTCGTGTAATTGTGACTGTTATCAACTAAATGGCGAGCAAAACTGGAACTTAGTTTTTTACTGTTTCGTTTGTGTTTTTATGTGTTCGTTTATTTATTTTATTTTAATGTATTGACGACCTCACCTATCGAGTGAAACACCTGATGATGAGACATATGTCTTGAAACGCGTCGTAACGACATAAAAGTAAGTCACTGACGGAACTATTAACGTAAGTTTTTAAATATAATTTCAAGTGACTTGGATACTTGTGAAAAATGAATCTAGTGTTACCTTTATTATTATTATTATGCGTGTGTCTATATATATAATTAAATATTTATAATTACTTTACCTCAAGATGTTTTTCCCTTATGTTGTAATATGTTTTCACATATTTGGAATCCTATTGTTCCCATTCTCAGCCCTCTTTAATTTTGTATCTTGTTGAATAGCCTACTTATGTTTCGATTGGGTCCTGTTATGGTTTCCTGTTGGTTTTTGGTATTTTAAGTTGTTTTTTTAGTATTTTCGATGTTGAGCATTTTGAAAATTTTGTCATGTTTTGTGTTGATTTGTGTTTGTTCAGGTATTAATTTGTTTTGTGTTTGTATAGGATTCAATTTTTACGTTATATATATTTGTAAATTTTCCCATGTGTTCATTATTGTGCCTTTGTGTGGTATGTGTTTTATTAGTGTCATGTTGGTTATGTCTGGGAATTGATGTCCTGTGTTTATTGCATGTGTGGCAAAAAAAACAAAACAAATTTCATCCAAAGATGAAAAATGATTTCCGAACCACATAATGGTACATAATGATGATAACCAAATGGATGACTACCGCATCCCCAAACAATTATTTATAAGCTGAAAGGACGACCGGAGAAGAAGCGTTGGAGTGACCGTCTCTACTCTAACCGATTGGAACCGGAACAAACAGTTTTCGTTTTAATTGCTGAAGATGATAATGATACTAAGGGAAAGAAGTCATGAGGCGGATAAAGAAAGTAATATATCAAAATAATAATTCATTTGAGGCGTGACTTGGACATGAAGAACATGGGTTTTAAAATCTCCTTAACGTTTTTCTAGCAAATTCTATTTCTAAGCCTTTCTCGGCCGGCGTCAAGAGTGTTGGAAACAAACTCCGGTCTATTGGGCCGTGGCCCACTAAAGTTATTGATTTCAGACGTTTCGGCCTCACCTCTGTATAAAACGATTCACACAATTGACACGATGTTCGTCAGTAAACACAGTACGGTGGCAAAATTGTGTGAATCGTTCTATAAACTGAAGACTTATAAACTCCAGAGGTGAGTCCGAAACGTCTGAAATTAATAACTTTAGTGGGCCCACGGCCCAATAGACCGGAGTTTACTTAGAACAGTGTTTACTAGTGAACGTTTAATTATAAAGACGGTGACGAATTACCTGCACGGCTGATTCTGTTAGCCTGTCCACACGTAAACAACTGAGCGATACAACAGCCTGAGTCTTCATACGCGATACAGTGCGCAGGAAGACGCAAAATCGTTTCACTTAAGGCAAAATTCTTGTTAATAGTCGCCGTCATCCTAGGCTATCAGCATGTTCCAATCTCGATGGAAGTCATCCAACCATCGCTTACGGGGTCTTCCCATACTTCACTTCCCCTTTGGATGATAAGTCAACGGCTCTCCTTGAAAATCTAGTTTTTTTTTTTTGTTAATTCTGAATTGAATTCTAAGCTAACATTCTGAAGTACCAGTATTAATAACACTCTGCATTGCAGGTACACTAGATAAGGAGAACCCCTGACTGTCTGGCGCCTACAGAACTCGGACCTGCTATATCATTACTTTGTCTGGCTTCGTTTTCGGATTGTTATTTTCCTAACGGCCGGCAAATACGAGAGGTGTAAAAAGATACTGCCTTTAAATTATTAAATTCACCACATTGTTGTGTTGTGGATGTCCGCACGCACGAACGTCAACACGCACATGCACGTGTGGTGTGGTGAGGTGTTGATTACACAAGTTGTTATACGAGGCGATACTGCTGCTACAACGGTATTATCCTGTTCTTCGTCTCCGCCAATGGGAAATCTTTATTTTCTCTGTCTCCGTCGTCCAGCCCTCTAGTTAGTAACAATTACAATTTCGTGGAAAGCGAGTAGGAGGGAAGAGCGCAACAAAACGATGGAGTTTATCATCACGCCACGAAACACGTATAGACCGGATTTCACACGCGAAAACCCTACTATACGCCTACACCGCTTCGCTATACCGCCGCGTCTACTTTCCACGTAATATGATTTATTCGTCTTGTCTCGTTTCTGTTAAAGTCCCAGGGACTTGCGCCGGGTGAAGTCCGCTCCGAACACACACACAGACTACTAAACGCACTGTAGCGCAGGAATTTTTATTACGTAAATAAAATAACACTTTGCATGGTATGGTAAAGATCAATAACAGTAATTTTCGTCATGTACGCTACTAATAAGATGAAACATGGCAGTCGTATTACCGTTACCAAGGATAATAATGAGGTCACCTGTTTCCATGCTATCGTACATACTTAATGGAATGTTATCGTCCAGTCGTTTCGCCTTTGTGAATTTCATCGTTGTAGGCCAGTGGCGTATCTAGAATTTGGCCTTGGAGATGAGGGTGTCCGGGGTCGAGTCGGTTTCATACCAAAAAAAAAAAAGTTAAGACCAATCAACATTACTATCTTCAAACTGGCTCAAAAAGTGTGATATCATCCTGAAATCAGTCCATTAAAGTAAACGGTAATAACATATTAAAAATACCCGTTAAGGCTTGTACACGCTTGGCGAACGGAGGCTGGGAAGGCGTATTGGAACTGTCGTTTATTTTGTCTCTTTATCAATGTTTGCTTTTTATTTAGTTTATTTTCCATGAGCAAAATACTCAGACGATACTTCTTTAATATTACGAGCAGCAAAAGGATAATGAAGTACAATGGATAAAAAAACTTTTTCTTACAATAATTATGTTCAGTAAAAAAAGAAGATAATTCTTACAATTAGAAAACACGATGTTCACTTTATATATTTGTAAAATATATAAAATAGTGTATAAAGGATACCAGTCACTTGAAAAGTGTCACCAATTCATAGTTTAAGTTAGAATTTAAAGGTCTAATACAGAGTGCGGCGAAAGCGGTATAAATTAGCGCTGAGAGAATACAGGACAGGTGGAACAAAGAGAAACAATGGACTGCCTGACCGAGGAGCGACCAGCCCACTGTGTAGGGTTTCCACTGGCAGGAAATCAGCTCATGAGGTATAGCCGGGGTCATCGACCTCGAATCGTGTAGGGATGCAACGCGTATAAGGGGGGTGGCCAACAAACAAACCCCTTGTGTCTATAAAGTGGCGACCTACAATCTGCGATCAGCAATTCAGACACGGTCAAGTACAATTAAAATACAGTATTATTTCGCAGTAGTTTAAATTGGAGACAGTAAGGGGGAAAACACGTTAATCTTCAGGTCAGATCCTGAAAATTGTTTTTTTTTTTATGTAGGCCGGAAAACTTATTTAAATTTTTTTTAATAAATGTGTAATTTATTGACAATAATTGCAAATGCTGTAAGGATTGATTCCTTGATTTTTATTAGGTTGGAATTGTGAGTTGTTGATCGAGACTACCTTATAGGGCAACCGATCCTATGCCGGCTGGATTTTTTATCAACCTTCTCTGGTCTAGATCCGTCGTGTTCTGTTATAGGACCACCTCGAAAAGATTTAAAGTAACGAATTTCACAAGAATGTGTGGAAAGATTTAGAGAACGTTGAGAAATAAATGTAGAAAAGAAACCCAAATTAAAATTTTATAAAATAATGGCAACACCTACAGTACTGTATTGTTCTGAAACTTGGGTCATAAAGCTAAAAAGATGAACAGAATACACAAACAGCAGGAATGAAATTTCTGAGATTAGTTAAAAGATGTAATAGACTAGATCATACAAGAAATGAGGAGATAAGAAGTGGTTTAGATATGTTTTCAGTTAATGAAAGGATTAAAGAATACAGAAGAAAATGGATTCAACAGATAGAATGGAAGAAAGCAGAATACCGAAGATAGCGAAAGATTACAACCCTAGAGGCAGAAGAAAAGTTGGTAGACCTACGAAAAGGTGGACTGTGGAATAAGAACAAACCGTTACGAAGATGATGATGATGACCATTAGGTTCATTTTCTCGTTGTTCTGTTTGATGTACCACTGACAAATCTGTCTAAATATTCGGCTTCCCATCAACATTTGTCTGGTCACATTAAACATGATCAGAGGAAATAAGACTGAACATGCACTGGCCTGCAAACTTGGTGCTCGCTTCCACTGCAAGATTTCTGTTTAGTGCACAGAGGAAACAAACTGCCAAATATTGTATACGATCATAGTAACAAAAAATTCATAAAAGCATAACCGCTGTCGGAGAAGAGGAACCGAAGATGAAAAATAAAAAGAGGTTAAAGAATGAGGACGACGATGACGATGGAGGAAACCGAAGGGAGGAAGAAGAAGACGGTGATGACACTAAGGGCACGTGCATAGCGCGGAATACTAGCGTACAATACTCACACAGATTACAGTCAGTGTGAAAACAGACTCATATATTTATATGGTACCGTGCACAGCGAAGCAGATCGCACATCGCATACAGGAGAATATCATCGCTGATCCTCTTCGGAAAGTAAACAAGTTTGTTATTTTTACATCGCACATGGAATACTTCTGAGCTCTGATTGGTTGCTTCAAGGACATTTCCCACACGCAACTCTATCCAATGTACAATTCCTGGTAAAGTGTAAACAGTTCGGTCTCTAATCTGCTGCAAAATGTGCTTACGGCGGCATACACAGAACTCGACACTGTTCACTATTCTCATGTATCAGACATTATTTCGTCCTAGGTATATACACCTCTCATACATGTGCGATACGCTATGTGCGATCATCTATGCGAAGCTGCTATGCTAGTAATTCGCGCTATACACGTACCCTAAGGCGTGGGTACTTCTATAACACAAGTGTCTTCCACTTCCACACGGGGCGATACATTGCTTTCAGAGTAGAAGATGACTAAGAAGGAAGAGGAAGAAGAAGAGAAAGGGAAAATGAGGAGAAGAAGAGGAATCAGAAGAAGGAAGAGGAGAAAGAACAGAGAAGAGGCTTAAGAGGAGGAGTTGGCGGAGGTTTCCAAGAAGATCATATATGTGCAACACGGGAGACTGTCGTGTGTTTCTGGTTGCCGGAAGCAACTCAACCTTTCATAAGCAGTTGTACATTCCACGTGCTAACTACGATCCGCTGAACAGTACCCAGCAGCAGACTGTTGATGTCTAGTTTAATTTAAACCAAGCAGTGACTAAGTCTGTTGAAAAGCTTCTCATCGTATTCATGTTATTAATAAAATTACCTTAGCTACACTGTTGCAGAGACGCCGCCTCGGATTATTATGACGTCACACGACGCTGACGACGTCGCCCATGTTACTCACTCATAATTAAAATCACGTTTTAATTATTATAATGCAAATTAATCGTTGCCGTTCGAGAGGGAGGGAGAGAGAGAGAGAGAGAGAGAGAGCTGGTGCAGCATCATCAACATCAGTGTCAATCGATATTCTGCTCTGCTTCACAGACATTCACCGTCTCCCTGAACTGTTTGATTCACTTCCGGAATTTTTAAATTTTGTTTAATTACGCAAGTTGTGTTAGTGGTTATAATCACAAACAGAATTATCACTATTGCACACTACTATAGAAACATTATTCCGATTAGCTCTTTCAAGCTTCACCGGGCATCGTCAGCTGCCTTACTTTTCTATAGTAATGTGTAACAGTGATAACTGTTTAAATTTTGTTTTTGTTGACGTAAATTATCTAACGGTCGTGAAACCGTGTTAGACAAAACTTTCCCTACTTCTGATAAACATCATTAGCCATGCCAAGTATTAAAGAGCTTAGCATTAAACGGCTTTTTTATTTGCCAAGTTTCAAATTGAGTCGTCCAGTTCCAAAAGCCGTTAAGTCCATAAAAATTCTAAATTGAGATTTGGTACCATTTTGTAGAGAACCCTCATATAGGTCTACTCATTTTAAACATTTCATGCTGCAACAAAAACAACTTTGTGCCACTTAAAAATGAGTTTAAAGTTTGAGTACTATTACATAGGCGTTAAGTCCAGTCGTGAAATGCAACAAAACACGTTATGTTCAACACTGCAACAATGTCTGTCAAGTCCATTGCATCCACGAGTATTTTATAATTGATAAGTTTCCAAAACCTGTCAATCAGTTTTAACTCGACCGTTTAGCATTTGTCTGTCTGTCTATCTGCCCCTTTTGGGGCATGTCTCACGACAACATTTGGACGCATCAACCGATTTTTGTAAAACTCGGCACCCGTATCCACACTTCTACCCTACAGAACACTTCTGTTTTTGAGATAGATCCTCCCAAAAATATGGGTGGGTCAAAAATGTGGGGGGGGGGTCAAAATAATGAAAAAACTCGCAAAACGGCGCGTGTGGCATCAGATTAAAGGGAATTTTAACGATTTGAATTTGGTGTTCAATTTTGAAAATTTCAAAATTTTGCCACGCCATGGCTCGTACAGAGTAGGTGAAAATTTTGATAAAATCGCAAAATTCATGTGGACTTGAAAAACGGAAGCCCCATCTTTCATGTTTTATCTGGTCGTAATATTTGCTTGTATTCTAACGGGCACACATCTACCTTCAGTAGATACCTGACGATAGAAATTGAACAGTGGTTTAGAGAAGCGCAGAGGACAAACACCTCGTTGCGAGGCGAACAAATTTTCATTTATTTCGCACATGCGCAGAACAGTCTTGTGCAGTATTTCAGAGTGTGAACATCGGATGCAACAAGACTAGCGAGAACAATGGAAGCATGTGTGTGACAGAGAGGGAGATAATGTGGGAGTGAGACAATGAACTGTTATAGCATTGTCTCCCCTCTCTCCACTCTAGACAACTCAGCTATACTTGTAAGCGGGGGTAATTCATTCGCTGGCTCGACGCAGCTCAGCGTCCAAGAAAGGCTGTCACGATTCTACGGTAGGCCAAATGTTGTTTCATTTCAACAAAACGTGGTTCTTACCGGAGCTACAAGATAACACTAACACGTCCTGTGGCTACGGAAGCCCAACAATTACAACGAAATTTCACTGACAATGATATTACAGTCTGATAGTCAATCATCTTTCCTGATCACCTTAAACTCTAAGAACATTAACTTCTACATTGTTCAATTACTATTCTGTAAAAAAGAAGCTCAGTGTAGGCTATAGTTCGGTTTCTATTGTAAAACTAAAAATCAGTTACAAATCTTTAGGCATATTACGCTAAGATCTGAGTAAAGCCTTTCAACTCAAATCCACGTCACACTGTACAAAACTGATTCATTTAATTGAAAGATAACACAACACAGAAACAGCGGAAATAATTTAGTATAATAGGTAACGTGTGTACGTTCCACACGACCAGTGTTGCCAACTGGCGTTAAAAATAATTACCCGTTTCCGAGATACGGGTGTCCGGCCATAATTACAGGTTTAATTAAGCTCTCACTGCTGATGATCTGTGTAATTGAGGGACAGATTGTTTTTTTTTTTAATATTAAACGTGATTGAAACTGTTTTTTTTTTTTTTTTTTTTAATTTTCTAGTTGAGCTGTACACAGATTCAATATGGCGTATTTAGAGATTTAGAAGCAAAACAGTAATAAAACAATACTCTACAGTATAATTCCTATAATTAATGATATTAACATGAGTGAACGCGCCCACACAAAGAGCCAACTTGTATTATATGTACCCATACAAGAAACACGTGTATTTCTCATTCTTTCCGGTAACGTGAGCATTCTCCACTGTCATGTTCGTTAGTTTCTGCCTTTCACGCTTTTATTTGTCCTTCGTTTCTATGTATGTCCTTTCCGGTTACCTGAGCATTCTCGACACTTATATACGTGATGTAAACATGTTGTCTTTGCATCTCTGCTAACCAGACGAATTTCAATCGACTGAAGTATATTTGCCTATTTTCGTTTTCAACATACACATACGATTACAACCAACACAATAACACGTAGTCAGCACCTCTGCAGAGCTTCACTACTGCAACTCCACTTTGCTAAAAGATTGGCTTACTTTGTCGTAATCTTTTCTAATCTTCGAAGGTGAGACTAAGATCCACACTTCCTAACCTCATTTTCGCTATCCAATTCCACTGAGTGCTTCCACTTGAGGCCGCCTCACGACAGAATCCTCTCCTTACCGACGTCCACGTCCATATGCAGAGTCCTTGTCCTTTTTTTATATGGTTCTTTTTCCTAGTATTTTCTCTAACAAGGGGAACCGCGTGGCAAACTGTTTAGGTAAACCACTTCAGACGATTACCGCGCGAGGGGTGTGTACAAGCTAACGGAAGTGATAACAATTATAACTTTGAACAACACCAAATCGAAGTTATAGGCCTACCTATTTGGTGCGTACGTTCTGGGCTAATACAGTACAGATTTCTGCTCAAACCCGCATCCTGTACTGCTGGGGGCAAGACGTTAGCTACAAGACAGCCAAAAGTCTCCCGCACCAAACTGAAGCACAGATTTTAAACGGTTTTTATTCTCGAAACTGTCCTTCGTTCGAAATCCAAGCGTCGGTTCAAATTCATTTTGCAAGCCATTTGATCCAAGATTTTTTGGATTGGCGCCTCAGTAGACCAGAGGGTATGGCACCTGGCTACTAACCTAGAGTCCCGGGTTCGATTCCCGGGCCTGAACCATAAAATCAAGGTGCGTTTTTCAGCCCCCAAGTCGACTCAGCCTGTTGAAAATGAGTACCTGGGATAACATCCTGGATAATAATGGGCGGCTGAAGCGTAGTGCAGGCCACACTGCCTTCCTTGTATGCCGTACGGCTCGTATATGGCAGCCTACACATGGAAGCCATTATTATTTACGGAACAGGCAAATGCCTAATCCTTGTAGTGCGGAAGAAGATTTCTTGGACACCCCTAAGTAGGGCTTACTTCTCTCCCCACTATTCCTGTGCTCTACTATCGCAACCATTTGAATTAAGGCAGTGGATTTTCAACTGGCGGCCCGCCACCTTATCTTTGGAAAACAAATTTAATTATTATATTTATTTAATAAATAAATGAATAGTTAAATATTATTTTATCTGAGAACAATCTTGAAAACAATTCACTAACAAAGGGGATCGCTCAAACCCGCATCCTGTATTGCTGGTGCAAGACATTAGCTACAAGACAGCCAAAAGTCTCTTGCACCAAATTCTTTCTTGTTTTTAACCATCTGTTTGAGTACTCTCATAACGTGTTCATGTTATCGGTTGGCTGGCCCTTCGTTACGTCCGAATACGGTCAACCTCGTAACGCGTTCAATGAACGTTACACGAGGGCGTCCTAAATCCCCTGAGACGCCTCATTGCGCGTAACTGGATATTATTGATCGTTGGCAGTCGTATTAATCAATCCCTACAATTCACAGAAACTTACTGAGCCCGAACGTCATACAATGTCATCGCACTCGATTATGTTTGCTGAGAAGTAACGTGACCTTAATTACGTCACAAGAAATAACGACACAGGTCGTCGATTCCATGACTTGTGGAATTAGGACTGTCACTCCCAACAACCATGTACATTCTGTCAAATTGACCTGATACTCGATTAAATGCAATTCCACGGTTGACTTAATTGTGTGAACATTATTGTCAACACTGTTATAAAACTGATAATTAAAAAAAAAAATTTACTAAAACAAAACAAAGAGCAAGCGCCCGTCTTCGCAACAATAATGTTAGGGATCGATTAAATTCCGGAAGTAATTAGGTATGGGGGGGGACACAGATGTTTAATTAGCACTGATTGCGAGAATAATACATTAGGGAGGAAAACTGCATTGCAACAAGCGACGGAATTTCTGAATAATTACGCCCCATCCCATACCCGTCTAGTATATATGTGTGCAGACATATATGCGTGCAATGAATTGCCTTTAAAATGAATCTAAATAAATCTACTAAATATAGTAATTCTGAAATATTAACTTATGAAGGTTAAAAAATGTTAAAAAATGTTAATTGAGCAATCTCTCTTCCTTTCCACCTTTTAAATCATCGACAAAAACTGGAAAACGTTATACTTGTATCTAAGTTGTATTAGGAAATACTACGTGTACTCCATCGTCAGGACACAAAACATCGTCATGTACTCCATTGTAGGAAATACTCCATCGTCAGGTCACAAAATGGAAAACACAGTGCCTTACTCCTTTTCCGTACGACTAAAGTAGGTTCAAAGCCGCGATAAGGATAAAACAATGATAAAAGTTAACTTCCGACTCGTTTTGGTCTCGTGAGCGGTTCATAAACAAAAAACTGTCTCCAACAAAAACCGACTTTCACCGTTTGCGCGGCACATAATCAATCTCAATATTAACAAATTAAAAAGTATAACAAATTCATCATCATTTAGTGACAAAACAATTTTATACAAAAAAAAAATTCTTTTCACCTGGATTTTGTACATAACTCCACCGTGATGATGAAAGCTGAGTGATAAATCACTTGACAAATAAAATGAAGAAAAGACGCCTGCCTATCTTTTTGATAGCGAAGATATAAAATGCATTACTTAAATCGTATTTCAATGTTGTTAACACACACATGGTGATAAGATATTACGATATGATATTAAGAAAAGAAAACGGTATTTATCAGATACAGGTGGAAACGAGGGTGGAGTGCGTGAACAATTCACGAGACTGGCGTCACCCTGGGGGGGGAGGGGGAACGCTGCCTATTGAAAAAGAAGACGAACATATTTTCTTTATTGAAAGAATATCCTGTTGTGTAGCCTGTATGTGCTCGTGCGTGCGTGTGTGTTTATATATATATATATATATATATATATATATATATATATTCTTTGCTTTGCACACGGTCGCGTGTCATATCGAATTTATATATATTGGCTCACAGGAAATGAAAATACTCCCGACTGCTGTGAGAGGAGTCAAGGAGGCACTGGTGGACTTCTCAGTATTCCCCGCGATTCTGTCACCCTCCAATGATTCGCTTTTAACAGTCGTTACCGATACAATATTATAAGTTTGTAAGTATACCTATGTGTTTTCTACTTGTGAGCGCGCGCGCGCGCGCGCGCTCTGTGTGTGTTTAGCATCAAACATCAGTCTGTTCAGATAGTATTATTAAAGATTCTGTAGGAAGCTAAACAGATAAATTATCTGCGTCATATTTTGCTACTAGAAATCTTCGCGTCACTTATTTGTCATACAATTATGAATCAAGTGATGACTTACTTATAACCAATGGCTCAGTATACCGAATTATCTGACAGATTCTTTGACGTGTAAATTAACCCTCTCCTCTTTAATAAAAAGACGAATGATAAATTTATTAATAGTGTACTAAGAAAACTAAGTGCGTTCTCTGCTTTACATTTCATAGTTCAGGCTATGTCTTAAACCCATTAAGAATATAGGCCTAATTACATCTAATTAATACTAACATTTGCTTTACTTACAGAAAATATATATATATATAATGTAATATTTTGCACGATTTTTGAACCCTGCTGAACTTATGATGATTACAAACAAATGAAGTACAGGATACAGTTCATTCAGATGGGAAAATATAACTGACCCCCCCCCCCCCAGGTTAGTTTAGAATATTAGTTTTATAAATATATATTAAGAAAAGGCCATGCAGGTTTGCTTATAAGAAAGAAATATGAATACGTACTAAATGTCCGAGAGCGAGCGTAGGGCGTGTACAGCGCGCGCACACACACACACGCGCACAGAGAGAGAGAGAGAGAGAGAGAGATAGAGAGAGAGAGAAGGAAACTTAGAGGCAACGGTTTAATTGAAACCTGTCTGAGGACAGATTCCCTGTGATGATGATATATTACTAACGGTAACGACCAGTTACTACGCGTGCTGTTCCGAAATACTCTACTCGGCGTGACACCGTCTGGCACTGTTTCGAAACACAGTTCGAAGAGATACCAATACGACGCAACAACTACCCCATAACTTTAGCAATGCTGACTCACTTATGTGCGTATTGACACAAAATTTGTAACGGTTGTAAATGATTACTACACGCGAGTAAAAGAAAGTTATAAAAACAAGTCTGTTATTATTTTGAAATAATTGGTGAATACAAGATTCATAACCGACTGAACATAATATTCCGGCTTTTATTCGTACAAGTTTATGGACGCCAACCGTAAAAAACATAAAATCCCCCATATTGTCGACTATTATTAAAACGTTAAATACGTGAAAAGACATTCTTTTGAAATTATGTTTTTAACGTAAAAATAACGGCAGTATTAATGTTTTTAATTGTCCATACGTTGAACATCGTATACCTCTCTCAACCTCTGTTAATAGCATTTCCCCAATGAAACATTTTGACAGCGGAATAAATGTTATTACTCATCGAAAACCATTTCACTGTTATAGTTTTTTCATACTCATCAAAGTTTATTTTCATACGGTTCAATGCGATTTTGTTACATGTCCAGTTTCAGCGCACAACATAATGGAATGCGTACTTAAAAACTATTAAACAACATCAGAAATGTGTGACCGAAATACGAACACGGAGCGTTTGGTTACAAGCCGGTTTCCAATTGGATTTATCGATATTTTTAGCGTCGAGGCAATGTTCTGGATAGAAAATAAAACACAATAAATATTTTTAATTTGCTTATACTACGCAAGTATCAATCAACTGATTATCGTAGACTGTTTTACAATGTTATCTCCGAGGCGATTGTCTTCTCTCGTCAAACTCACTTCCCGATGCCAGCCCCTCTCCCTTAATGGGAGCCCGATCGAATGGAAACGGTCTGTAAAGTATTTGGGCGTCACTCTTGACCGGCGCCTTAGCTTTGCAACCCATGTTTTTCAGTGTCTCCAGTAAGCTCGCGGCATCAAAGCCAAACTATTTCCCTTTCTCTCAAATCAGAGTTCAGTGCCTTTGCGCTACTTGCTCTTTCTTAGAGCAATCCTGACTTACGCAGCGCCCTCATTCTCATTCTGGTCCCTGCTACAGCCTACGTTGTTGCGCGCTTGGAAGCCTTCCAATCTCGCACCCTCCGTTAGCCTACACCTCCAACTCTCTCAGGTAGGTCCGCAATAACGTTATCAGGTTGATGTTAGCGTCAGTATGTCTATTCAAACGTTCTTTCCATTTGATGAGATACTCTGTTATTTTCCATTTATTGAAAATAAGTCATCGCTACCCTTATAAGCTCTAACGGACACTGTATCCTGTCATGAACGTAATAAATTCATCTCCGCCTCCTGGACATGATTCCAATTGATTCGTTTTTGTTAATGTCCACGCCTCGCTGTCAAGAAACTGAGTAGGAACCGCCATTTTTATTTTCTCTTGTGAAGCTACTATCTCACAACAGTGTTTAATAGCCTGATATAACTTTTCTTCCTAGACTGTGTGTGTGTTTTAAACAGTGTGTGCCCAGTGCAGTGTTTTAATTAACTTTTATTCCTCAGCACTCATGTTTTTTGTTCTGCTTAAAATTCCTTCCATCTTCCAGAGTCAAGTATTGCCACTGTCTTCCGATTCACGTATTATTAAGTTCTACGCTAAACTTCACGTCTAAGAGCTGATTGTTATTATTTTTACTGTACATGTTATCAATGTGAGGCCAAAGGTATTAGGCCTACTACCGACTCGTAAGCTACCAGTTCGTAGTTTGCAACGGACGCAACACGAGTAGTGTCTTACACAACGGTGGCTATTATCGTCGTACATAACCATAACTACACAGAACAAACCTCTATTATTTCTAAAATAATCTCAGCTCTTACGGAAAAATTTCGAAAATAAGAGTTTAGACTATTCGCTGAAGTATGTACATTCGATCCAAAATAAAACACGCGTATAGACAAATTACCTGCATGCATAAAACATGTTTATGTGTTCTGTTCGCTACGTAACGGCCACAAGCCAAGAACTGATGAACAACTATTTCCTCGTTTCTTTTTTATTTTCACGGAAACAAGTACTTTCACTCGAACAAACACTACACTCGCTTTGTAAATACCGTGCTTCAGGCTGCTGCATGATCCCCAGACTTTTAATTGGATAACGGAAGTGGCGGAAACCTTCCTGCCTGATTGTTTTTAATAATTAATACTAACAATCTGTATTGAAACCAATCTGCAGTGGCTGAGTAGATAAAGAGAAAACTGAAGAGATACAGATTCTGCGTGGAGTAAGTCAAGGATGTATACTACAGTATCTCCGCTTTTATTCAACATCTACTCGGAAGGTAGTTTTTGGAGAAGCTTTAGATGAATGTGATGTGGGAATCTCTCTGAACGGTGAAAGAATAAATAACATACGTTATGCGGATGATACCGTCATATTCGCAGATAGCTTAGAAGGGCTGCAACAACTAATGAATAGAGTGACGACAGAAAGCAGCCGTAGATATGGTCTAGTCATCAATGATAATAAAACGAAGCTAATGATTGTAACTAAGAACAAGTTCACAAACTGCACCCTTAATATAAACCAAAGGCCAGTTGAACGTGTAAGCAAGTTTACATATCTTGGTACATATCTTGGCAGAATTGAAAAGGCAAGAGCAGTGTACACTATAATGAGCAGTTTATTCAAAAGTCACGATTTAACAATAAACACAAAGATGAGACTTTTACGTATTCTCGGTTCTCTTCTACGCTGTAGAATCTTGGACTTTGACTGAAGCCACAACTAAAAAATTAGAAACTTTCGAAATGTGGTTTTACCGTAGAATTCTGAGCATTTCATGGACAGCACATATAACTACTGTTGAAGTTTTTAGAAAGATGAGGAAAGAAAGGGAAGTTATTACCACAGTGAAGATAAGAAAGCTTCAGTATCTGGGAAATCTCACGAGAAATGAACAGAGATTTTATAGATTCGGGACAGTGCCGCTTGGAACAGGCTGAAACTGATTGCTAGCTATAAGATAAGAAAAAGGTGGGAAACAGAAGCAGAAATAAGAAGTAAAAGAAGAGAGGAAAGAAATAGGCCGAAAAACGATTCCCGGTCATTTTCCCGAACACCCTGTTTCCCGAAAAATTTAATTAAACAGAAATCAAAATACTTTTTTCTTGAATATTAGTTTTATAAATAATGTATTCGTGACCATGGTAACCGTAATTTACAAGATATATAAAACACTTCTGTGAAATGAATGTTTGGGATAACCTTGTCGTGAATTCATTGTAAATTTATATTTCTCGTTTCAAAATTAAGTGTAAAAATGGCACATATGTTCGCTCGAGACAAAATAATCGAAAGATAGGTATATTGGGACTGTCGGAGGCTATAAGCGGGACAGCGCCCAGCAAGAGCTACAAACAATACATAAGAAAAAAGGAAGAGCAGAAGGAAGTGAAAAAGACTGAAAGAAAACAGATTATGAAGTACTTCACTAATAACGCAGAATGAATATTGTTTCGTGCCTATTTATATGCATAGACGACATATATTTATGAAATGTCAACCGAACGTCATAGCGGTTACCGGCCCGAAATGTCTGCGCGATAACAATCATCCAGAAATACGCGCGAGGTCGAGTGTACGCCACACGTGGCGTAAAACAAATCACTGCTCGTTTAACCTGGAACGACGTCGGCGTGTTCGGTTCCCAGTCCCGTTCCCGACAATTAGCACGTTTGGGCGACACTGTTGCGACAACCATATGCAGAGAACGTGACCGGCCGCTTTGGTCACATGCCGTACATGTTCCAACTCGTACGTGACCGTCACACTGTGCATGTGTGTACAATGTGCGATAAACGACGAGAGTACAGCGTTGTTGTGATCCCATCGCGACGTAGATCGTAACATACAACACTGGAGAGCCTATTGCACCCCCCCCCCTATTAATTTAAACATACGGGGGAAAACGATGCGCTAAAAATAAAAAGGCTAGAAAACAATTCAGACGGTTTGCACACGAAACGGGAAGAGATCGTCTTGAAGGTGATCACGGGAGTAATCTCTGTGTTCTACCATAACGATGATGAAGAGGCATACGCGAAGAATAAGCTAGACTATAAAAGGATATTGTCAAAATTATTTTGAGAACGCTGACCATGAGGTGTTGTTCGATGGCCTGTCTTCCGTACGCAGCTATTTATCCTCACCTACACAGAGAGTCGGTTGAGAAACATACGCATTCAGCGGAGTCGGTGAATCGGCGTGCCTGCCAGAGCTGAGCTTCCGGAAGGAGCTCCTGCCTAGTGGTCCGATCCAGTCGGAATCTTTTAATTAAATTTAGGGGGCGTTACAACGGAATGCTAGTACTAGGCCGTCCTAGTACAGTATTTCCCGAGGCCGTTCCCAAGAATCACCTGGACGTGATCGGTACTTGCCAAGGCTGGCTACGAGTGGCGTGGGGGAAAGCCTGGCTTTTTAATAGGGTTTGGCACGGTGTACTGAACGAGCCAATTTGGACGCGACCAGGTCGAGGTTTCTCTGAAAGGCCGAGACCTGATGACCGAGGTAACCTCGTAGTCCCGGCCGCCTGTTGCTCTTACCCGAAAAAAAGTGTCGGGTGTTGTTCGGCCTAAGATCTGCCGTAACTGTTTTCGCAACACCGAGTCGCTTTTTGCTGCCTGAAGAGGATCCCCGAGGGTGGGATACGAAACGCTGCCGACGGTGTCGAGGACATACAGCAACCGACCAGGGCCTAACAGACCGGTGTTAATAATATTGTGAATGCTGACACCGGCCGTGTAAGCTGAAAACATGAATTGTAAAACTATATCTTACAGATGCCCAGTACCACGTGACGTAAAAATATACATGACTACTGCGTAACAGAAATAACGAAAACAAAAGTAGTTTTAACGATGAACATCCAACAGGACCGACCATTGTTTTGACACAACAACAACAGGTGAAATATAAATTAATTACAATTGGAAACTCGACAACGGGTGTCAATCGCTGACATCCGAAAATAATTGGAGAGCCGCCGCACGAACGTCATAGACAAAGCGAGACAATTTTTTGTTTCTCTGTGTAAATAAATGTAACACAAATAAAATTTAAATACAGCAGAGACAGACGTATAATGGAGTTCGTTTAACCTTTTGTTTTGCAACGTCTAAACAAAAGGGTAGTTTTTTCGGTTCAGTTATTTTTCCAGCCATGCTTTTTACGGTAATTTACACAACGCAGTGGTGGCTCAAGTAGCACTAGTAGTACTAGTTATTGGCAGTACGGCTCGTCTCCCCCCCCCCCACCTACACACACACACAATCTGTGTTGCTTGCGTTGTTTATTCTGTGAGGTGTCTTTGTTCTAATGCGAATATAGAAAAGGAACGAAGATACAATAACCAAGTTGACCAAGGCGGTTATTACGTGTGTATGTTCTAAATAGATCAATATTTTTATCTTTTCATGGTTTAGGCTATTTATAATTCTACAACACTATACAACGTTTATTTAACATTTATCATTCTAAACCATTTATAATTATATTCTTTTTTTTCTATTTGTATCTGCCATTTGAGGACCACATGCCAATTTCAATTCTTTATTCCCTGTTCTTTTCTTTTTCTCCAATATTTTGTCATCTTTTCACTATGTCTCTTCTTCCTGTCTTCAGTCCACTTTGAACCTGCGTATTTCTCTCTCCTACCATGAACTCCTTCCATTTTTAACACTTTTGCCCGAAAAACGTCTCTTTCAATTGCTTCTTCTGCGTTATTATTTTTTTCTAAATCCTTTTTGACTTCTTTAATCCAAATTGATGTTGATTTATTTCCCTACAGATATTTGAAGATCTGTTTTGTTAACCTATTGTCGTCCATTCTATATAAATGTCCAAAAAATAATAGTATTCTTTCTCTCAATGTTTGTTTTTTCCTATACTTTATTATTTTATTTTATTATTACATATTTTAAAAACAATATTAAAATTATCAAAGAAATATTATTTGAATTAATTTGGTCTTCATATTCCCTCTCGCTTATGCTACACTGAAAACTCCGACAGGCAAACTGAACACCTAACTTAGCAGCCGAACAATTAGTCTGCACAATAACGGGTACTGTTCTTTCAAACGCTGATTGAATGCACATTTTTGCTTGCACATTATTAGAAAGTTATTAAAAGTTAAATAATTAAATGAAACGAAAAGTGACGCCAAGTGAAATAACACAAATACCATAAGCAATGATTCGAAAGTAACCAAAAACGACAGTATTTTGTTAGACAGTCTACTATCGATATCGAAACCATGTACCATGAATCATCGTGTGGTAGGTGCGTCTGTTTATTCCGGTCTTTCCACGATGAATTAAAACATGTAAATTTGAAAACTTCATTAGGCCTAGTTAGAAATTTACCATTAACTGTGTCAAAAACGAGGACAAAATCATATTTTGGCCGAACTGCGCCCGGACGCCCTGTGAGATGGAAGCCAGCTATGAACATCGAGTCAGTTGAGGAAGTCTGTGATTTTGCGTAACTGGTTTATGATAAGAGCTATGATTACGACATTGATACCGTTAACAAAATGCATTCCAAGCGATATTCGGTAGTGTATATTAACACTATTTGTATTAATCTATCACCACCACCATCACCAGTATTTGTCTACACTCAACGAACAATCCGTACTAAAACACGGAAGGAACAAAAAATTAAGTTTTACCGTATATAAAATCATGGCTGCATCTACAGAGGAGAAAATAGGAATATGGGATACATATTGTGTTTTCAACAATAATTACTTTAATTATCGATAAAATGTATATATAAAGGTTTCTGAAAACATACACAAACACTTTGTAAGTTTCACAGTTTATTCTTTACCTCTGACAAAATGTTTCAACCTATTAAGCTGTTCTCAAAGAGATCCAAAGAACAACGCAAACAAAATACACCGGTTTTTGGGGAAAAGACAGCACCAGCTATTGCTGCACGAAGCCTGTTTGTTACCACAGGGTTAGAAACAAATCTGGTAATCTGGCGTTTTACTTCGCCCACAATCTGTATAGCGGAAATGTAAATCTAAATTAGGCTCAAAGCTGGATAAACACATTTTTAAGATTTATTAATCACAGTTTTATCCATTTTAAACTTTACTTTGATTTGAATTCCTCTCAAAATTTTACAATACGCCCAAAATCCCCCCTCCAAACATTTCGACGGCGCAACTTACCGCCATGATCACCCGTTGTGGGCACTCCTCCCTGCAATGGAATCACAGAAAAGCCTGACTGGAGAGAAAAAACAGCTTTGTAAACAGTATGCCAAGGGTTATTTTATAACGAAGTGGTTTAGAGAAGCCACACAGCAACGTAAACATAACCCATAACAAAAAGAATGATTCATTCCCTGTGACAGGTGGAAGAGGAAAGAAAATCAAAATGCCGGTGTACACACAGACGTGGGTAGAAAAGTTATTATAAAAAAAAGCAGCTCTTCTTCACCGAACAAGCAAAATCAATCGACCCCCCCCCCCCAGCACACTGGCTGTATTAACGGTTTAACGTTGTTTTCCAGCTGCAGGGGGCGTAAAATCCTTAAGTACGAACGCGCCCTCGCGTGGGCGCGATTCGACACTGTCCAAACTGAAAATTGAGAGGATTACGTGGGATTGTTTTTAAATTGAAAGGATTTAAAACATCCCGAGAGCTTCGGCTGATTAAACCAGTCAGAACAGACAGAAAGATCAACAGCAAAGCTGTTAAAGAAAGTACGCGGAGTGCGCTCGTGTGTGTTTACCGAATTATTGTAAAATAAGTTTTGCGCGTAAAACTTTTTAATAAACCTGAATCGATTTTGTTGACGAAAGGAAACCCAAATGGCAACACATTGCCGAGGAACGCGGTGACATATACAGAGGCACACGTGAGAAGGATTAATAAGCGAAATACGAAATTAACAGAATTACATGTCTCAATTCAAAAACGCGCAGTCTTGACCATTTCAAAAGACAATAACCTTTTAACGGCCTAAAGACTGAAGACTTCTTAAAAATAAAAAGCGTAATTTATACTAATTTATCCAACGTGTTGTAGAGTACGAGAATATACGGTTAGAAGCTGATCGTATGTTTTTAATAAAATGAGACCTTACTATTGCGACAATATGAACATCAAGCTACGCCAGAGGACGTCCATCCATCTGTATGGAATGGAGACTTGGATACGCCTGGAGCACTTTGAAATGTGGACATTCAGAAGAATTCTATTGAGTCGGCATTCTTGAGTGGACATTCCGGATCTCTTGAGTCGACACGCTCTCCAAATCTGAGCTCCTTCGAAGAGAAGATACCCAACGCGAACTATTAAACACCACTATTAAAAGTAGAAAAATCATCTTCAGTGATGATAAATAATACTGCCTCCTACAATTAATCCTGAAAGTGAAAATCGACGGTGGTGTTGGAAGTAAACAGCTCTCAGGGGATCCCAAGCGCAGAGGAGCTTTTTCGTTAGGCAGAAGATAGAGAAACTGTCGCACGAGTGACTGACAACGTCGGAGAAGTGGTGGGGTGCAACATATTCAATATTATAAGTCTTACTGTATTTATAGAATTAAGAAAACAAAATTGACTTGGGAGGCTAAGAAAGAGAGAGAGAACAGCAGATGGTCACAAACATCGGGTACAGGGGAAACGAAGAAACGAAAGGAGACCGCATAAGGTCTTCGGAGTAAGAAATCGATGATTAGACTAAATACTGAACTATAGTGAAATAAACAAGAGCGGCCCTCGAATAAATTGCTGAAGAATAAGAGGAACAACATTTCCATGTAGTAAGTGTTATTGTAAGGCAATAAAAAGAGAGAGGAGGGGGGAGAGAGAGAGAGAGAGAGAGAGAGAGAGAGAGAGAGAGAGAGAGAGAGAGAGAGAGAGAGAGAGAGAGAGAGAGAGAGAGAGAGAGAGAGAATACAGACATAAAATAAATGAAAGTATAATAAAACTTATTAAAATGTAAAATTTGTTAATTATTAGTAACAAAAAACGTAATATTATTGGCACTACTTAGAAAACCACAAAAAATGCGAACTGTTTTAACGAATAATTTACAACAATCTTTATGGCTCCTACGGAGACTATAAAGTTACAAAAAAGGCAGAATAGCAGAACGTAGTAATTTGTTGAAATTTACACATTCAGTATCTGAACAACATCATTATAAAGAAAGTTTTGTTTTCTTTCTTTGCCGGAGAATACAATTCTCAGACGACAAAGTATGCCACACATAAGTTTGCAAAGTCGATAGGGAGAACTTCACTTCGCCTAGAGCAGCAGGGCAGCTGACACTTTTATCAGTAAAAAATTTACGGTTTCACTTTTGTAGGTGGCGCGAGAAACTTTTGTAAATGAAAAAACTTGAATTGTTAAACTTTTTGTCTTCGCGCGGCGCGATAGGATTGAACTCGACTATTATATAAAGAGTATTAATACTTGTTGCCGCCTACCAACACGCGTAAATTGAATACCTCTATGTACACTTCCCCGCTGCCGGGTAAATTGTTTCTATATTTATAATGTCAACAGGTTCGAGTCTAAAAGAAACTCTATACTTCGGCATGTTACAAAATAAGTGGATATTACAGACAAGTCAAGTAAGAATGTTATTCTGAAATTTTAAAAAGCATATCGATGCCAACAATGGTGGTTTCATTTTAAAAGTTCGACTAACCGATGTGCTTCCGAAACCCTTTTAGACACAAACCCTTCGCATTACATAAAACGGAAGTTAACTCTTGTTCCCAATAACGAGAGCAAAGTGCGCGCTTCTGCGTTACACACAGTCTATAAAACTTTGTACACGAAACACGTTCGTACTGACATTAAACGAACCACATTCAAAGTTGAGAAGCTTCATATCGCATTCAAACTTTGTCCTCATAAAACAACCTCGTACGTTACAGGACTGAAGCTGAATTTACGATTAAAAAATATCTTTTTCCTATACGAGCAAGTAATTAATTCTTCGTATGACTTGAAGAGAGTTCATTTGTACGCACAGTTTTCATAGACTAGTTTCAGTCTACGTCACGATACATTATGAGTTTTTATATACCCTCCCTGAATACATCAAAGTTTTCTTTTTCCCCAGCCTTCTGCGTTAACGGTTACCTTTACCAGTTTTAGGCTACCTGTCGACTGAACCAGACTGAGTTTATCTTCTGGCTGCCATCGGGGACGACCCAGATGCTGAAGTCAAGCCACGGGTGCAAAGACGCCCCGCACACACAATGCAATGCAATGCAATGCAATCCCCACCTCCTTGAAAATGACAGAGATCAAATTCCTGGTCCTCATGACGTCTGTACTCGTGTTTTTTCTTTATGAATAAAAAAGTCATCAACGTGTTAAATGACCATAAACATCTGGGAAACCTACAAACGACACGCAAAAGAGATGTGAAATGTCAACGAGGCTTAATAAAAATTTTCAATTGACCTGTTTAGTCGATATTTTTTTCACCCACTAAACTGCATATTCTTTATCACACAACGTTTTGCCACACCGTCAAACAAATCTGAGTATTTGGTGCAAGCGAGTAAGCATCTTTGTTGAACTTTTATCTCGGTCTTTGCCGGTACGTTCTAATGCAAAACATGAAAATGTTATGGTCCTTAAAGCGGTAATCGTACCTTCTATCCAACAGGCTTTGCTCTTTCCTTCCATTTTATCTGTGTTGTATTACGACAACCTCACTGAGACCTACTTCCATGTACACGCGTCTCTTCTCTTGTATCGATAAATAACGATACACTTAATTTTATCTGATTTTATAACACTGTCAAATGAGGCTATCGATTTCGCGTAACCGCATCTCTGCCCCAGATAAACGTATCTACGACTACTTTAACAGGATGGATGTTAATGTACGTGGTAATTTCTAGAATATACATTAGAAGCTGTAAAACAGAGGTCAGGACAGGTATTTGTCACAGTACTGTGGTTTTACTGACGAACACCTTGTCAGTTACCTCAAAACCGTTTCACTGAAGATGACCTCCAGAGGTGACCCCGAAACCTCTGATGAAAACTTCCGTCAGCAGGGCAATTACACCCCGGAGCACAATTTGAATAACTATGACGCCCGGCGTGATATACTAAGGAAGAGCTTAGAGGTTCTAAGTTTTTATTTCATAATTCAAGAGTGTCAAATTCAATTGTCTTATAACATACTGTACTCCTATCTCTCCTGTATGTGTTCACGAAATAAATGGGTTTTACTGCATCCATCATTACTGACGGCGCAGGAACTCTGTTTCCCTTTCTCTCTTTTTGTTCCCTCCCTTTCACCCCCTTTCTCCGTCATTCTTAAATATTTATTGAGATATTCATAAACGGCTGTCTAGTTTATCTGAGCTAGTATACCCCCAGCGATCGTTTCAATAAGCTGGTTTCCACAACGAACGACTACTTGCCACACCCAATTTTCGCTAACTCCAAGCGACGTTGCAATCTACACAATTATATGTAACTCTTGTTTGCAATTTCTGTTGTTCTCTCTACAACGTCAATCGACGCGTCGTCGACGGTAATTAGCACGAAAAGGGATTCAAACCAAACACAAGCAAGGCGCGGCGCGTCACACTGAGAGCTTTATCGAGCCGCGATTGATAAGATCCCACCGCAGCTACACGCGAATCAGGAAAACGCAACCAACAAAGACAGACGTATACACGTGCGCCCTCGCCCGCCGACAGTAGGAAACGGCGTATTAATTAATAGGAAGCGTACAGTTTGGTTGGTTGGTTCGTTGCCGTTAATCAATCTAAACAGATATTTGATTACTCACACACAACACGTACTGTTGACGTCATTCCAAAATGAAAGCACTGTCACAGTTTGGTCTACCTGTAGCGAGCTATTATCTTTACAATATAATGCGTGTAAAACACAAGTAGATATGCGGTATGTTCGCTCACTTACTATCTTGTTGCTGCGCCTACAGTTTCCCAACTTCTAGCCCTATACGTTTTACATTCATCATCATTATCATCATCTTCAAGGATTAAACCAAGGATGGTTTGTTCCGGTCTCAAACAGGCATAGTCTACAGCTGGTCACTCCAGCGCTTACTCAGACATCCCACACTTCTCCGTCCCCTCGATTTATAGTTCCGTAGTTGTTTGGGGATGCGCCAGTCATCCATTCGGCAAAGATGTTCCCACCAATTCAACCGATACTGGGCAATCCTGTCGAGTATACGCATAATATTCAGTTCCTGCCGTATGTCTGTGTTTCTTCTATGATCATGGAGAGTATACTCTGCCACGTGCCTGAGAAATCTCATTTGAGCCGCTTGGATGCGACTGGCCTGGCCATCGTTAAAGTCCAATCTCAGAGCCATAAAGAAGTGTGGGAAGAGCCACTACCTTGTAGAATTTTAGGCGCGTTTCTTAAGAGTTCGCCTAATGGTCCCGCACATAAGGTTGGACTTATGCCACTTATTCACAACGTCGTTGCTTGCATTATAAGACACACTGTAGCCCAGGTATTCAAAATTACCGACTTGTTCCAGGACAGTACCATCTACAACAATTTTTGCCCGTACGGGATCAGTTCCACGAAAAGCCATCACCTTAGTCTCAAGAGTAGACATTTTACATTCTTCGCAGCCAAAAGAACAACACAATGGGCTTATCTGTTTAACGAATATACTTAACTACCTAGCCTCTATGTCATAGACTGGGACAATACACGACTTTGGCAACTGAAAACGACAACATGTATTAGGAAACAAAAGTCGAAGAAGGAAAAGGAGGAAGCGGTAGAGAAAGAGGAGGCGTAATAACAGCAGTAGCAGAGAAAGAAAAACACGAGGAAAAAATCTTGTTTACTTTAAAAAATTTCGGTAAAAATTTCGTTCCTTGTGGGGGCGTTGACAAGTTAATAGCACCCATACATGTAACAGCCAACGCAGAAATTAGTTTTCATAACAGAAAAAATCGAGGAAACGAACGAGTTGTTAATCGACAGGTGGTATCGTTAATAGGATCGGTGTGACTTCGATAACGGTTGTCGATAATATGCTAAACCAATCTGCCTTCGAAATCTCTGTCGTTCGTCGTCTGACTAATGATATATTCTCAGCGGATTGCATAAAACGCAACGCATATTATAACAGGGAAACACGTGGACGACAAATCGCGTCCGGTATCGCACTTGATCGAAAAGAAAAATAATAATAAGAAGAAAAAACAGGTTTAAGGCGGGCCCGCAACTGCACGCAAAGACAAGGAGGAAAAAACAAAACCTCTGTGGCATATGGAATAATGATAATTACCGACGACGGACGACGGTTTCATTACGTATTCTCGCCGAGTTGCTTCAAGTTTGAAAACTTCGTTCGGATTCGATCCGGCAAAAGTCTGTACGTCTACACGTTAATAACGAAAAGAAAACTGAAAACTTATTGTTTGTCTTGTGCGTAGTTAAACAATTCACGACGTTTTTTATACACGATAAAAACTTATGGTGAAGGGAAAAATTTATGAAAGCTCACCAAACACGATATACGTTATAGAAAAAAAGCCTTAGCATGTACATTACGACACACACGGGCGCGCACTGAAATATGTGTAAACGTGTAATTTAGTTGGCAGGCCTGTCGCACCATTAGACCGTGTCGTTCCTGTGAACAGGAAGTGGTAAGTAAACAAAGAGATCGGAAGTTATTAACAATTTTAATAAGTTTCCGTGCGGAATCAGATTGTTGCCGCCAACACAAGAAAGGCTACAGCAACAACAACGACAACAAGATGATGACGTCGTCGGGCGCGACGATTAAAGCTAACAACAACGCACGCGCCATTTGACACTCGCATTACGAAAAAAACCCCGTTTTCTCCGCGTGTCTGTGTCTGTCTCTCTCGGAAGGGTAGTTTTTCACGTTTTCGTTGCGGCTCACCTTACACCTCCAGCAACACACTTGTTGTTCATTAGCATTTCCTGTATCCAGTGTTATCAGATGCAGTAATATTTTAGGGCCTTCTTGCCCTCGCTCAGACGTTGGAAATTCGTTATTGATGCGGACACGTATGATTAATGTGCGCCCCGAGCCGCCGTTTGGCCGAACCAATGTGCTCTTATTGATTTATACGAATGTAACGTATTCTTGTGATACATGAGGTAATGAGTATAACATGTAGGCCTATATAACACATTATACACATATATAACATAGTTTAATGACACTCGACATTAATGTTTTAGAGAAAAACATTCGAGGCCAAAGCTTGCGGACACGCGCGCGCCCACACACACACACACACACACACAACATGCCATGCACCAACATACAGTGCGTTAAGGCCTTTGCCTAACAGTGGCGTATCCAGAATTTGGCCTTGGCGGCGGCGGCAGGGGGTCCGGTCGAGGCTGCTTCATACAAAAGGAAAATCAAGTTAAGAGTAATCAACATTACAGTCTTTAAAATGGTTGAAAAACGTGTGATGACATAATCAAGTCAATCCCATTAGAGTAAACAGTAAACACAATAACAATAAATAACACAATAAAAATACGCGTTACTGAAACACTGTCTACTAGATACTTATTGATTGAATTGAATTTTCTTTATTTCATATTCGAAACATATACGCGCAAATGCTGTGTAATAAACCTGTTTTATATTAAAAAACGAGTTACTACTGTATAAGCGTATTGAAAAAATAATAAAACGAGCCTAAGATGTAAGAGGTTAGCAAAATTCGTCTACTTGTTTCGACCCTCTGGGGGGGGGGGGGGTCCGGTCTGAAACATTAATATTCGGTGTTGGAAAAGTGTGTAGGCCTACATATTATTAATAATACGAGTACTCAGACAGGTTACTGACAACAAATTCCAAGACGTTTACTAGTTTTGAGATAGTAACCTATCAACCTTGGTGGGGCCAAAGTAAACATTCCAAATCAACAAATATTGCTAGGGAGGGAGAGAGGGAGAGAGAGAGAGATGCTCGTCGCTTTCTCGATCACCCCTGGTCTATTTTAATTATAAGTATTTATCATTATTCAAATTGCAATAAAACATTAGGCCTATATCTGACGGTTCAATAATTCAAATAGGGACCGAGAATATCTTGTTATTTTATTATTTTAACTCTGGATAAACATTTTCTAATTTCGATAAAATATTTTAGTACAGTATATCACATTCGCTCTTAAACATTCATCTCAATTTCCTCTGAGTTCTTTAAGCGACATCCCCAAACCTAGAATTATATTGATTTTAATTCTGAATAATTGTAAAATTAATTTCGCTCCACAATTGATTTTTTCAATGTATCGAGATCATCCTGGAAAAATAGCAGAACGAATGATGAATCTGTTGGTGAGTATAAAGATACGATGAATCTGTTGATGATTAATGCTATGAGTGAGTAGTTGATAAGGAGTTTCATGTATGAACACAAGTAGGTTTAGATGCCGGATCTCTCTATACAGAAATGAAAGCGGAGAGGTTCACGGACCGTGGACCATGAGCTAAAGCAGATGGTGTGTCAGGTATAGATTCAGTCGTCCCATTATAAAGCAACACATTATCTCTTTATTGGTTCAATACGTTTAGCCTAATCCGATGTGTTTTTTCCCAACGAGGGGAACGATGAAATTAGTAGTCGTAAGAACTCGATTACATATCCAACAGATTATAATTACATATTAGCCCATCTAGTGTTGACATAATTCGATTTTGATAAATTTATCTAGTTATATCATTTATTACTTTACCTTGTCCAAATAATCAGCATCAATTACGGAGGCGGGGAATTTGATTCACTCGCAGTTGGCAAACACGGCGCGCAACATTACAATTCCGTATGATATACTGTATAAGATCGTATTTATGACGGTACGTAACACATCTGGCCAACGTCGGATTGGTAAAATAACCATAAAGGTATTTATTACGCGGCCCACGTGACCTAATTACGTAATTACCGGCGACACTAGTAGTAAATAACAATTAAACGACAACGCGCATATCTACGGTGTATCAGCGCGTGAAAACATTCCAATCGCCGCCATTAACTTCGTTTCCATTCTGTTCTGTACGTGTGTGTAAATATTAATGATTATTGGTGGTCGCCGTTTGATTATTATTTTGCCGGTCCCGTGGTTTCGATATTCGTAATGTCATTTCGGCTTTTATTACAGGATTTTATCCACACAACACAACACGTTTCGTGTATGTATGCCTCAGGAAAAGGATATGATAGATCTACTAAATGAGGCGTTATTAGGAAACAAAAAAAAGATCGTCACCCTCTACAAAGTGTTGGTAACTCCTCAAGAGTAATTAATTACTCGAATTCTTCACAGTAGAAAACCGGATGTATTTAAAGAACAGCGATCAAGGCATGCTAAATATAAAAGATTATGTAGGTATTATGGACATATTAAAAGTTGCAAACTGGAATGTTCGAGGATTTGGACAACGTTGAGGAAAAAGACGAGGAAAGAGACAAGGCTTAAATTTTATAAAACAATGCCAGTGCCTGTTTTACTACATGGATGCGAAGCATGGGTCCCTTGGACAGAATGGAGAATGGACGACTACCCAAGGTTGCGTTTCGATACAGAACCTTTGCTACAAGAAATGTAGGAAGACCGAGAGTGAGATGGAGAGATACTCTGTGAGGAGGAGGAGGAGGAGGAGCGATCAAAAAGCTCAAGGGATCGATTATAATCTAGAGAAAACAATTGTACGAAACTATTGGGACAGGAAACTATTATTCAGTTTTCTTTCTGAATGAAACTATTATTTATTGGAGAAGTTCGGATTGCGAACAAAAACTAACATTGAAACAAAAATCGGTAAGCCAATTACAGCATATGATGAGCAGAGAGTCGGATGGCAATCGAAACAAAAAATAATCTTAGAAGAATGTAAAGTAGTACAAATCGCGCCCTCAGACGAGCATTAGTCTAGAGAGACGCTGCTCTTAATTGGAACGCTTTACGAATGACGAAATACGAGAACGAACCAAAATAAAGGAAATGCTCTGCGATAGGTACCACGACAGAGACGTAACCACTACCATAAAAGGAAAACCCCTATTGAAACAAATTCAAGGATAAGAAAAAGCGTTGTGCGAGAGGAATCTGAATCAGGACGGTACTCAAGTAAGCTGTTACGGAGCCTGAGATACAAGGCGAGCTGTGTGTGTGTGTGTGTGTGTGTGTGTGTGTGTGTGTGTGTGTGTGTGTGTGCGTGCGTGCTTTTGTATACACATGGTATGTTTTATCCAAGTACTGTGTTCTCGTTCAACAGGTATTTCCCATGTGCTAGGCAATGGGATAAAGAGACGCGTACGATGAAAACAATCGCCCACGCACAAACAGGATAATCATAATTTTGGATTGTTAACTATTAATTCTGTGTTGTGAACAGTTTGTCAATTTATTCTTGTTTTTACTGGGGAGTATTTAGAGCTGATATATGGTGTGACGCTAATGGTTTCAAAAAAGGGGCACAGTATTTTGTCAGGCTTACACGGGCGGCGTCAAGATTGTTAAACTTTTGGTTCGCCGAGCTGTAAGACCGTGGTCCAATGTTGTTATTGGCAAACGTTCGGCCGTCGCCGTCGTCAGTGCAAAAGGCTGAAAACAACTGACAAAGGTTTTGCAGTCAGTGACCACAGTACTGTGGCTAAGCCTGACCTTTCGGTCATTCCTTCGACGACCATCTTAAGTGTAAAAGGCTGAAAACTGAAAGCACTGACAAAGTTTGCAGTGTTTTCAGTCTTTTGCATTGAAGATGGCCATCGAAGAAAAGGCCGAAACGTTTGGTAATAACAACATTGGAGCAGGGTCTTACAGCCCGGCAAACCAAAATTTTCACGAACTTGGCACAGTATTTTATTTGTCCGTCGCATTCTGAGTTGTTACAAACAACTTGACTCAAAACGCAAAACAAAATGCTGCCACATTGTGTTCGCCACACCGTTTGACGCTCCATGAATGTAAAATAAAATTATGAGGGGGGAGGGTAAACAGAAGGAACACACGGCTATTCAATACGTTTGTCGATTCCTTATGATTTTATGAAAATCAGCGCAGGGTTTAGCAAAACTTTCTTTGTCACGAAACTTTCCCCTCGTGTCACCTGGGAATTAATGCCGTCCCTCAAAAAATTTCCCACGGAATGTTTTTTTTTTCATTAACCTTTTGCTTATGAGGACATGTTTTCCGTATGTGCGATTGTTCAAGTTTTTAAGTAAAAGAGTGTGTGCGGCTGTGTGTGTGGGATCGCGTTCTTATATATTCAACTGTTTAGTGAATTTGTCCAACACATGCCTATGCAGATGACGTAGCCTTGGTGGTTAGACGTCTCGCAACTCTTGTAGAGAAACGTTTGAGGTCCTGGATGAAGAAGCTCGTCCTTTGGGATTTTTTGTTAATGTAAAGAAAACGCACTCTATGAAAATGACAGCAGGACAGGCAGGAAGGGAGCCCCATAACTTAGAGCTGGATAATTACACTTTTAGTGGTGTAGATAGGTTTGTATATCTTAAAAGCATGGCCACTCACGGCTGTATCAATAAATTCGTTGAGACTATTCGAAAGGAAAATAGTGAAAAAGATATACGGGCCAATAATGGAAGCAGAAGAGTGGAAATACCTTCGAAATGCTAAAACTGATGAAGTATTGCAGCGAGAAGATACAGTGCGCTTCGTAAAGGCAAGGTGGATAAGGAGGCTGGGACATGTGGAGAGAATGCCACAAGAGAGACTGCCCATGCAAGTGCTAAATGGAAACCGTGAGATGGAGGAAGACTTAAGGAGAATGGGCGCACAAAACTGGAGGAACGCTGCAACAGAGAGACAGAACTGGAGGAGAGTGGTGGCCGAAGCCAAGGTTCATCAAGGCCTGTAGAACTCCGGAATAAGAAGATCACATGATCACAGATGGCCAAAACCAAAAGAAGAAGAAAAGATAAAACTGAATGTTGGAAGTGTGCTTTGTACATTTTCAGGCAAAGAGTTTATATATACGCGTCTTATATTCTTGTAAAAGACATTTAAAATGACTTACAGAATCTTCACGCAATAAAATTTATGGGGAAAATAATTTTAAAAGAAGCTTTCTTTAGCCTACTTGTTATTCCGATATTGCTTGGTAAATAACATTTTAATAGAGTCTGTAATAAAAATAAATTTGGTTTGATTAAAGTAAAAGCTTTGTCAAAGAGACACCAGCAGTTATTTCGCAGGGCAAAAAGGACAGCCTGTCGCATGTGCTCTGAAGATCTCCAGTTCATCTGAAGAGATGCAAGAAAAACACGAAGATAAGAACGAACTCTTAACGCACATTCTTCGCATCACCACCGTCCCTTAATTTGGCAGACACCTCTATAGTTCAAACGATTACCGATCTCACCAGATTCATTTACATATTTTCTGCCTGCGGTGATATTGAGTTGGCCGCGGCTGGCACGGCCTTATTTATCAAAATAACTGGCGCTCAGCGTTTGTTTCTTGGCACGTATACTAACCGTACACCACCACCACCACCACCACCACAACAAGAACAACAAAAACCAACCCCTTTTTTCATCCCTGTGTATATATACCGAGGATTTTTCATCACAATATATATAGCCGTCAATATTCAATACCTATTATATAGGCTACAGATTTTGGTTAAAAAGTTAAAAACAAATTTATGGTAAAAAATTTATCAGTTTTTACACCTTCCGTTAATAATTTATCTTTAAGCCTAAATAAAATTCGAACTGAAAAAGCTAACACACTACGTTTTTTTTTTGTTTCAAGTTTGATGGATTAACTCCGCTGCTTCTGACTAAGTAAATCCTACACAATTACTTGACGAATAAGAGAACATTTAATTTTTTTTGGATAATACGGCTTTAATATAATCATTTAATATGATGCGTATTGACTCCAACGGACAGCTTTGAAAAAAATTGTTTTGGTGAATTTAACATGTAACATAAATTTGAAATTTATTAATTCAAGTACAATAATAAATATTTTTTATTTAAGTCGGAGTCAAAACGTCCTACGACGTTGTCCGAAGCCCAACCTCCATTGTTGTCTGTCGTTGCAGTTTTCGTCGTTTAGTTGTCTATCGCTCATTGATCTTCTTATGCCATCTATCCATGTTTTCTTGGGTCTTCCTTTCTATCTGTACTCTGTACGTATCCGCCTCATTGTTTTCTTTGGTAGTCGGTCTTGTCCCATTCTTTGTACGTGTCCGTACCAGATTAGTTGTTTTTCTTCAACGCAGTCGATGATTGTCTTTTGTAAGCCCATTTCTTCTTTGACCGTTTCATTTCGTATTCGCTCTAGACTTGAAGTTCTAGCAGCTCGTCTCAAAGCACTCATTTCTGTAGGTTCTTTCTTTTTACCTTTCCTGTATTCTCCATGTTTCGGATCCGTTCATCAACGTGCTTTAATCATACTATCGTATTTATCCTTTCCTTCCTTTCTTTTCCAATTTCTGTACTCCATAGAATTCAATGAATAATTCAATGATCAAATATTTGTTTTGCTTTGTTTATTCTTGATTTTATTTCAACATCATCTGTTTCTCCTTCATTAAAGTTTATTCCTAAGCTATTGCATTTTTTTATACGTTCGTTGTTTTCTAAGATGAAATCTGTTGTTCCTTTTCCGACACAGAGATACTGGGTGTTCGGAAAATCAGTTTCAGAAAAATATTCGGGTATTTTTTGAAAAGTACTTTGAATCTCATAAAACATTATTAGACGGACACGCGTGGCTGTGCAGGCTGGCAGTGTTGCACGAGGCAGCTGAACTATGAGCAACAACGACTGTGACAAACTGCAAGATTGGGGAATGTGTTAAGACCGACATTGATTACAGGACACATAAGACTAGATAAAAATAAGGAATGAAAATATTAGACGAGAATTTTATTCATTCCTCTAAAATGATTTCGTCGTATCTTGGAGAAATCTTCGGAGACCGCCACTCTTAACAACTGGCCTAGCACTACTGTAGCCAAAACGATTTGTCATGTAGACAATAAAAACTGTCCTGTGAATTTTTAAAATGTTGATTTATTTTTTTATGTTGTGCATGAAACATGTGTAACAACCAAATTCTGTTATTATAATTTGTGGAAATATTTTGCCGAAGATTTTGTTTAGCTACACAAGTCTACTCGCGTTTTACGTATGTGTGTGGCGCGGCGCATCCCTCAAAAGCGGTGAACGACAACAAAGACGCGGAGAAGGAGGAGAATAGAGACCGGTAAGTACGACAAGGAGGCGAACAATGGTTCGGTTTGGGGGGCGAGGCGGGTTTATGGTAAAGTACCCCAAGGAGAAAAGGGGGAGGGAGGGAGAGAGAGAGAGGAGAGCAAGATTTGGGCAGGGGAGCGTGGTATAATCCTCGAGACGAGAGGAAAGGGTGTTTCTATTCAAAGTCGGTCTCTGTCTACCCTCCAGAGAGTGGTTCCGTCGGCGTCCAACCCCTTTCTTACCTATTGTTGTACTCACCGCCGATGTTACTTAGATTCACAATCACCGCGTCAGACAACCACCCAGCTTACCTACGCCTACCCCCCTCCCTACCTACCCACAACTGATGTATATTTAATTTGAAGGCACACATACTACAAGGACCCAACAACCCTTATTTATACTTACAGCTGTCGACGTTTTAAAAAGTTCACACGCGCACGCATGCCAACGGACTTTTTTTGCTAGCGAATAATTACGAACAAACTACCGGTCGTTAACCTTGGCGACTTCTTTAGTCACACGTTGACACAGTCAGTTGAAAACGTTTACCGCCGATACGATAAGTAGGTCAGACTGGCTACATTAATAGCCGCATAAGCGATTCAGAAATGGGGAAACGTGACTTACACACATGGCGGCGGCGCCAAGATCGACTTGACTTTATCTTAACCCGACCAGTGAAGCTAAGTGCGCTTTAAGACAGAGTATATACTGTATATTGAGGCCAAATCGCACTGTACATTTTATATGTGTTGTCTCCATCAAATCAAAGTGTAAATGACGGAAAACTGGGACGTTACGTTTATTTAGAACATCGCCTACGACAACGTTTATTATCGATGATGAGGAGGAAATCGATCGATAAATGTGCAAAAGACACTATATTTGAGATTTTTTTGTGAATATTATGCAAGTAATTACTGCTAATGCAAGTAGATATAAATTATTGTCTTACTTTTCCGTGTACAGTGTGATCGTGTTCTTTTTATTTTGACTGTCTATAACAAAATTTCCATCGCTTTAGGTTGACTCCACAGCTTGCGAAAAGACCATCGAACCTATCCTTAGAGGGTCTCGAAACCACAAAGCAGTACAGTGACTTATTTGCTCTCTTTGACCTCTTTGCTTTGGCTTTGCAACACGAAAGCAGGGGCCTTTCTCTACACGCTCATAATATTGTCTTTTAGTGTCTCTCTCCTTGTTTAGTATTTTATTATTATTATTATTATTATTACATTATTTTACACGACATGAATGAATTTGCGACTGTTGCTAGAAGCACGGGAATGCGGCTGACTTTCCCCCTTTGCCCAAAATAATCATCCACCAATAATCGTCATAGGAGAATCGGTTTCGCTCTCACATGTCCAAGAAGATAACAATTTTTCTTATATTATATTTTTATTAGCTATATTATGTTATATATTCCTATATTATATTTAAAAAAGTGTTATTACTATTTCAGCGTACACAGCTGAAAAAATAATAAAATAGCCTAAAAATAAGAGATTAACAAAATTCGTCAACCTTTTCGACCCTGTGGGGGAGGGTTCCCGTTCGTCCTCTCCGTGAATACGCCCCTGGTAATATCCCAACCAGAAACAGGAGGAGCGAAAATTTTACAGCGATTTGAAAAATGTGTGATTAACTCTGGCGAGGCTTAAGAATACACCAGCTAATATAACAGGAACACAGTCTGATAGGGATTCGAAGCCACGAAATTCTCGGTAGCTCGACTTCCGGTCTCCGTTTTGGCGGGAGCGCGCGCTCTTACGACACATGAGATCACTCTCTCTGCATACGCCTACATGTCGAAGCTTTGACATTTCACAGCTACGATCAATCACGATCACAGCGGGACACGCTGCACGCAGACATTCGCTGTTAATATGCGCACACAGCCAGTCTTATCACCGTTTATGACTCATTGATACGGTTCTCCCATTCTGTCACCGTCACGCCCCAATCCTCGCCTTTCTGTGTTAAATAGACAACCAGATTTTGTAAGTGTTTTAACCAATTGTAAGCTAATGACGGAAACAGAGACACGAAATAAGAAATGGTAGGAAGTTTAGTTGTTTAGAAGTTATTTTCTTTTTGTTATAGCAGTTTAAATTTGTAAACTGTTAAAATTATAAATAGATTAGGCTTATAAACAAGAATTACGAGGAAAAACGAAATACGTATTTGGAAATAACGAATTCGAACGCACATTTATATACCATTGTTTCTTAAAATAATATAGAAGAAATTAATAGTAAAAAATACACACTTTCGAAAACATTAGACCTCAAAAGGTCTATCTACGCGATGGCTTGTTAATCGTGATCCCCCCGTTTATTGAATATAGACAGTCTTGATTTTGTAGAAGCCTAAAACTTGAATAATCGAAAATATATATCCAATTCAGAATATGTATTATCTGCGATACCGCAACAGTTTATTAATTAAAAATGAGAGACATTTACGTAAGTAGAGAAAAATTAAGTAAAATACACATTTTACATAGGCTATTCAAACAGAAGCTAGTAAGTATTAAGGAACGCGGGCGCGTACGCGTATTAGAATAAATACGCGGAAGATAATCTTAACATCTGGACGCGGTACTTTTTCTGAATCGACAAGAAGAAACTAGATTGAAAAAAGATGCCCGTTGTAAAGAAAACAGGTTATAATTAATACACAACAGCGAGGAAAATAATAATTAAACACCAAGTTGTTAAGCACATTTAAGGACTATGACTTCAAGCAGTCGATCCACTAACAAAGATTAGACGACAAAATTAAACATCAAGTGGAATTGAGTTCTGATTGGAACTAGTTCAATTGGTACAAGACGGTCACACGCGCTAACGTTCAATTAAAATTCAATAAGCAATGACTTGTCTCCAAGTTGACTCTGATTCCAGCGTGTGAGTGGACCCAGTTTTGACGCCTTCACCCGTTAAATGTCTTAATGACTGTTAACTGGTGCCTGCTTGGCGCTCGCTGAGTGTTTTGGCTTTTAGTAATACTGTACTGTAATAGCTCCAGCGCATGGCTTCTGCCCCGTTACATTCTTACATTCTTGAAGTATTTTCAAGAACAAGAATTATGTATTCTGCTTCGCCTCGCCTTGTGTGCTGTTGACTGGTTCAGAGCATATTATAATATATATTATTGCGTAGGCTTCCGAAGCCGGTGTCCATTATATTTTTGAAGTCTTCTTCCGGTATGGACCGCGTCAAAAATGTCCTGTACAACAACGTTTCACTCATATTACGATGAGTATTATCAGGTCTATGTGACCAAAGATACACAGAACTGAGGCTACTACTCATTGTAATATGAGTGAAACGTTGTCATACAAGACATTTTTGACTCGGTCTATACCGGAAGAAGCTTTAAAACATATAATTACGTTAACCTTCACCAAATGTTTAAATCCTCCACCACCAGAAACGTTGAAGAATGTATGTTTAGTCAGACATAGTAATACGTTTCTTCTGTACGTATTTAGAGAACGGGCCGCACGATAACTTGGCAACCACCGACACCTGGGCAATCACTTGCCAACGATATCGAAACGTCGATGACAAGACAAGAAATCGCACGTGGATTAACAGAGAAAGAAACATATAAATCATAAAGTATTTTATTATTTTATTTGAATGGTACTGCATTAACTTAGAGGCCAATGTAACAACACACGGATTACATTTAACTGGGAGCCAACAGCCTGAGGGGATGGGTATTATAAGTCAGTCGTATCCAATAAACGTCCAGTCAAAACTCAGTAGTCTTAAAGTGACTCTTCGGACGTGTTACGGTCGCTAAATTACAACTCTTAAAAGTTCAGAAATCTTCGCTATTTTTAGTGAGCCTCTGACGAAACTCCAACATAGTGAAAACTAGTTTATGCCATCAGGTAAAGATTTATCATTTTTATCAATAATAATTTGTGGTCCGAGTCGGTAGTGTTTTATATATATATATATATATATATATATTGTAGCGCAACAAAAATGATAGCATTTATGCTACATAAAAGAAGATTCACAGATTGATAAATAAATTGATACATAATCCCATAATAGAACAGAGACCCAATTATGACAATTATAGTCATAGACAAAATAAATAAGAATGCAAGGTAGTGTTGAATAGAATAAACGAACCTGTAAAATAAATAATAGCTAATGATATATGTTTAATAAAAATCAAAACAGAAAAATGAAACAATGACTTAATTTATGGTAATAACAGATAAGAATTTTGTGTTAAAAAAGTATTATATTATGACAAAAATGTTATGATAAAGTTTATGTGATGTTATATCAAATATGTGTTGAGTTCATGAAAAAATAATGAAACAAATAGTGTTATTCAATGACTGTCATAGAATGAAGTGTGAGGCAGTTAACCAATGTTCATAAGTTCGAATTGTATTGTATGTGATCAAGAGATCAAGATAAATTTGTTATTAGATGTAGAAAAATAATTGTTTATACAAATGTTAATAATTAAGTTTTGATTGCATGTACGAATTTATATAAAAGGGACTATAGATGCCTAACAGACATAACCACAGGTAGATCAATTTACAATAAAAGGCCTAACAGCCAAAAATACTAAATAAACACTTATAACTTAAAGGTTAGATACATCAATTAATAATAATTAATAGATACACTATGAAGAGCTAGAAAGAAGAAAAAACATTAAGTTAATAATAATATTTAATAAAATTTATACAAATTATAATAATACCATAATGCCATAATATCGATTGGTAAAAAATAATATCGAAGGTGGATTAAATATAATAAAAAAGGAAAAAAACGGAATTATATAAAAAAAACCAGTAGAAGATGTGTATAAAATAATAAACCAGCTATCGGTAAATTTACATTCCGATAGGACAGCAAATTGACAAAGAATAGACAAAAAAATATATGAAAGAAACACTATATAGTCAAACATGTGGAAGCGGAAATTAATATAGGTTGCTAGGGAAAAATTTAAGAAGGTTGTTGTTGATTTATAAAATAACAAGATTGCTTTTGTAAAAACTGAAGGTGATGATTTAAAAAACCCAAGAAGAATATATTGAATCGTAATATTCGAAATCAAAAGATACGATTATAAAGAAGATAAAATTCTAATAATAATACTTACATCTATCACTAACACAGATTAATAAAATAACGATATATTATGAAATAATAATCGAGAACAAATAACCAAATCCTACAAGAAGAAACTTGGACTGTCCCATGTCCGAAGGGAATTGATGAAAAGTTAATCAAATATAAAGAGTTAACAATAACCCAAATTATAATATTTACAACACCAGAAATTATAACCTTGCAAATACACGGAACAACACTAACTGCTTCAACCGAAGGAAGAACCTATTTGGATCCTGACGGTGCAGAAGAAACATCAATCGTGCTGTAAAACAATTCAGAAGCTGTATTCCGAAGTGACAGGACAAGATTTAATTTTATTAAACTGAAGAAAGAAAACTGTGCTTCATAATTGACCAGAACAACGAATTTAGCGATCAACTGCCAACGTGATTTGCTTCGTTAGAGACTGGTAAAGTTATATTATATTAATCATACTAAATACACAACACATAATTTTTGTAAATCTTGCATTCTTAGTATGTATTTTTAGTCTTCCCCACAGTTACAAGAACCTTCACACCCTGAAATAAATAAAATACGAATCAAATATAATAAATAACCAAATATAAACAAAGGATCAAATAATCAACAATCGATACCTGAATCTATAGTCCCAACATATATTAATTGGAATATATCTTAGTTAATGTGAATTGATAAACAAATAAAGAACCTTTATATATTTGTCACACCTTGTTATTTGGAGTATGGTTTAGTGAACTGGAACAAAAGTAACTGAATAAGTAGAGAATAAATAGTTAATATAAACATCGAATAACCTACAAGTTTCGTTGAGCCGATACTACAGCGCTTATAGCGGAATTATCTGACACCAAAGAGGGAGCGTAAAAATATAAAATCAGACAGAACTCTCTTCAAGGCATAATAGGGTTGGATGAAATTGTAGAATAAATCTTAAGTTATTTAAGTTCTAGGCACACTAACACTGATAATTATTAAATAGTTAAGTTAACATTAATTGAGTACATCCATATATTCCACAACTCCAAATATTTCCGAGAATTTATACAATTAAATTAATACAACACAATTGACAAATACAACAGTGGGAATTTAGACCGTACGTATCCGATCTAGTACAAATTGGCTTCCATCGCGGGGCTTGAACAGTGGAGGACACAACGGGACTTAGTACAAATTGACGCTCATAACGTGGGACCTAATTAGGTGACGCGAGAGGTTTAGTACAATATATATATATATATATATATATATATATATATATATACACACATATATAGTTAATTAATAACAACGGTCATGTTATAAGACAACAAAATCCCCAGGAATGTAACGTTCCTGCAAGAAACTCAGAGAGTTAGTTATAAAGAAATTATACTATGTATATAACAAGAATATTCTTGAAAAAAAAAAAAAGAAAAATATTGTTTATTATTAAAGAGAGAGGGGGAGGGGAGAGAGAGAACAGATAGACAGGCTGAGAGGGATAGAAGAGTTTAAAACGTCCGGTAACCGACGCCTGCATCCGTTTTGCCTACCCTGTGCGCTTTCCTGTTAGTTGATTCTCCAATTCTCCACGCGTCTAAGGTTTCTGGAGAGTTCAGGTTTCTTAGTAGCTTCCATTATTCTACAATCGTCTCGGTTAAAACTTTCATCGCAGTATTGGAATAAAAATCATCTGGACGATATCCAAGCGCAACATATTCACTTCCGACGATCACAGGAGTTCATCCAGAAAGCGCATTGACACCCAGCTTTAATTTCGCTCGGTCCGCGTAACGTTTTATATACATACATACATACATACATACATACATATATATATATATATATATATCTCCCGACCTACAGTGAACCACGTAACTCCATACAAACGGGTGACTTATTTATGGTACACACTGCGGAATATGGGGCAGGTTCACTCCGGAGACCAACTCAACCGTAAGTGAGTCAACTAGTTTGCTTTTAAATTTAAAAAAAAAAAGAAAAAAGAAAACTCGAGACGTATTAAGGTATAAAGCATGTGCCACATTTATAAACGTCGCTGAATAGCAGAAGGAAGGAAATAAACTGAGAACTGTACGCACACATAAATTACTGCTCTTTCGTTTTAGTTTTCGTTCACTTTTTTTAGTTTCACGAGTTTAGTGTAGTTCCTTCCTTCTTCATAACGTAGTTTCAGAAAACTTTGTATCGAAACTTTCAAAGAGATTAATTAAATGTAATCCGAAGTAGAAAAAAAGAAAAAAATTGGGTCAAAAGAACGAAAGAAAGAAACGATTCAAAAGCGGTCTTTCTCTCTCTGTCGCTTTCAGTTGAATAGACTTAAATAAAACTGTGAAGTATTTATTGGACCGAGTCGTACTTTGATTCTTCTACAAAATGGGGGGGGGGGGTGAAAAAGAAAAGAAACAAAGAAAGGCTGAAACAAAAGGAATAATAATTGTAACTCTTGAGAATCGGAAAAACGAGAAGGAACAACCATAATAATAATATGAGTAATTACTTTTGAGATTATAAGCTCGTTAATAATATACGAAGGGAAACTCGGTGGTGTGGTGAGTGGGTTTGTCCGCCCCGCATGCTACAACTAACTGTAGCTAACTTATAATAACAACAAAAATTTTTTTCTGCACAAGATTCGTGTACCGAGTAGGCGGGCGTATGCAAAGGCACCTTGCCACGCTACCGAGCTACTCCCTTCATTAAGAGGCGGGGGAAAGTGACTTTTATTACCGTTGTTGTTGTTGTTGGTTTTTTGTAGTTATTCGTGCAACCGCAATAAAATTATTACACTGGCGTCGATACTATTCGTTGATACGACTATCGATTTCAGAGCGCATAATACTACACTATAGTTGTCATCCGCGATACGGTAGAATCGATCGAGTTATTACTACTTACCGGTTTCGATGGAAATCAAATTACAATGGACAAAGCGCGCTGAGCCGTTTCATTTCTCTTATCTAATCTGATAAGAAATGAAATAAAAGGAAAATTCAAGTCATAATAACAAAGATCAAATAATAGAACAGAACATGACGTTATGTTGCATTACACGCTCTCTCTCTCTCTCTCTCTCTCTCTCTCTCTCTCTCTCTCTCTCAAAATGGAAGAAACACAATACGGTCATAATAAACTTCAGTCAAGAGGACGTATCGTAAACTATTAATTTCACTCAACCTACGCAGGAGAGAGAAATCGCTGATTACAGATTTACGTTTTCCTTATAATTCAGTCTTCAGATGTTCCGTCCTTTAATGCAATCAGTCGTACGATTAGTATTAAAAAGAAAAATCCCTCTTCTGATTACGCTTCGTAGAATTTTAATGAATGAAAATGTCGAGCGGAAAATTTTTTTATAACAATATTGCGTGAGTAAGGAAAAAACAAGATGAAAGAAAACTGAAGACGTTTTTCATCAGCTTACTGAATTCCTAAAAACCCTTTTCGTCAATTTAATTTACTTGGATTTTTTCACCGAAAACGAGATTATTATGCGAAGAAACGATATCTAGGAGGCGGTATTTAAATAACTACGTTAAAACACGGTCAATAAACACGGAGTAAAATTATAAAGGAGAATGGCACAACACATATACTTTTTGTTGTCTGACATAAAATGAAAAGGTTAAAACAACCGTACAGGGATAACAAGTGAACACACACAGCAATGTGAACACCTTTAAAAAGTCAAAAGAAGCAGTGTTGTAAGCTGTAATGTATATCCTGCTGGTTTATGTACTGCAAGGAAGTGAATCTAGAGTCGTGTTTAACCTCGCAATTCACGTACGACCTGAATAATCAGTAGAAACATGACAGTAGTTTTTGAGCTGTGAACTGCTCGGAGTCAACGAATTACCCCACATAAAATTAGACTATACGCTGACAAGAGAGGACAGAACGCGCACACGCTATCTCTTCCTGTCTCAAACTATCGCTTCACAGCGTCACTTGTATTCTTGTAATGTTCTCGCCAGTCTTGTTGCAGCCGAACAACACGGTATCAAAAACTGGTTGCGCGTTTGCGATATGTATGAACATCTTAAAAAAGGAACTACAAACCATCTCAAAGCCTAAATCTACCGTCAGGTCTATAACTCACAGATGATGGACGAGAGGAAGACTTGGTAACACCGTGATCTTATAAACTCTATTGTTTTGAAGCCTGACGATGTTATGGAACATCTTGGACGAGATCCAATTCGATTTGGAAGAAAAAGGTATCCCTTATGGAAACATGACAACCCTGGCTATGGATGTGCAAACGGGGGCGTTATTTACTGAGGAGGGCGAACGGGACTGGGCCCCCGCAGAGGGTCGAAAAAAGTTGACGAATTTTGTTCATCTAATTTTTACGCTATTTTATTATTATTATTTTTCAGCTATGTATGCTAATATGAGCTTAGTAACTCGTTTTCTATAAATAGAAATAGGTTTATTACACAGCATCAGCGTATCCGTGTGAAATATGAGATTTAGGAAAATCAATTCAGTCAACAAGTACCTTCTAAACAATGTTTTAATAAAGTGTGTATTTTTATTGTGTTTTTACCGTTTACTTTAATGGGACTGATGTCAGGATGTTGTCACACGTTTTTCAACCACTTAAAGATAGTAATGTTGATTTTAGTCTAAACTTGATTTTTCTGTTGTTTGAAGCCGACTAGACCGAATCCCAGCCGCTACCAGGCCTAATTCTAGATACGCCACTGTGTGCGAGAGCTGTAAAAACCCTCAGTGTAAATTCATTTGTCTGGAGCCGACTAGACCGGTCCCCCGCCAGATCAAATTCTGGATACGCCACTGTGTGCAAGAGCTGTGAAAACTCTGTGTAAAATACGCGTGTGCAGGCGCAGACGCATACGCGCACAGTCAATTTTACTTAAAACTTGGGTTTAACAATTTTTGCGTGTTTCGCATGAACAAAATTCGTTTGCGGCAATTTTAAAGTAAAAACGTTCCAACGCAATTAAGCTTCCCTCATCATATCATCATTAATTACATCACGACAGTCGTAGCAGGTGAACAGATTGATGAGATGATGAACAGATAACGGTAATCACCGGGAAACATATAAATCGTTGAATACAATCCCGTGAATGGAACAAAAAAATTCAGTAAAACTATAAAATTCGTCATTGCGTGTGTCATCGACGAGTCCATAAAAGAATAATGAATCGCGCTAGGCAATTCGGATAAGAAAATGTCAAACGTTCACGCCAACCTTTTAATCGAATCCGTTTTCTTCATTATAGTCGTCAGGTGATTGATTGAATACGAAACTTTTCAAAGCGTCCGCGCATTTAGTCGTCGTCTATCGATCGAATGATGTCTATAACAATAATACGTGAGACAAAAATACAGGCAAATATCACAGGGTAAATTACTGAATGTTATCTAATTTTCTTCAACGAAATTATCGCATCGTACTGGACTACAGTTAACTAGTCTAGATTTCGGTACGTTTCATTTCCAGAAACCGTGGCGAGTCTTACCACATACACAGATGTAACAATTCTATACAGATATTGTGAAAAACAACAACAAGAAGTTGATGGAAGGAAGAAAACAATATAGGTGGTAGAAGAACAAGGAGACGTGGGTTGGCGAGGATAAGATGGGTGCCGGAACAGGTTTATATAACCTAATCCTTTAAGAGGAAGAAAAGAAGAACAACTAACAAAAAAAAAAAGAAAATGGGAAGTGATGATGATAATGATAATGAAGAACAGGGCTGTGGAAATGCAGATGCCATACACCTTCCACGGTGAGACAAAGAGTCATTCTTGCTACGTTCAACAATAGACAGATTTGCTGTCCGCTAAACAATACAGACTCACATGGTGTACAAAGGTATATATCAGTTATGAAATTAAGGAAGTGTAGAGGCGTGCACGAGCGCACGCGTCATGAGAACGTTAAGTACGGAGGATCACCTTGTACGCTCACACGTACACACATACACACACACAAAGCTGAAACGGCAGATTTTTTCCTTTGTTTTGCTCTCTTCCTCTGTTGTAGCCAATAAATTAATAAGAGCCGCGGGTACGTTAACCCGAGTACGGCGCAATTATTCCACTTCCTCTTTTAGGATTCATGTTTTCTTACAACTGCTGTAACCATCAAATTCTCATGCAGTGTCTGACACGGAACTGAATTAAATTATACTTTAATATTATTATAACAGCAGTACGAAAAAAAGAGGGGAAGGAGAAGAAGAAGAAAAAGAAAAAACACTTCATTATATCGTCTGAGATCGCTCGCTTATTATTAACTCTGAAATTTATACTGTTGTTCATTAGCTTAAATCTTTTGTTATTATTATACTGCCTGCGAACACGTTACTTGCTCCACCGTTCATTAGGCAGATGTCTGAAACGCACTACAGCACAAGTGGTTTTTTTCCTTTAATAAAAAATGTTTTTATACCGTTAACATCATCTCCATTTTTCTTTACTGCGGAAAAATTTAAAGAATTAAAAAAACACGGCGTTTATATAGTTTTATTAAATTTTCCTTGGTTAAATTTATTTAATATGACGTTGAAGAATTTTTCATACTAGAGGCGTTTAAAATACCACTTGACGGGCCGAGAAATATTAGAAAATTTATATTATCAAGGAGGCTCTGGTAAAAAGAATGCCGCAGATCCAATCTCCATGTGTGACCTAATATCGATAAATCGATAACTAGCGTACTTTCTTCGGCCTCGCTCTCTCATTGTCGTCATTTTTAGGCTGTGACGACAACGATTTCAATATTAAACTGGAAAGTTATGTTTCTAAATAAAGAAAAAAACTATTTGTACTTTTTGTCGTCGTTTTGTTTACTGCAATTATATACAATTATTTAAATTATTCACTGTTTGTTTGGATTTCAGTTTCGATACCGGACCACTGCTTTCTCTCGTCACGGCGCTGTGATTAAGTAAGTCGACAATCTAAACTGTAAACGTTTTGTTTTTGCCTGTTTAATCACTGTTTGTTTGGTTAATTGACAAGAAATAATTTCATTACACGGAGTAAACGGTATTGGTTTGTTTTGTTTCGTAACGTCTAAGTAAGCGGCGACTTGATTATTCTAAAGCGGAAACTTACTCAGTAAACTGTAGAAAGAAAAGCAAGAACTTGTAAAGTACTTGGAAGCCAGAACTCCGCGAGATGGGGCGAAAATCTACTTCATGTCGATTACAATTCGAAGTAAGGAAAATTAGAACTGTTGTGATAACTAGACGTTGATAAAAATTTACAAACGATTATTAAATATAATTTCCGATCTGATGATTATTTATTTCCTATCTGATGATGATCTGTGAAGCTTAAAAGCGCTAATCGGAATAATTTTTCTATAGTGGTGTGCAATAGTGTTAATTCTGATTATTAAATAGAATCGACTCAGATGAAATTGGAAGGGTAAGAAGAAGAGTATAAGCAGAAAATATTGTTGCACAGAGAGAGAACTTTTAAGTAATTACGAAGAAAACTGCTGATGTCGAAACGCAAAGCGAAAGGAAGAGGGCAAGACAAAATCTAGCCGAGAGGAAACATTCGAAAGGCTATGAAATATCAGAACTTTTCGAAGATGAAGATGATCAGAAAGAAAGGGCGTGATAATGCTGTGGAGATGCGATGTCAGCCGATGTAAACACCTGCGCTGCGCTCGCTCGCTCGCACACACACACACACACACGCGCGCGCGCGCGCGCGCGCGCACGCACACGCACTGATGACGGCGACGAAGTATAGGGACATAAGTTTTGTTATTATTATTATGTTTTATGTTTTGTTATATTAAGACATGTTTTGTTATAACATATTTTACATAAATATGAATGCGTAACTGTATGTGTGCACTGTAAGCTTACATTCATAAATAAGCTTTATGTTATATAATACAGCAAACACAAAAATCGCTTAATAAAGTTTCGTGTTTTACACTCGTAAATATTTGCGGCAAAGGTGAACGATATTTAACTCTGTGTAAACAAGGGCTGCGAAATAATAAAAAGTAAGTTGTACATAAGTTTTGATATTTATCAAAGCAAAGCACTCCACACGTGCCATTGTACACACAATGAAAAACATCGTAAATATTCCCACTAGTAGGCCTACTGAATACATTTTTAGAGTTCCATTCGAGACAGTTTTGAATGTAATTAAACAAAACAGTTTTCTTCTGGTCTCTCCTGCCTGGTCAAATAATGCGCGCACGCACACACTAATACATTAATGTGTACACGTTCCCCCCTTAATACATTATTCGGTTCAAACTTATTTCGTTATTCTTTCTTAGTTTATTGAAGTTTAAAGCGAGAATTCGTAACCTGAATTCATTGGACAGTTCTGGGGATGTTAAAACAGTTCATAACATGATTCTTAATTCTTCTTCTTCAGCACTACAGCCCAACGTGAGCCTAGTTTCCAATACCAATCTTCCGTACACTGTCCTCTCAGTGTAATCAGACACATCCAGTCTTCCAGCACACCGTCCATTCAGCCATCTTATCGTAGGTCGGTCCCTGTTTCTGCTTTTACAAGACTTGCGCCCTCAGGATTTTCTTTGGCATACGCTGATCATCAATCCGCTCTAGACGACCTCCTAGCCACTGTATTCGTTGAGCTTTACGAATCTTACGATATCTTCGTAATTTAATAGCTCATCTAGTACATCCTGGTTATTTCTTATTCTCCATTCATCGTCTTCTTCAACCAGGCCATAAACACGTATTACAAACTTTCTTCCAAACCTTCTTAGTGGTTTTTTCTTTTTTTTTGCTATTGTCCATGTCTCGCCTTCGTAAGTAACAACCGATCTGATAACTGTCTTATATGTTTTTATTTTTGTTGTTACGACTAATGAGTTTGTCTCTCAAAGGTTTGCTGTTGGTATTGTACGCCCTATTTGTATCTTGACATGTATCGTCGGTGTTTATGGACCTCTCATTATCTATCATGTTACTCAGGTATCTTGAACTTATTGACTGCATAAAATGAGGATTTTTAATTACATGAGTGAATTGAACATGCAAATTATCGAAAAGTCAATTAAAAATTTTAAGACGGATGCTTTACTGAATGTGAAGAATATGTTCTCGAACATTCCGTTGGGGTAATAAATAAGTTGTCGAACACGTCTTGAGCGAGATTTAATTTCTTGTAAGAAACAGCGAGCCAACTTGTAAAGAGTCCATTGCCAACTGCTACGAGCAGAGCGATGCCGTATATTTACAAAGTTTCAAACAGTTGTTAAAGAGAAACAAAGGAAAATAGTTTAACGACGACGAATCTGTTGTTTTGTGTTTTTCTTTTAGTCGTTTTTATTTTTAATTTGATATTATATTTATTATGGCGTGCAGAGTAAGTTATACAAAACAACACTATGTGCCGCACAGTACAGTACAATGGTATATAATTAGTTTACGTATTTGCGTGCGTAGCGACAGTATCTCTCTCTCTCTGTGTTTGTTTGTGTTTGTACTCAACTTTTGTAACTCGAGAAATATTTAGGCAAACCTCAACCAACTCCGATGTTGTTGTTAATTTTTTAAAGACACAAAACCAGATTCACTCGCTCGCACGACACAAAGATAGGCCTACGTTACACAACTTCAGCGTGTTCGCTGAACAACTGGGGTCCGGTCTTATCGTTTTCACAACTGTAAGGTCGAAATATACCCTACGCATTCTGTGCGCCACAAATGTATTTTTGTTATATTTATGTTATTAAATTTAGTTAATAAAATACATAAATCTCAAGAATTTTTTTTCTGTAGTCCATAAAAATTCATCATAATCATCTTCACGGATTAAACCAAGGATGTGATTTCCGGTCTCAAATTGGCAAAGATTAGAGCTGGTCACTCCAGCGCTTCCTCGGACGTCCCACACCTCTCCGTCTCCTCGGCTTATAGTTCCATACTTGTTTGGGGATGCGGCAGTCATCCATTCGGCAATGGTGTTCCCACCAATTCAGCCGATACTGGACGATCCTGTCGAGTATACTCATAATATTCAGTTTCTGCCATATATCTGTGTTTCTTCTATGATCATGGAGAGTATACCCTGCCACGTGCCTGAGAAATATCATTTCAGCCGCTTGGATGCGACTGGCCTGGCCTTTCGTTAAAGTTCAATTCTCAGACCCATAAAGAAGTGTGGGAACTGTAGAATTCTACCTTGTAAAATTTTAGGCGTGATTCTTAAGGTTTGCCTGATGGTCCCGCACATAAGGTTGAACTAATGCAACTTATTAACAACGTCGTCGGATGCATTGTGAGATACACTGTAGCCCAGGTATTCAATTATCCGACATGATTATGGGACCAAGACACTATCAGTCGTGGAGATTTTCGTCGGCTGACGGGATTCTTGAGATGATCTTCATCTTCACTTTTCTTTTCTTCCTCAAAGACAGTAACATCAAATGCCCCATTTCGACACACGTCCGCTCGCTCCTACCATATCAAATGACAGCCGTGTTATCTTCTGTAGTTCTTTCTTCTTTCATCACCATCATCATTATCCTTGGCCTTACGAACTTCGTCAACAACATCCGTCCCTCAGGTGCATTCTAGCTGAGGATTTCGTTCCTCACTACTTTTTTCTCGCCATTTAGGTTACACGTGAAGCTAAGATTTATAGAACCAGACGGGTTTGTCGTTACAATACGATCGTCCCAGGTAATCTGCCCAAGATTTTTCTTTTGAACTGTCACCACGTTTCGCGGTAACGAGTAAATGTTTAAATCAGCTGTTTGGCTGCAAAACACCTGAAAGTCCAATCAGTGCCTCATTACCGTGCCTGTAGTCCTGATCGCATGTGAAATTCTTACCGATCATTGCAGGCTCGTATCTACCTCTTACATATTCATCAAGACACCACACCGGTCTTCTTCTTCTTCTTCATTCCAGGATTAGGCGACATCCCTGTTCCGGTCTCTATTTCCAAGCCATCTTTTGCGTGGTTTTCCCACGCCTATTTTACCTTTAGGCGCATACTGAAAAATTTGTTGAGGTAGCATTTTCGCTTCCATTCTATCTGTATGTTCAATCCATCTCAGCTTACATTCCTCGATTCCTCTGCATTTACAGAGAATATACCCAACTGATGTCTTATCACATCGTTTCTAATTCTATCGTTTCGTGTACATCCCTTTACATATCTCAAGAAATTCATCTCTGCAGCTTGTATGTGACTTGTATCTTTTTTTTTAATTAAGAAAACTGTGTTCATTCTGATTATCTTTTTTTTTAGATAATATCCGTGTTTCGGAACCCCATAAAAGCGTGGGGATTGTCATGACCTTATAGAACTTCGTTTGAGTTTCTTTTCTTGTTTTTCTCCCTAAAATTGTTTTAACAGTGGCACAAATCGCCTGGAATCTGTTTACTTTTTCACGATGTCCTCGTCAAATTTACATGTAGACTAATATCACATCCAACGTATTGAAGAAAGTGCGATATCTGCTCCAGCACTTCATCATTGATCGTAATTTTTTGATCTTATGGAATGTTTGCCTTTGTAAACCATTACTTTCACCACACATTTTAACAAAATGATATTATATGACATATTTTCGAACATAATTGTAAGACATTTTATCACAGACAGCGCTAGGTCGTACATGCATAAGCCACGTTAGAAACACAAGCATGTTGCAAATCGTTCGGACAGAACGTCTAAATTCACATGTCGGACGATATTTTAAATCGTAACAACACGTATCGATTCGACTGCTTGCTCCAGACATTTCGATTCTCTTTTGTTTTATTTTTTATCAGTACCTAGAATGCTCTAAGTGCACAAAGCATTAAGCGAAACGCGCACATAAACGTATAACATTACGGTATACGCTTGCAAACCATAAAACAAATTACATTATAAAACTGCACGTAAAATTAACGACCTGAACAATAAGCAGACGCACGGGCAAACGGTATTTTAAGGGTTACTTTCGTTTCGATGAGAACATATTTTTTATGTGATCTTATTATAATAATAATAATTCGTAAATCGCATTCAGGAAAGGAACGCAGCGTGCCCTCGAAAGCACTGTGTGCAGTAAAATACAAAGACTTCATAAAATATTGTTGACTTTTAGTCGTCTTCTTCTTCTTCTTCTTCAATCCATGGCTTCGGCTATATCCAGTTCTGACTTCACAGTCTCCGACCATTTTTTTCCAGGGTCTTCCATGATCTCTAGTCCCCACTGGCCTATATTCAAACGCTTGTTTAGGAATACCCGTGTCTACCATGCGTTCCACATGTGACTTCCTATTCTGCCTGAATTCCTTTATTCTCTCCAGAACCGACTGTAACTTCAGGCCTTTCCTTATGTCGTCGTTTCGTAGACGATCTCTCAAACTACATCCCTGAACTACTCTTAAGAATTTAATTTCCGAGGCCTGTATTTTCGAAATATCTTTTTGCAGGAGAGTCCATGTTTCACATCCATACATTAAAGTCGGGACAGCCAAGACCTTATAAAACTTCAGCTGTGGCTCCCTCTGCGTTTTATTCTCCAATAGTCGTCTTATTGTTCCGCAGCTATAACTAAATTTATTTAACTTTCTCTCCATATCGTTATCCTTCCTATGTAAGATATCACATCCCAAATAATTAAAATGTGATATCTGCTCCAAAACACTATTATCAATTATAATTTTTGTTCTTACAGGGTTCTTCCCTACGAAGGCAATTACTTTTGTTTTAGTATTTGAGATGTTAAAGTTGTATTTCTGGCAGATCGTATGCAAGGTACACAGACGTTTACTTTTTGTTAACGTAATATGGGCCTACACAGCTAAGTCACTGTTCAAATAGTATGGATTGCGTAAGATGTTTCAACTACTGTAATACAGTTTGCTTTATGGTTACTGTTTACTATTTCTGCGGTAATAATAAACACACGTATGAATTTAAAAATAAATTCGCAGGTACAAAAGTTTGGCAAACCACCGTGTATCCGTTTCATTTTGTTTATGTATAAATAAAAAACAAATCGTGGAACAAGTGAGTGGGAGCGGCAACAAAGGCGGGGTGTAACGACCTTGCACGGGTGGGGGGGAGCTGTGGGGATAAAAGTGTCCCAGTAACACCTGAAAACCTTTCGGAAAGACTTTTACAAGGTAGGCAGAGGCAAACAATGGGATGGACCTGAGCGCACATAAACGAATGCACAGGTAGAGAAACTTCCTCTACACAACAATGCATACTTCTTTCACAAGACAGGTTACAACTACCGCTTTCCAGGAAATAGCCTTAAGGGAAAAAGCTATTGTGTGCAGAAGACACGAAATCCTTTGTAAAGATAACGTATTTTATACAAACGCATTTTGCAATAATATCATTCAATAGCAAATGAAGTTAAATTACAGGTAATTTAGGAATATCTGCGGAACAATTCACAGATACCTTACAAATAAGACAAAGAAGAAAACAAGGATAAGGTTTTTTAACCCTGTAGCGTTACCAGTTCTGATGTATAGACATGAAGACAGAGTTATGACAGAAAGAGACAAAGCAAAGACTCAGGCAGTAGAGATGAAATTTATGAGGAGTACTGTGGGCTGTACCATTATCGACAGAAAGAACACTGTGGATATAAGGACAGAAGAAGGCGACAACCCATTGTTGGAACAGCTAAGGAGGAACAAATGATGGTGTGAACATTTGGAAAGAATGGCGGGTGACAGGATTCCAGTGCTAGCAATGGAATATAGACCGGTTGGGAAGTGAGACGCAGGACGGCCGAGAGCGAAGTGGGTCCCAGAACAGGTTCAGGATAGAGCCTAATCCTTGAGGTTGATGATAATGATGATGAGTAATAAAGTTTCCGCACAAAGTATACAGACAGATTGCAAGCACACCTATAAATGATCATACGTTTATTGTATTCAAATAAACAGGTCTAATAATTACGTCTTCAGTGAGTGTTAACTGTTTCAGTAAATATTTAATAGGATTATGAAAATTGATAATATTTATTAAGACACTTATCAGACCGGTTGTTACTTATGGAGGTGAGAAACTGAAAAAAAGGGACAAGAAACACAAGGTTTGAAAGAAAGATCATAAGGCGCGTTTATGGCCCGGCTAAAGAAGATGAGGAATGGAGAATAAGAAATAACCAGGATGAGCTACTGAATCACGAAGACATTGTAAGATTCATAAAACTTCAACGAATACAACGGTTAGGTCGCCTACAGCGGATGGATGATCAGAGTATGTCAAAGAAAATTCTGAGGGGGCAGGTCAGAAAAAGTAGAAAGAAGGGCCGACCCAGGATAAGACAGTTGGATGACGTCCTAGAAGATGTCAGAAGACTGGATGTGAGAGGTTACACTGCGGCGGCAATGGACATGAGACTTTGGAGAAGATTGGTATTGGAAGCCAGGGCTCACGTTGGGCTGAAGTGCTGAACAACAAGACACGTCTGGTCTACAAATTACACCATTTGTACAAATTGACATAAATTTCATTGCTTGTATAATCTTGTATAATAAAAGCAGTCGATAAAAAAAAAAAAAAAAAAAAAAAAAAAAATAAACCCCTTGTTCAAACAGTATTTAAACAAAACACGTCAATGTGCGCAGCCTACATGACGGTATAATTTATTTTAAGAATACGTACAAAACAAAACATTGCCGAATACGTGAGTGCCCAGAGGATTGGAATTCAATAATAACGTTTTCCAGATTGCTTGTGGCATTAGGCCTACTCCCCGGCTGAGATATTCCAGTCTGAAGCTTATGTTTCCATTATATCGCGACCGACATCGCTCTTCCATACGCAACCTACCACCGCTCTCAAGACGATTACGTTAACGTTTTCAAATTGAAATTAAAGCCCCGATAATATGAAGACGAGTAAACTGTACTGAAACAAAACCGGTTAATAATATCTGTGAAGCTACACATAATTCATTTAACATGTGAAAACAATTTGAGAGGTCGTCTGTAGTTCAATATTAACAAACGTTTCAACAAAGTGTCACAAACGTTTAATAGGATCGTTAATTGACACTACCTACTCTGATTCTGTTTCCAACACTCGCATCTCTCAATTGCTCATATTTATTCGTCTTTTACACACACAAACACACGAGTGGTTTCAGCTTTCGACGCAAAACACATTCAGTGACAGAAAAGAGAAACGTTGAGCAAGAAATTAGTTTTATATAAATACTGAAAAAAGGAATTACCAATAAAAGATTTCTTTTTGAGAGAAACAAATATGACAGAATTTAGCGCTAGGCAATTTGGTTACACTATATCCACGCGACGAAAATCTATTTTTCAACAATTCGGAGTTCAGTAAAATCTACTTTTATTCGTAACGGAATAATACTATTTTTCGTTCATTCATTTCTATTTTTTCAATTTGTAAACCACAGGCCCGGGGGGGGGGAGGAGGCGAACGGTGGCTGCTCCAACACCACCAAATATGTTGGCAAAACACTCGGGCTGCTGGAAAACCTTTTTAACCGTGATCAAGTGGGCTTTATTGGGTAAGCAGATTCAACCCGTTAAGATGTTTGCATATCGTCGGATCTGCGACCCTTAACGATTTCTCCCTCGGCTTGCGACGACGAGATACAGCCGGCCGTCGTTGTGGTGCTTACATATTAATGAACAAAAAATCTGTGCGAACGGGTAACGAACCGCGTGGAACGTTGTACAAACAGATGTTCCGTGACGTTATCTGTTAAAGCCACTCTCCCACTACACGAAAGCGTAATCGTTGCCAGAGAATAAAATTATATTAAAACTATTTAAATATTACGTAAGATTAGCCATGATTCCCATCATTAACTTCGTTATTAATTCCAGAATTTAATCAAAGTTTTCCTCGTCTTGTACTGATGTTGATTCTGTACTGTTCATTAAAAAAGAAGAGTATTCTTGGTTTTCGTGATTAAGAACATCTCTCGTTTGGTGGTTTAAAAACGTTTCGTTTATTATTAAACGCAAATAAATAGTGTTAATAAAAACGAAACTTGTGTTACGCCCAGAAACTGCGTTGTTCATAGGCAGGAAAGTTTACGAGCTACATAACAAATAGCTCGTAAACTTTGAGACTCTACTTACTACGATGCTCCAACGCATCATCAACATTTATAATTTTCGTAGTTTATTTTTATTCAAATAATTAAGAACAACGCACCATCAACATTTATTTAATTAAGAAATTATTTTAGAAAATCAAATTATGAATTGAACACGATATTGTGGAAATATAGTTTTAAATTTACTGAAATAAAAATAAAAAACAATGACTTCTGTAGACAGCACAAGTGTCAAGTTTTTATTATTTATGCCGCGAGATTCATATACAGGAAAGATCAAGATCTGAGCAAAAATTCGATAAATTTATTTATGTTTGGTTGAACAATTAATAGGACGCACAACAGAGGACCACACAGCAGCTAAAATTATGGCAGTTCCATCTTGAATATATGGAAGTGAAAAAGCAACTCTTCTGGAAAAAGGTAAACAGAAAGCACACGCCTACAAAAAGAAATTCCTGGGAGCTGTGAAGGGACAAGCTTTAGAGAGAATCTCAGAAACGAGGGTATGAGGAAGAACTGTAAGATGATTCCAGTTTTAGACAGAACAAATGAAAGTGGACACAACTGAATGTCTCATAAACAACTACAGACCAGACAATGACCACGGATACGAAGGCGAGAGACTCTACGAAGACAAAGACGGTATCATTAGATTAAAGCTTTGACGGTCGGAGTCATCTTCAGTAAAATTATTTTGGGCCGTGGCCTTCTATTTCTAGATCCAAACGTTTCGACCGCAGCTGCGGCACTCATCTTCAGTGGTCTTCAGTTCTGCTCCTCTGGCGACTAATTGATGGACGTCGGACGACTACATAAGTGCGACGGATTGGGGTCGTGCCGTCATTTAGTCGCCAGACGAGCAGAACTGAGTGAGGCGTGGGTCATGACAAAAAAAAAAGGAGAGCGGCAAGATTCGGAGTGCTGGAAAGCAGTTTCTTCGAAATACTTTAAATTATACATTGCAAGATAGAATAAGGAATGAAGATATCAGAGCAGAACTCGAAGTACAGGACATAAATGAAATTATACAAATTTACAGAAGAGAATGGTGGGATCATCTGCAGAGGATGACAGAGGATCGATTGCCGAAAGCGGCAATGAACTAAAAAGCCACTGGTAGAAGGGATGCGGGTCGTCTGAGGATGAGATGGGTGCCGAAACAGGTTTATATAACTTAATCGAGAAGGAGGAGGAGACAAGTGAGGATGCCCGCCACAGCTGCTGGCGAAACGTTTGGACCTACAAAAAGAGGACAACGGCTCAACATCCTGAAAAATAATTTTACTGTAAAAAGAATATGTTGTCTTGTTAAGTCGTAACTTATTTCTGATTGGATTCAAATGTCACATTATGGACATCTGTGTCGCCCACTTATTTCGGTAAGACTTCTTTTTCTTGTACGAGTGCACACATCTTGAAATATCGTACCCGTGGAATGAGCACAATCCCTGGCCAGTACTACGTATCGACCGTTACAGTAAACGTCAAGATAACGCGTATAGACGGACGCGACTCTGATAACATTAAGCGCTAACATTTACGTTACACGATGTTATGTGCGTTCCTCGGAGATGATAATGTAATGACTGGTTAATCTCAGCGGAACAATAACAAGATAACGCGACGACGCTACCTGCCCCGACGTCGACGTCCCCCCCCTCCACACACAAAACGTAATAAGTCTTCAAATGACCTATTTTTGCTCCAACACCTGCTAATGCTGCTGCCGGCGGCGCTTGTCCATAAGCACGACGTTTAAGTAAATACACCTTCAATTTACTGTAAGAACAATATTCTCGCCGTTGTTTTCCAGACTAATAATAACAATAATAATATTCTTGAAGTAAATTGCTTTGTTTTAACTCGACACTTGTTCGTTATGTTCTATTCAGACTCTGCAGACGATTTAAGTAACAATGGAAACGGGACTTGGTGGCTGAAATACACGTGACTAAATTCTTAAGCATTTGCTGCTTTCAAGCAAATGATGAATATCACAACGTACTTCCTGACGAACAATCGTACTATTATTATCATCATCATCATTATATTATCATCTACTTAGAACGCGTTAAAAGAAAGAGAAATAAATAACGAACGGAAAAATATTCAAGGAACAGCAATAAAAACGGTCATAAAACCACAGAAGAAAAAAAAGAGGCGGGTAAGTAGCTGGGGAATCCTGCTCTTTCGAAGATCATGAACCATAATCTATTTGAATACTGTCTATTACAATGACCCCCCCCCCCCAATAGACACACGTATTCATAGTTGTATGGCATCTTTACTTCAGTATTTCCCGCTGCAGTTTTGATATAATTTCAGAATAACTGATTTATTATGGAAGTGTAGGCTATTATATTTTGTAAGTACGTGTTTTACAGACTGATTCTGCACCATCAGACACCATAAACTGAATTAACGAATAATAGATCAATGTCATTCTTGAGTATACTTTGCAGAAGCGGTTGATTAAACACTAGACCAGAACTGGTTGATCCAATTTGGCGAAATCTGTAGATAAGTACCCTTAATAATTTTAGAACAGATAACAACGGCTATCTAGTCTTAGACAAGCCGTAAGGAATCGTTTAAATCTACATTTTGCAATAAATTTTGTTGGTTAGATCAAATCATTTATCGTATATGGCTACCTGTCTAACACATTTTTATTATTTAAAATACATTAAACTCGGAAAAGGAACGAGGATATTAGACGCGAATTAAATATTGTATCGTTGTACCAGCAGATTGAAGACCACAGAAGGAGATGGTGTGAACACTTGAACCTCATGCCTGATATCCGTGTACCCGTGGCTGCCTTTGGTTATCACCCTACTGGGAAGAGCGAGATGGATCGAGTCGGAGCGGGGTGGAGTTGGTCGGGAGAGCGAGGAGGAGATGGGTTCCGGAACAGGTCTACGGTCTAATCCTTGGAGTGGTGGTGGTGATGATGATGATGAAATATATTAAACTACGCAGGTACCATAAGTTACTATAGTTATTAAAGTCATTATACTTTACAGATAACGTAAAAGGATCTCCCTGTGATCACCGGAGTAGTAGTGCCTGATTAAAATAAGAATGTGAATAGCTCCTAAACTGCTCGTAACTATAACTTACCGGTCGTAAGAATTTTACGTGGCGTAATGATAGCCCATTTAACGCGTGATTTCGGAAACTAAAATAACATTAGTTTATAAAAACCCAATTTTAAAATGTAAAGTTAATCTCGCTGTTTAATCTGACAGTGCTAAAATGCCTACAAGATTACTTTTCACGAACGTCGATTGGTTTGTTAAAATACCAAGCGTTAGAATCATGATTTCAATACAGAAACGTAGAAACGAATATCATCGACGGGTATCTACACTATGATCTGATTTAGGCGAGGATTAGCGATGTTCATAAAACCGAATATTACTAAAACCATTTTTTTGTAATGCAGCAAGCTTGTGCTCCGTGAAAAATAAAACAACTGTTCACAAAAACTCATTTTTCCAACAAATTTAGCCTGTTTATCAAGATTTTTCAAACCATCCATTTTATTTAAAAGAAAATTACGTCTGTTTTGTAACCGAATCTGATTCATTCGTTAAAACTATCGAGCAGGCGCTGACATCGGACGCTACGACATTAGCTGACGGAACCGGTTTTTCAACTTCAAGATATCTGCGGGGCGCTGCCTACCACTACTAAACAGAATAAAATAAAATACAACATAAAAAACTATATAAAAGAGGAATACTAGTATTTTAACCGGACAGTGTTTTCTACTTAAACTGTCCCATTTTATAAGAATTTATTAGATTTAAAACACACCTAGTCCACCAACCGCCCACATCTGAATATTTTACAGTTCGGCCGTTACAACACAGTTGAATAACGTCCAAACGCTTACTACACACAGTGTATACGTAAATTTACGTGTACAAAAAAAAGAACGACATTTCAAAAGCTCCCTTCACTCAACAAATGTTCACTTCACATAAATAAAACTGTCTCTCTGTTTCAAAGTGCCATATACAATATTTAGATAATGAAAATTAGTTAATATACAAATCGTAGTGAAAAATTGTAACACACACACAGTTATAAGGCTAATATAATTCTTAATCGAAGGATTATTATGTACAGAATATAATTAAATTATTATTTTTCTATTATCACAATCTACTATTATAACTGTGATCATGGGCGTAACTTGGGGCCTAACTTTGGGGGGGGGGGGGCAGGGTAAAGCTTCATAAATTCAAGTGTGTAGTGAGACCAACTATATAATAAAATTAATAAAATATATTATATACAAAATTAGAAAGTTTAGTAATAATTCTTAGTTAGTAAACGAGGGACAATTTTATTTTTTAATGATCAACAAACCTTTCTTCATAAGTTGTACTTCCAGTTATGTTTACCTAGAACAAATACACTGTAGGCCTATAAACATAAACAATTTCAGTTCTTCCAATTCTTATACCCAGTTTTCGTAAACGCATCCTCTCCCTTAGGCACACTGTCACAAAATGCTCGGCAGTAGTAGCAGTAAACCGAATCAGTCACAACCAACGAAATTTTCAATTGCCAGTCAGGCAATTTTCAAAAAAAATTAAGCCGTGTTACTCCTTTGCGTTTCTTATTTCCCATTTCCCAGCACTTATCAACACAAAAAACCAAAACAATCACAACAATAACGAATTAAGAAAGAGACAAGCCATGTGTACTTTAACGGACTACGTACGCGGCCGAGTAACCGACCGCACTTGTAGCAGTAATCATTAACAAATAACAGTTCCAAAGGACCGTCTTTTAAGATTCGTGAATAAAGCCATCGACGTCTTGCGGTGTTCCAAAACAAGTCTTTGTTTGTGTAAAAGGCACGCATTGTATTCCAGTTAATTAGGTCTCTAGCGGTTTTTTTTCCGAACAGAAATATTATTTTGACGTATATATCAAATATATGACGTATTGAATATATATATTTCAAATCTGTCAAGCATTCCCATCGTTGAGCATTCCCCTTACAAGTTTCTTCGAAAGAAATAAGAATAATAAATTTATGGCAACTAGTCGTTTGATAACAGTACAGACGTTGATAAATAGTGCTTAGCTGTGGTCGCAAGCATAGCAACTGCCTCCTGTTTGACTATTTGTTAGTTTTTATTTATAAACAACTGGAAACAAAATTTTATAATGCTGGGAACATTGGGGGGGCGAGTGCCCCCCTTGCCTTTCCTAAGTTACGCCTATGATTGTGATTATTATTTAAAAATAATGTGAAAAATTGTTTTAAAACATTTTTTATTTATTAATTTAGATATTTGTTGACGATAGTTAAATACTATTTAAACATTGTAATATTCACAAAATAATAAAAACATATTCTTGCACAAAACATTTTGCTATTATTAATAACACACACACACACACACACACACACACACACACACACACACACACACACACACACACACACACACACACACACACACACACACACACACACACACACACACACACACACACACACACAAAAGAAAAACTGAGCAACTATGAATATATTGTTAAGAACAATGAAGAATAAAGAGGGACGAGATACTAAAATTAGAGAAGAATATTTAGGGAAGAAAAGTAAAGACTAATATGGGAAGAGAAATTCAGAAAACTACGAAAATATAAAGTCCTAGACAGATCTTGGACATAGTACTTATAAGAATTCCAGAAAGAAAAGAAAAACATTGCTGACGCGAACAGATAGGTAAAGGGCACAGAATCGACGAAATCTACTTATTATTAAGTTTATGTAATTATTTCGTGGTAACTGGAAGTTTAGAAACTATTACTTAGGTAGTAATTAATAAATTCACTGTTTAGTAAATAATTAATAATTTTTATTACTAATCGTCTAGTCCCCAGACGTTGGTCATAGATTTTAGCGACTTGAACGTTGTTGGGAGTTAATGAATTCAGTAACTGACAAAGGTCGTAATTCCGATCTGAACGATATACGGGGCGGGCAGAACAACAAATACGTCGCGGCTCCGATACGATATTTATGTATGGGACGTACGGGGGTTTTACCTAGGAAATCGGTCATCGTTGTTTAATTATACAAACTGCCGGCTTAGTCTTAACGATTACAGGCCATAATACTGTTTGTTATTACTCTGACTAACGAAGCGCCGCTGCTTCATTAGTACATATACGCTGATGGGAGAGGGGTGGTAGGGAGAGAAGGAAATCCTAAACGGATATTTACAACTGTATGTTTCTACCATTATCATACCATAAGTAATAATTTATAGTTGTATTTATACTACCTTTTCATATCGTCATAGAAAAAATTTTATTTCTGACTTTAGAACGGTGCAATCTTGGAAAATGCATACGCAGAAACAAAAAACAGTTTGCAAGCTTACTTCCAAATTGTAACTCTTCGTTGTTTCTAATATTTTGATGTAACCTATATGTTAGCAGATTTCTTCTGTAACTGGATATATCATATTGTTTTTGCCTTATACTTGTTTTATCGATTATTCTGCATTATCAGAATAATAACGAACGAATGAAAATGTATAAATATTTGTTTCACTTAATGCACAATTTACGTTCGAAATATGCGTGAGGTAAAACGATGTAATATATATATATATATATATACTTATATTATTATTATTAGGGTATATTAATAATTAAAAAAACTTTTAACAAGATTATATTTTATTTTGTAAATTACATATGTTTCGATAGTAATCCAACTATCATTATCATAAATAAAATTTTATATCAAAATATATGTAATTTGCAAAAGAAAATATATTCTTGTTAGAAGTTTTTTATTATTAATAATAATATAAAATAACAAGACAAATTTGAGCTTTTATGAATACATAAAATATATACTTAAGTTACATATAATACAGAAGAAATACAGAATATAATAGGGAAGAAATAGGTTCTTACGGTAACACACACACACACACACACACACACACACACACACACACACACACACACACACACACACACACACACACACACACACACACACACGCACGCACGCACGCACGCACGCACGCACGCACGCACGCACGCACGCACGCACGCACGCACGCACGCACGCACGCACGCAATCACAATCAATTTAATGTTATTAGCGTTAGTTTTAAACCAGAGCTTAAATAGTTTCATAAATCTCAGAACCAAGAAAAGACTAACGGATTTATTAATAGTTTATGGTAACTTTTCAGAACTGTAGAAACAGTTTTATAGGCTAGATTTTTAGTTTGTAATACTACACATAATACAATACAAACACATTCATGTACATCCTGGTAACATATATGTTCTGATATGTAAATAAATATTCTATACTGACCTCAATCACTTGCGAAGTCAAAAAATGTAATAAAAACAAATCAGCTTTACATAAATCCACCGACTAACGAATTCCAAACTTCACATTCAAAACGCTTATATATACAAGAATTAAAGCATAAACTGTTGAAAAAAGCATACGAAAATGGCTAAATACCGGTCACGGTAAACATTTACAACGCTGCAATAAATATTCACTTTACGTTTATAAAACCGCAAAAAAAAGTTCCGATTAGATTTATTCAAGTACAAAACTCAACACAATGAATAAAACTTAAAGAGTGCATATTTTTCGGTTGCTGAAAAAAAATTTCCGATTCACCAAACGCCGTATCTCATCACATTGTGTATTGCCAACATTAGCATAAAATATCGGTGTGTTCAAAGAGAAATATAGTCCCCGCTTCTTTTTCTTCTTACGTAAACAGTATAAAACAAACTGTACATATTTACATAAATACAATTCCATCGTTCATTCTGTTCGCTATAAATAATATCAAGTTAGTTTTGAAAAACAATACTAATTCAGAAATATGTAGTACGAAATCTAATTTTTCGGAATGACTATTCAATTAGAATCAAATCGCACAGTTCATCTCGGCGGTGATCAATTCTGCGGATTCAATTTTATTATAAATGGCCGATTCGGATGGGATACTGGCAGTTTCTTTCTTTGTGCTCGGAACATGCGGCAATATTTTTTCGTTTCTTTGAAAAGCTCATACTACTACTACACACGTACATACATAACAAACAACAAATCGATACATGAACAAATAAATCGCAAACGGACAGACGTCGGCAATAAGCCCAACGAAGCCGTACAACGGTTAAAGCTCACTACACACACTCACGGCAAGCCTCTACATACACATCAATAGGAATCGAAACCGCAACTCTCTATCTACACAAGCCTCTTTGATCTAATTATTTTGTGCTTGCACTCTTTACAAAAATAAACAACTCGAAGCGCGTTCAAATTAAATACTAATACATATCAAACGCATTACATTTTAAAGTGATCTGAATATAAATCGCACTTTCTTGAACTGTCCAGATTTTATAAAAACATTGATTCACTATTTCACATGATTGACTCCAGTTATGAAATTAACATTATTACACTGTTTCTGATAATTTTTCGAGCGGTTTCGACCGCAAATCTATGCTTTTGTATGCAACAAAATCAGACAGTGTTACAATTAAAATTGTCAATGAATGCATTAAGAAAGTTAGACCTTTAGTTTGTTTTGATATAATGGCATTGTTTCTAGCTGTGACGGAATAAACAAATAAATTTTATTGATGAAAGGTTTGGGGAGGATCGGTAAATAAACGTCGACACAATTTTTACATCATTCGTGTCGACGTTTCGACTACATACATCAGGGCAGGGCACGTGTATGGACAATACAGAAATAATAAAACACATAAACAGATCAATTGATTGAATGACTGTCTGTGTGTGATCAGTACCACAAAATAAATTTAAAGTGGAAAAAAAATCAAAACAAATTTCAGACAAATAGAAATGAATAAGTTTCTAACGATATTTAGGACTAGCCATAAAACAAAAAAACAAAGTTAGCAGGGGCACAAAAGTAATATATTTTTAAGGGTGATCCAAACTGGTTTTTCCATAGGCCTGTGTACATGGAGAGAACTGCTGAAATATTGGCAATCCAATCTTATGGAAAGTTAACAGGTTGTAGGCCTATAGGCCAAAAAACGTAGGAAACGAATAATAGTATTGGCTCCTGGGCAGAAAATCATTACTGTTAATGCGAAACAAGCTGTTAGTGTACAACACTGTCTTCAAGCCTGTGTAGAAATACGGCTTACAGCTTTGGGGAACTGCATCTAAATCCAATATCGCCACAATGGAAAGGTTTCAGACCAAGGTGCTGGGTGCCATAACCAACGCACCGTGGTTCATCAGCAACAAAGACATATATAGAGGACCTGGACCTGCTCTCAGTTAGTGAAACCACTGCGATGTTCAGCGAAATATATGTGAAAACGGCTTGAAGAGCACACGAATCCTTTAGCCATAAATCTACTAGACAACAGCCTACAGACAAGACGTCTAAAGTTAACATTTCCTCTGGACTTACCTAGAATCTAACACTATAAATATATTACACATAATCTGTTACTTTTAAATACTCATATAGAGAACTAGTCCATTGACTAGTATAAATAAACGTAAACAATTTTTTGTCTTAATTAAAAAAAGTAGGCCTATTGCAGACTGTCACTTACCATTTTGGGCAACAAGAATTTACATTAAAAGTCTTTAGAGTTTTGCCTCGCAGAAATGAGCAGCCAGATAAGTTTTCGTTTATCGGTATTTCGTTCAGAAAACGAAAAAACGATCTGCTTCTTTCGCGAATAAAAATCAAATCATGCTAAAAAGTAGCCACTGAAATCGTATTCCGCAATCATGGCGCTTGTTACTCTATCAATTATTACTAGTATTTGCTTTATGTAAACGGTTCTGGGCAAAGCCAATGCCGCCGCTGGTAGGCCGCTGCGAATCCATTTATAGGGATATTTACATTTAATTAACAGTAGAAGCTTGGACATGATACTGAAACGGATGAATAAATGATATTAAATTTCAATCAGTCACAAGAAGAATTACTGAATATTAGCGCTGAGTTTACAAATGCAGCGAAAATTTATTAATTTTCTCAATTAGTATTGAAAATTTAATTAACGCGCCTTTGTCCGTAAACTGTAAAAAGTACTTACCTAATTGCTGCGCAAATAGAAAATGCTGTTTAATATTAAGTAAACATTGAGTAGCCAACATCGTAACGCATAGTTTGTTTCACATTCATCGGAATGTGCAACAATGCACTCTGCATTGGCCTCTGTAATCCCCCGGTTCTACAAAGAGTTTCAGTAAAATGTACACGAAACAGTTTTAAACAAAATATAAAACGCGACGTATAAAACCGATTAAAATTATAACGACTGCTTTACTATATTATTAACTGACTAAATACGCGGTCTCTGATGGTCAGAAAAAGTACACTCAACTTATTATTAAATAAAATGAAACTAGTCTTTCGTAAGGCGTTTTCAAACGACATTGATCGCTGACCAAAATCGGTCAACTGGATTTAATTAAAGCGTTAGAGTACGAAAAGAGAAAGAAGAAACAGGTCTGCGACCACGCCTGGATTGCAATAGCGTACTTACACAAAGAGAATTGCACATTGCCAACATTTCCTCTCAGATTAAATACAGGTTGAAAAAATTTATAAACGAATGGCTGAAATTCAATTAAGGACACGAGAGCACACAATAATTTTCCGTTAACTTTCATTACCACGATTTAAAAAAAAAGACAATGATGTCTTTCAAATGCAAATTGTTTGCAATATTTTTCAGCGATTCCTTCTCGCGAAAGGAAATCTGTCATTCTTAACTTCGGTATTTTGCTTACATCGAAAGTGCAGTTTTTGATCAAAATAAAGTTGTACACTTTTTGGTTGAAATCTATTTACGATTTCAACATCTTGTTCACTTATTTCAAATTTTAATAAAAATACAATTTCATTTGTAACTATTTAATTAAGCCTTTTTAATCTTACACAATTTACGCGTTCTTGTTTACATAATTAACAACTAGAAGCGTTTGTACATTTCCGAGAATTTTTAAATTTCCATTTTAAATATTTAAGCAATATTTTGCTATTTTATTTGAAAAGAAAAACTACGTATGAATCAGCAGAAAAAGAGTGTGAGGACTTAAAATTTTCTACATGTTTCAATTTAAAAAAATATCACCAGATAACTGTATTTCTGTTTCTTGTGAAGTGGAAAAGTCTGACTACAAACTTTACATTTATATTAACTTTACACACACTCATCTGGTTTGTTAATTTATATAAGTAGAAAATACTTAAAATACTTTTCAAAAGCGTTCAACGTTTCCAAGAACGCACAATCTGTAGTTTTTATTTGAATTTTACAAAAACGCAATTACGTAGGCTACTGTCCGTAAAACGTCGTATACGTTACCACTCCTTGCCCGACTAGATATATCAACTGGATACCGTTATGAAACGTTAATAAATTCTCAGAAGCAGGGAAAGAGCAAGGACATACAACCGACACTCGCTTTCTCCACGCATTCTACGAAGTGGAGTAACGGAAGCTATCTTGTTAAGTTGTAAAAATATTATAATGAACACACAAAAAAACAACCTCCGATTAAAGAAACTTTTAGATTTCTACAAATTTCTAAATAATTCATGGTGTCGAACAATGACAAAAGGCAATAACAGAATCGTCAGAACCACTGGAAACATCTACATTAGTTTTTATTTTATTTATCAGTTTCACAACAGGGAAAAATTATTTTCTTCGACCGATAAAAATATTTTGGAATTCAAATTTATATAGTCTTATGTTGTGTTTAGCATTCCTTTTGAGAGTCCTCCAATTAATTTCAATAACTGGAACATAGTTCATCCGACTTAACATTTAGGATTTCTTGTCGAAATTTCACACACACACACACACACACACACACACACACACACACACACACACACACACACACACACACACACACACACACACACACACACACACACACACACACACACACACACACACACACACTTTCTAAAATAAATTCTTTCTGTTCAGTCACACAAGACAAGAAATTAACGCGCGCACACGCACTTAAATAACATTTTTTTGATAAAACAGATCAAATAATAAGTTATAACTGAAGTTTACAATGTACGTTATAATAGGTCTGCAGGGTTTCGTATTCACCAACTTTATGATACAATTTACCTACATTATAATACAGTGTTCGATGGTCACCATCGAATTAATTATGATGAACAACAAATAAAACAGGAATAAAATTTAAAATGTCGAACTAACGGCAATAAAACTGCAAATCAACGATGTAAATTATATACATTTAAGCATATTTGAACAATAAAAAATTATAAACGCTAGTAAAACAAGCATGGATGATATACGATGGATCTGTAGCAGTAATTAAACTATAGGCAGTCGCTACTTTACGCTCTCATATCGTTAAAGTGAATTGGACGACCAGGTAAAACCAATTCCCTGGAACTGGGTTTTCCTGGTCGTATAAAACCATTGTATACAATGTGTACTATAGGAAAAGCTCCAAAACGGATGCCAATGATACCGAGATTTGGATCGGATGAATATCAACAGAAATTCAAGCAGGCCTACACACCTTCGGGTAAAGGATCGCCAGACGACCTCAAAAGCGGCGGCGGTCCGGTCAAGCTGAGTTCACGATTCCGGAACAAAGTTTTCGTTTAATCCCTAAAGCTGACTATAATAAAACATTTGGGCTCAGTCGCTTTTTCACGAACAGTAAGTGTTATCACAATTATCTCCCAAGACATACAGATTCGCCAAATTCATAGTTTTAAACAAATTTAGCTTTTATTTTGTCGTTGATGTAATCACCAAATAGGAAAAATCCTCATCCTTGCCCGGTTGGTAGAAACTGTCAACAGTCCTATACAGCCACTAAAATGTAAGTTATGCCTATTAGCCTACAGATAAATCCTCTCCTACATATATACTGTACATGGTCCACTATATGGTTACACGTACTATAGTAGTATGGTTATTCACTATAGTATATGTAGTGTACGTACATGGTTACTTTTTTTGAACGAGCTAGACGAGTTCTCAGTTTTAACTCGACTGTTTAGCATTTATCTGTCTATCTATTTGGGGGATATCTCACGGTAATTTTAAACGAATTAACCGATTTTAGTAAAACCTGGCATGCATATCCATACATATAACCTACAGGACCGTACTGTTTTTTAGATCGATCTCCCAAAAAATAGGATGACAGGGAACAAGGTGATAGGAATATTGAGGGGGTCAACATTTTGAAAAATCGCAACATTCCCACGTGGGATATCAAATTAAACAGAATTTCAACCACGATCTGAATATAGTGTTGATTTTTGGAAATGTCAAGATTTTAGGGCGCCAGGGTCCAAAAACTGTACCACAATTTTGAAAAAAAAAATGAAAAAACCCAAGCGGGATATTAAATTAAAAACAGTATTGTAACCGCAGTCTGAATATAAAATGTTTAGGATTGAAAATTACAAAAATTCTTGGACACGTATTAAAATAAAATAAAAAAAATCAACATTTCGTGACGAACATTAGAATAAGTTATCCCAAATACGAATGTAGCGCTTGTTTCGAAAATTTTTATTTTTAGCGGCACACCACGAGCTAAAAATGGAAATCAAAATTCATCAAAAATTTTAAATCTGAGCGAGTTCTGCAACTCAGTGAGCTTACTGGTTTGTAAAACAGGCGTTACAAATATTTTAATCGCGAGCCATTTCATATATCGATAGTATTTGCACGATATCGAAGACGACCGAATAGACAAATACTGAAAAGTCTACACTGCTGCGAGGATATGATGCCAGGGAAACCCCTGTACTCGGGTATCAGAGCCACGACGAGGCCCTCAGCCCGTCTTCACGCGGGTATCAGAGCCACGACCGGGCCGTCAACCCGTCTTCACACGGGTATCAGAGCCGCGACGAGGTCCTCAGTCCGTCCTCACGCCGGTATCAGAGCCGCGACGAAGCACTCAGCCCGACCTCCACCGTCGTCGTCGTCGTAGCCGACGGTATACAGACATGTTTACGAGCGGTGTGCTGCGTGTGTTTACTCAATAAATAAAACGCTAGCTCGCGCACAATGGCGACGACACTTTTTACGCTAATTTGTTTGTAAACACATTTGGCGACCTCTCGATACCGTACTTGCATGTTCCCGATTGTTTTATTATTAATACAATGTGCATACCATACCGCTAAGTTGTTGCTGAACTGTGTGGCTAATATCCTGCTGGCACGCACCGCTCTTTATGGGAGAATTTCTACATTTGATTTTAAGATATTGTAGCCCTACTTTTCTGTCTCTCCCCCCCCCACCCGCCACCAACATATAACACATATTTAAATTTATACAAATGTAAGCAATTTTAGTTATGACGTTATAACAACACACACAAAGATAATCCAACGTACAATATCAAACACGTAATACCGCCTCGACCGAAAGGATAAAAGATTTTTTATCTCGCGTCAATGTAGTTACATTGTGACGTGTTTCTGCAAATCATCGAACAACGGCCATAGGCCTACCGACAGAAGAATGACGACGACACGACGGGTCGGCTCCGTTGATAGTGATAAGTTGCGTTCGATGAATACTAACTGTGGCAACACGGCGGCCACGTGGACTAAAACAGGCGAGCTTGGCTAAAATGTGAAATCGATTGGTGCACGGAGACAGTGACACGCAGATAAGAACACCTTACTACATCAATTTATTTCCGACTGTCATCCTTTTAGCCGAGGCAGTATTATAATAAAAGAATATAATAAATTGGAAACCGTCTGAAAAAGAACTAGAGGCAAGCTACGCAAAACGTGGAGGATGATTTGGGAGTGAGGAACTGGAAGAAACTGTCATTGGAGAAAGCAGAAATGGAAGAAACTGTCGCTGGTTAGAGACCAAAAATGGAAGAGACTGTTACTGGAGAGACCAAAAACGGTAGAAACTATCACTGGAGAGAGCGAAAATGGAAAAAATTTGCAACGGCCCAAACCGGGTTGTCCTAGACTGACACGGAATTCAAGAAACAATATTTTCGTCTACTCCGCTACAGACGCTTCCTAAGTGACACAAAAATAGTGTTGGCCAAAACGTAGGTTATGTTGTTTATGGATCAGAAACACGTCAGAAAAAAAATTAATTAGTTACGATATACCTACTAGAACTATGAAAACTGTGTCTGTGAAGAGTTTAAGGACACCCCATAGTCCTTAATTTATTCATATTTGCCACTAAATGCGGAGGCAGATGGTAGTGGATCGATCTGCCCTGAATTTTTAAAATTCAAACAAATTTTCGAAATGGCAATCCACCCCCCCCAAACTCAAAAATATTCCGAAATTCCGTTGTCTTTGTCTTACCCACGTTTCTCAGTGTGATTCTGCACCATCAGAGACTAGACAATATATTATGTTTTACATATTTTGTGTGTGTTTGTAGCATATTTTATCATTACTTTTTTAATGTATTATATAGTATTATAATAGATTTTATAGTTTCAGAAATTGCAGAGTCAATCAGTGACCTCTGAATAAGACACAATAAATATACAGGGTGATTCACGAAGAAACGGAAATACTTCGGGAGATGAATCTACATCGAAAAATAAGAAAAAAAGTTCATATAAACATAGGTCCAGAAATGCTTCGTTAGCGAGTTACGGCTAGCGAAAGATTTCGCCCGGGTTTCGGTTCCCCCGGGTAAATGAAGACTTTCTGAAATTCTGGGAAGGGGCGAATCTGCTGTTTCTTATGGTTTTTGACCTGAAAAATCGAATAAAACAGGTCGCAGAACTGTATCTCCCATAAGTTTCATGATATCCGACGTAAAACAGAAAAATCTTTGCCTAAAAACAAATTTTGGAAAATTGGAAACAATTGGAATTTTTTGTTGATTTTTGACTTTATTTTTCTCAGAATTAAATTCTTTACAAGTTTTGTTTTGGGGGAACCGAAACCCGGGCGAAATCTTTCGCTAGCCGTAACTCGCTAACGAAGCATTTCCGGACCTATGTTTATATGAACTTTTTTTCTTATTTTTCGATGTAGATTCATCTCCCGAAGTATTTCCGTTTCTTCGTGAATCACCCTGTATATTATTACATGTTTCGTAAGGCCTCTATTTATTATCTTCAGCACCGTCAGCAGGTTTGGTGTCTTAGTGCTGCTACTACGAAATACCTACCACGAAAAACGATTAAAACCAGTGTTTAATATCCCGTAAATGTCTGCACTCGAATTAGTACAATATTATAGCACTGCACGATCGCCCACAATAATTATTAAAAAAAAATTGTTTGATTCGTAGAAATGTGTATTAGTGCGAGAGCCTAACGATTATCGTATATGGGCGTACATAAACGCCAAACCTGCTTTTCTCACGCATTAGGCCAGCATACTCACAGACTGAATTTCTTATAGCATATTTTGTCCTCTGACGATACTGGCCTAATAAAATGTAGCGTATATCAAACCTGTGTACATTGAAATAACTATTGAAACAATTTATATAATTATTTTTTATAATAATTACCGTTATAGAGAAAACGCAAAAAAAAATTAAACCATTAGCATGCGAAGACGCGCGCTCGCGCACACACACAAGCTTTTAATATGACGATCGATTATTTTCATCACATACAAAATAAATTTATAAATCTTTACATGTAGATATTTATCTGTGCAAAGTATAGACGGTTTAATGTTGAGGTCTAAAATTATTTTTAATATTACATATAAAAAATTAATTTTAATATTGTTAAATATTACATATGTTATTACTATCTTAAAATAATATTTGAAATGTAATTTTTTTCTCACTTTAAATAAGTAAAATAATTTTGGTTTTATGTTTTACAACAATGTAAATTTAATTTGGTTCGAGCAGTCGCGGAATGCTGAGGTCTAAAATTATTTCTGTTACTTTAATTATTACTTTTGGCTTATTACTACCTTAAAATAATGTTTGAAATGTTGTAATATATTTTTTTACTTTAAATAAGTAGAATAATTTAAATAATTTTGGTTTTACGTTTTACAATAAATAAATTTAATTTTGTTCGCGCAATCGCGTTAAAAATGACATACACGCGATTCAAAATTGATTGAAGATCAGTTTTAAACATAATAAAATATTTTATAAAACGAGAAGCAAAATAATTTTGGCCTGTTGTATATTGTTGTTGACCAATTCTATATTTTCAGCAATAATTTGTATCTGCTGTTCACAATTAAATAAAAAATTACTATAATTTTAAAATTACATTTTTATGTTGTTTCTTTTATGTTTATATTATAAAGTCTGTATTATAAACTGTTTACATTATAAACATTATTACTGATTATTAGTTATAACAATATAATAGTGTATTAAAATTATTATTTACAATTATTATAGTTGATAATTATAATGTTATTGTTAATACAATATTTTATTAATTGCTAACAACGTTTATTAGCAAATAACAAAGTTGTTAAAAAAATGTACACTAACTCTAATTTTACTCTTAAACTGAATTTGGGCTGGTTAGTTTCTTTCGACAACATTTCACTTGAACAATTATTTTAGTACACAATCTCTTAAGACATAGTGTCTCATGGTTCAGCGTTTTACTTGCAATAAAAATTTTCAATATTGACGATTTGATTAACTGTTTTATAGCAAGCGGTCATCCTGCACAATTTATTCAAATCAATATCGGAGACTAACGTATAAAATTGACATCAACCCGAAAAAAGCCTCTTTCGACGTTTGAAAAGACCTACGTACCGTGTCAAGTACATTAAATCGTAAAAATGTGTGTTGTGCAGTGGGCTCTGTTCAGAAACAACGTTTTCCTAGAGCGGCAAAAGGAATGAGAGAGCCTGAAACTGGCACAGGGGAATTTACGGAATCTTATCCGGGCGCGAGAAGCAACCCTTTAGAGCATCAACCCCGCAAAACGTAGTACAGCATAAACGCGTTACGTTGCATCTCGCGTAAACGTTCGTTTCTTGTCTACGACGGGATTTTTAGAAGGTTTCAGGAGATCTTAACTGCCACCTGCGGGGCCAATTCCTTGTCGTCCTGTTTGGGAACCACGAACAAGGCAACGAATCGCGTCTTCCTCTGCCCTCATCAGGGTACCTATTCCTGAGAATCGTCGCTCAATAACCCCTTCGCCCCGAAGAAGGAAAAAAATCGTAAGGGAAAACATATTCGCGGGAATCCGAAGCAGTGTATTCTGCAAGAGCCTAACGATTATTATCGTAATAGGCATACTTCATTTGTATAAAATAAACTTTTTTACAACACCCCGCTGAAGATAACATTAATAAAGTCAAAACGTCTGTAGAAGTCAGTTCTGCTGTACACGATTCTGAGTTCAACCTACTTTGCATTGTGTGTGTGTGTGTGTGTGCGTGTGAAATTTGACTCCATTTCATATAACTTGCAGAGCGACTGAATACTATTCGACGGCTTTCACCGCCTCAAGCGTTTGCTACCGTTGTTATTATTATGACAGTCGCTACTGTTACGATTCATAAACGCTTATAAAAGAATTCACTTAATGTGTATAAGTTATTTCGAATTTTAAAATGACGTTCACGCCTATTTTATTAATTTCTGCGTTTCTACTTAGCACATGCTATTTCCTCCTAATCTGTAGTGCTCAGATTAATTCGGAAAAGTAATCGAAAAATTTGGGCAAAAATTTTTCTGGTAACAAAAAACGAGGACGCTAAAGACTCAAACGAATTTCGTGCTTATCACTTCGAGTTCTGTTTTTTTTCTTCACTGCAAACCGCCATTGTATCGACGTAAAAGAAGAAAATATTTTCTGGTCACAGTTTCGGATACGTTTAGGAAAATACTGGTAACATATAATATTATTTTTCTATATAGTTGAGAAAACTATATAATTTTTCTAAATAGATGACAAAAAAAGTAAATACAATACAATCGTGAGAACTCTGAAAGTTGTACAAATAAGTATAAAAAAGGTTGGGCTCCTTCGGAAACATAACGAATTACTATGAATCCGTAAGACTTGTAAACTTAACACTTTTTGACAATAACACTCAATCACAGATGTTTTTTAAATTGAAGAAACATTATTAACTGTATCATAATTCTACTGCACTTCCATATCAGGCAGTTTCCAGTAACCCAAGTAAATCATAATAATAAATAAATATCATAACATATAAAGAGAATAATTTTAAAATTACAGAATTAAATTTTTAAAAAATATTTTAATTTCCGATCAAATTCCCCATCACTTAATGGATAAAGACACAGTAAAAGTTTCTAATATGTTTTGATAATTACTGATTAATTTTTAAAACTATTTTAAAATTTACGTGAAAACAGAAAAATGAAAGTTGCATGCTAAGGAAAAGTTATTTAATAATAACGTAGCAGAGACACGTTTTTTAAGTTTTTAATAACCAAAAACTCACCTAAATATGACGTTAAACAAAATATGATGAACGTGTAGCGAATCTTCATTGTGTAGAAAGACATCGGGATAAGAAGAAATTAATGTATTCCACAGAAATGTTCAGAGAAAAGTTTAGTCACGGGTCCACATCTTGCTGGCGTTGTGTACACTTGACACTTTCTAGTTTAACTAGTTTAAGTAACTTAATCCTTTTGTGTACGCAATGTATTTTGGTTATCCAACACCGTTTTAAAATTCTTCTTCAACCACTTTAATAACACACACGTAAAGCATAAGAACACCTTCCTTTAATTCCGTATTATTATTAACCACACTTTTTAAAATTAAAACACTGACCACAATATTTTTAAAACTTTATATAAGTATTATTTTATCAATTTAAAACCATTTTGCACAATCGTTTTCCATTCAAAAAGGTTATTTCATGTGAATTCAATTAAAATTTGTGTCATATGTGCACGCCCACGCGTTCAACACAATACACAACAGAACCACAGTACCTCTACTTGTAAATGCCAGCTGTAGAATGACAACGCGTCTCGGTGATTCAGTTGGCGCGCGTTAGGATTGCAACCGTTGAACACCAGATGGTCGAGTGGTACCAAGAACCGCCGCTACGAACGCTAGCTGCCAGCCAATGTAACCGTCATCCACCAACAGATTGCACAGATTTCGATCCTTTGTTTAAATATACCCAAGAAAATTACGTTGATAATTGTTTTAATATTTTAAACAAATACAAGCAACATCTTTTTGAATATATGTTCATACGTCACTAGTTCGTGAGAAGCTTTTTTGTAAACGTGGAAGTTCAGAATTATTAATTATAAATTGTCAACACAACAATAAAAACTTCAAAAGTAAAATCAATAAATTGATCGTCCAAGCAGGCTATATCATTTCTAATCCCAATGTAACGGTTTTTTAGTTAAATATTTCTTCGCTTAATTTTATTTCATTTTCCGAATACATGACAGACAGAGTTTTAGTTTCTTTAATTCGTATTTATATTTCGTTACAAAGCTAAATTATTTAATTTTCCATATTTTCGTTTTAGTTTTGTTTAACGTATATAACCTGTTACATACGATAATAAGTGCATTTACGTTTAGAATTAACACGACATTTAACTGTAGGACGAAGGTATTCCGACACCAGCTAGCAACAATGTTCATTTACATAACCGTTATAGCCTATAACAGCAGATGCATATACGCAATTGCATATTTATAGCGTATGTTTGTGTATGTTTACATATTAGAAACAGTTTTTATTCTATCCTTTACATAGAAATCTAAAAACGTCACACACGAAACAAAAATAAGAATGTTATTCATTAACATAAAATTTTTCCATATAAAATAATTACAAGCAGAATGATCACTGTTGCACACCACTATATAAAATTTATCCCGATTAGCGCTTTCAAGCTTCACAGCTCATCGTCAGATCGGATTAGGAATCCGATCTGACGATGAGCTGTGAAGCTTGAAAGCGCTAATCGGGATAAATTTTATATAGTGGTGTGCAACAGTGATCATTCTGCTTGTGATTTCAATCACTAACACAATTTTCTTCATTAAACGTCTATAAAATAATTACTTAATATACATATTTTTAATATACTTACATATTTTTAAGTTGTACTTCATATTGTAATATAGTACATATTAATAATGTACGTAAATAGATTTAAATAAAAACACTGCAAGTAGGTTTACTTTCACCTGACGCACGTTTCACAGAAATAATTCTGTATCTTCAGAGGTTTTTTTGAATTGTAATTGAATGTTTCGCTTACAATATAATTAACGGATAATGGATTTTACTTCCTCGATTCTATTTTCGATTGTTCTAATGTTTACGTAGTCAGCTATTTATTATATATTTAAAGTTTTATTTTATTATTCTAATAAATGTATGATTTTAAATAAATCATCTTGTTTTCTTTTTATTTGAATTTGTTTTTTAATTAGTAGATTCAAATTAAAATATTTTCAGATTCCAATAGAAACAAAACAAGACGATTTATTTAAAATCATACATTTATTATTTCTTTTATAAAGTTACTAAACTGCTACAATTTTTATTGTTTAGATAAAGCTTTTCGTCATCACTGACATCATCAGGTCTTAAACAACGTTGTTTAAGACCTGATGATGTCAGTGATGACGAAAAGCTTTGTCTAAACAATAAAAATTGTAGCAGTTTAGTAACTTTATAAAAGAAATAGTAAGGATGGCTGCTAATTCAAACAATACGAAGAATGAATCATACATTTATTGGAATAAACAAACATCTCAATGCGTTTTTAAAACCTAATACTTACAAATCTAATTTAGCCACACTCTGTTTAAACAATAAACATAAATTTCCAGACATTCAATATTAATTAAAAACATGCAAAAAACTAGCAAAATGAATATCTGAGAAAATCTTAATACTTACAAATACAATAATAATAATTTTTGTGTGTGTATGTGTATGTTTGTGTTAATGCTTTCTGTTTTTTCGCAAACAATAAGTTATTTGTTTTAATGTTAAATACATACGGGGAAAATTTGGTTTTACTCAAGTTCAATGGTTTACATCCAGTCGTAAAAAATAAAAATTAAGAGAAATGTTTGCACGGGTGCCTCTAGTCTACAGGCCCTCCCCGCACTGCGGGCCAGGTACTTGTGCCACTGGTAATAAATTTTATTGAAACGTTGATACAGATTTGGTTAAAATGACTTCCCGGGATGTTTGGCCGTGGTCCAAAGTATACAAAACCTGACGTTTTGCCAGTGGCATCGACTGCCAACTTCAGTGAAATCGAGTAACGCTAACGCCCAACACCAGCCCTTAACCACAGTACTGTGGTCACTAACGTTTACCACCTCACATTAGCGTTACTCGATTTCACTGAAGATGGCAGTCGATGGCACTGCCGAAACGTCAGGTTTTGTAGTAAACTTTGGATCACGGCCAACAGCCGGGAAGTAATTTTAACCAAATTGACTCCGGCTGTGTAAGCCTACGCAGTTGATAGAGATGTTTAAAATTGCCTCTTGTTAATGATCAAACCTCTTAAAACCTTCAAACATTACCTTACAGTTCATTATAATCGTGACAGCCTTTCTTGAACGTTGAACCAGTCTCTTGAATTACCCTCTCTTATAAGTATAGATTTAGGTGCCTTCTGAGGAGAGAGGGGAGACAACGAGATAACAGTTCGCTGTCTCACTTGCACACTGTCTCTCTATACCCCATAAAGTCGCTTCACAACGACATTAGCATGCTTCCAATGTTCTCGCCACCATGTTGGATCCGTAGCTGACACTATGAAACAGTGCATACAAAACTGATATGGACGTGTAAATGAAAATTTTGTTAGCCTCGCAATGAGATGATTGTCCACTGCGCATCTCTAAACGACTTTTCAAAATCTATAGTCAGCTTATTAAATTAAGGACAGCTTCTTATAGGACGCTCTTGCATATACTGCATATTTACAATGTGATAGGAAAACGACGTGAAAAGAATTTAGAAACACATATTGCCTTTACCGATTTCAACAAAGCTCTTGATAGAGTGATCAGCCCGAAGTTATGGGACATACTTGAAAATAAAGCCTAGTTCAGGCCATAAAGAGTTTATATAGACACACCGGGATAATCATAGACGACGGAGAAGAATCTATCCCGATTGAAAGAAACTGTTGTATATTTTAAGTATTATCATTTAGTTTTGTTTTTGTATCGCTGCTAGTTACTGAAATAGTTGTTACGGTTTTTAAGTTTCCACTTAAAAGAAAACACCTTGAGGCTCCCTTTCGCTAGTGAAAGTGAGTTTTGGCTAAACTCGTCACCCTTAAAAATTGTAAATAGATTTCACTTAGTAAACAACTGAACTATAAATGGAATTAAATATCCAAACGATCATCAATCCCAGAGGGTTACAGTACGACAGATTGTCAGTGACAGGCTCGTTGAATAGTTGACTAGATGTAAACTAGGTAAAGTAGAGAATTAATTTGTAATTGTACGTAAAGAAGTTGTTAAAGTGTTAATGAAGAGTCAGTATTATAAAGTAACAAAGAATAGAATCTCAGAAGAGTTAATGTAAAAGGTAATTAATTGTACTTATTGAGAAATAGAATAACTAGTAGCATTGCATTGTATCAAGTAATTGTCTGATGTTAGAATAAATCATTCTTTTGGTATCTTTTGAATTTCTTAATTCTTAATCGGGCAACGTACTCCTATTAAAATTTGCTTAGCCACTCGAGCAAATTGTAAACTGTCATTACCTTCGTACAGTTGGTAACAAAACCAAGGGGTAAGACAAGGTTGTTGTTTGTCACCACTACTTTTTAACCTTTATCTAGATGGTCTCCTCAAAAAATGTTTTGGAAACAACAATCCCCTGACGGTATTAAAATCCACCGAAATAAAAGGTGGAATAGGAACAGGCCGTTAAAGCCTAAAACCGAGGACAGCTTCTTGTGTCGGTGGCTTATGGCCTACTCTCTATTTTGAAAAACTGGTTTTACTCTGTTTTTACAATTTCGAATTTTGTAAAAATTCAGTTATCGGCAAATAACACTTTCTCCCCAAAAAGACTGCAAAGTTTGCAGACTGTAAAAAAACGTACTTTTTATACTATTTTGTTTTCTTATTTTTTAAACTACAGTTTTCAATGAAAGTGGCTACAAAATCTAAATACTTAACTATACCACCGTATCTAACCTCTCTCGATTTATTAAACGTTTTTTCTTGTAAACATCAAATTCATTGAATATTGGGGTCGGAAATGTGTACAAGTAACCACACATAGTCACACATAACCTTATCTGTTTTTTTCTAGACAGATTCTTCTTTGGGGTAACCTTAACAAAGACAATAATGATTAACCTCAGTGTAGGGTTACATCGAATTTAAGTTATCAATACGAGGGTCAGTTGAAAAGTTCGCGGAGCGACATCTGTAGCTTAGTGGTAAAACTAAAATTTTTCTTGTGCTGCAAGATTTGTATGTTGTGTGAACTCCTGTTAATTTCCAAATCGGTCTATCACTTTATTCGTTGTTTAGAGGCTGTTTAAAATTGTCGTTGTCATGCGGCTTTGGAAAACGGACAAAATCAAACATCGTAGTGTGTTCTTTGTTAAAAATTGTTTAGCGCCAAAGTAAATTCAGAACGAAATTGTAAATGTGTCAGATGCATCGACTTCAAAACCAACGGTTTGTAGGTAGGCACTTGACTTTAAACGTGGTCGAATTACGTGCATTAAAGATGATCCCCCCCCCCGCACAGGATACCACAAAATGCAACTCTAGATGCGGCAGTCATCTTGCACAACGCTTTTTCACACCAACTTCTTCAGTTACAGTATGATGCACACGCTCATATGGGATCCCTGTTATTTCAGTGACGTTATCCACTCTTCAATCTGCGGTCTTCCAATACCCTATGAAATTATTTCAATAACGTCATTTTTTGTTGCACTTTTGGACGTCCACTGCTGGGATCGTATTCAGTGCTTGTACGACCACGTTTAAACTCGAGTGTGATCCACTTACCGATGTTTCTGAAGGAGCAGCCGATGTTTCCTAACACATTTACAATTCGTTTTGATTTTTCATTGGCGCTAAAACGTTTTTAACAAAAAATTAATCACAACACGATGTTTGATTTTGTGCATTTAAAAAAAAAACGCGTGACAGGAAAATTTCAAACAGCTGGTAAAAAGTGAACAAATTGACAGATACGTCTGGAAATTAACAGGTGTTCACGCGAAACATACGTCTTGCAGCACACGAAAGATTTTAGTTGTACCAGTGAGGTATAGATATCGCTCCGCGAACTTTTCTGCTGACCCTCGTATATTATATAAAGTAGTGTTTGTATAATTTATTCTCGTACTGCAACTACCTACGGAAAATTTTTCACAACGTGCGAATAAAATATTTTATTCCCCCCCCCCCCCCAACAGAACAATCGTTTCGTATTGATGTTTCATTTAGAATTATCAGTAACAGTGGTGTCTCGTCAATGTAAAATTAAGTGTCTTTGGTTCCTTTGTTCTGCTTCGCAACACTGCAGACACAAACTAAGCAGGTGTTAAAAATAGAACCGGCCACTTTATACACCTACTGGGCCGACTGTGGTGCACGCGCGTGCGTGTGTGTAAGAATCATAACACCTACTGCTGCATCATGGCGTTAATATGAAACCCACGCACACGCCTACGTGACCACCTGTTTCATTAAAAAATCATGTATTTCGTAATTATTTGTGACTTTAGGTGAATAATTACTATTTGTATTGCTCGCTGAATGCGTGTAAACGAACACACTTTCATTTTTCGCGAGAACACAACACACTCAACACCAACAAACAATACAAGTCTTATCATACGTTGCCTTGCACTCGCAGATGTAGCATCCATCATTCTGGTTTTCCATGAAAATGTTAATAAGCGTTGAGATACATGTGGCACTGGCTATCAACATTATCGCGGCGTTGCCATAGCGACGCGCACAAACAGATCACTTTCGGGTATGTGTGTATTTTTGTTGGAGACTCGTTAGCGTTCTGTTGTACGTGTGTGACACAACGTTTTTTCGCAGTTGTAGGCGTGAGTTGGTTTTTTATTAATTGGGAAGAGCGGTATCTTAGAAACGCGCTTCTGTTTACGCTTTTCTTCCATTTTGGTCAGCGACCGTCGGACTGCCATTTAATAATGTCAGAGGTGAAGAGAAAACAATATATATAGAGGCAACAGTACGTCATGTGCATGCTACTGAGAGGGTCAAATGTTACTGTTCCAATTAGAGGGAGTGGTGATAATACTTTCGAAAAACAATTTGCATGAAAAAAAAACAATGACTTGTCAAAAACGAGTCACCAACAGTATATTTGTAAAGGTCAGTTTACTTGGACTGGCATCGATAAAGTTATCTCTTCTTCCAAAAATAGAAATATAGTGCAAACTCACTAACTCGTCACCCACTAATTCGTCTCCCTCTGTAGTTCGTCACACACTCAAGGTTTTTTTTAATTTTCTGTATTAACAAGCGAGTACCATCATCATCATCATCATCATTATCATCATCTTCAAGGATTAAACCAGGGATGGTTTGTTCCGGTCTCAAATAGGCAAAGATTAGAGCTGGTCACGCCAGCGCTTCCTCGGACGTCCCACACCTCCCCGTCCGCTATGCTTATAGTTTCATAGTTGTTTGGGGATGCGGCAGTCATCCATTAGGCAAAGATGTTCCCACCAATTCAGCCGATACTGGGCGATCCTGTCGAGTATACTCATAATTCATAATATTCAGTTCATGCCGTATATCTGTGTTTCTTCTATGTTCATGGAGAGTATACCCTGCCACGTGCGTGAGAAATCTCATTTCAGCCGCTTGGATGCGACTGGCCTGGCTTTTTGTTAAAGTCCAATTCTCAGACCCATAAAGAAGAGTAGGAAGAGCCATCACATTGTAGAATTTTAGGCATGTTCTTTTACTTGCTGAGTTAAGGATTCGCCTAATGGTACCGCACATAAGGTTGAACTTATGCAACTTATTCATAACGTCGTTGCTTGCATTATAAGACACACATATACGCTCTAATTATAACCGGGGAAAACCAGAAACATGGTGATTGTGGCCGGGGTTCAGGAAAACGGATTGCTGAGGGTATTGGTTTCGAGAATGGTTATTTCGTACATGTGAACATGGAACAATAAGTAACAGAAGAGAATTACAGATTGTTGTTCACAATCATTAAACAATTTGTTTTGCAATTACAGTGCTTAGCTTGCTTGAGTTTGAAAATTTCCAGCAATGAATATTGTAACAAATTACAAATGAGAATCTTGTATACTGTTGATAAAAATTTATTCTTGTAGTTTGTAAAAAAGATTTTTATTATTTATTTTTTATTATTTTATTTTTTTTAAATTAATTTAATATTAATTATTTTAAAGTGTTTCGTGGTGTTTCGAACTTCTTATTAATTGTTTTTGTCGAATTATATCCTTTGGTGTATTTAACATTCTTTTATTAGTTAATAGGATTGTCTCCAGGAACAATCGATTGGTGATCTTTCCTTATTTGCAGGTTATCTTCCTTTAAAGTTGTTAAATTCTGGTAGTTGTGTCTCAACTAAGGTGATATATTATTCTATTTATAATTTAGGAATAAATAGGATTCAATTTTATAATATTCAAGGAATTTTATTAACAAATAATAAAGTAATCGATATTATATCGATTGATGAATCGACTTTCTCAGGGTAAATCAATAGATTGTACAATTATTTATTCTCGGGTTCTTTGAACAGTTATTTTATATATAGTCAGAGAAAAGGGCATAGTATAGAAAGTATAACATTACAAAATATAAGCTTATTAATTAAAATACAAACATATCATTCAATATATAATAGTAAGTAAAGAAATTTTTCGAACCGTGAAGATATACTGGCCGTGCCGCTTGGAATTGTGGGAAGTCAAAGATGGCCGCTTCGTGTTCATATGTAGTTGACGAATGCACCTCGCAGAATCTGCTTCAAATAAATGTTGCTTTTCCAATGATTTCTCGTTCCTGCAGCTGCGATTATTCCTTCTGGTGTTAGTGGAGTGGTCCTGGTTAAGTGTTTGTGGTTCACTTCGATAAAATGTGTGGGATAAAGTTATATTTCACTTTAGTTAATAAGGTCGACAATTGCACTGTTCGTTTCTTTATTCGGAATTATTGGTTTTAATCGTTTAAATTATGTATTCACTTGTTTTTCGTTTTGTGTTAAGTTATTTTAATGTTTGTAAGTGTTAGTTCCACTGAATTTAAGGTTTAAGTGAAATTGTTCGACACTCGCGATTTTCGCAGTAGACTAGGCTTATGGGTTGAACGCCATGCTTGTCTTTGCTATTAGGTTATTATTTAGCCAAACTATCGTTCAAACGTGCTCGACAAAGTCTAATAATCAACTGTTCTAACTTCCTTCGTCATCTAAAAACGTCTTAGCCAATTTAATATTAGCAATACATTGTTTCAAATCTTTCTAGCTTCCGTTACATTCATCAAAATTACATTATATTACTGAATATATTTTTGCTATTATTTAAGTTTATGAAATACTAAATACATAATCTCCTTCTTTAGTTCATTCTGCTGGATTTGATACCAAATAAGATAGTTTTACAAAGTTTTTTATCTAAAATGCTATATTTACTTCATTTTTAAAATTGTAGGCTTTAAAATTTATTACTGTCCTTCTCAAAATGTTTGCCATTTTATATGTTATATTTATGATTGTACTAAATCTCAGATTGTAATAAAAGGTTTATCTTTCCTTAATTTCTTGTAATTTGATTGATTGGTTATCTTTTTAAATATTATTCATTAATTTGTGACTCCCCTCTTTGAATTTTCAGTTATTACATTTCCATTTTTTTCAATAATTCTTACTATCTTTTTACAATATCTTTCTTAATTATAATTCCAGTTATATGACTCTGTGACTGATTTATCTTATATAAATTTCATCAGTTTAACTATTTTTCTGTACTTAATTCATCAGTTTTAATGTTGTTTAGATTTACCATTTGGCCTAGATTTTATCTGTTTTTACATACAAAGTTTTTGAATAATACAGCTTGTTTATACCCCTTCTGACTTTCTATTCTAATATAATACTAATTAACATTTCCTTACTTTAACAATAGAACATTTAGTATAGAATTCATACTATTTATCCATAACAAATATTTGAAATTGACAATGGTATTTTAACTCAGACATTTTAGTTTTGATTATCACTAATAACACATAATAAATATTTTATAATAAAAGCTTTATATTAAAAGAATTGTACTCTCAGACATTTCATCCTTGAGCTATTTGAACTTATTCTAAATAAACAAAACATATCTGTCCTTCCATCATTTACACTATTTCTTATAACTAGTTTTATTTTCAGTCTTAGCTGTTTTTGTTTGATTTTTGGAGTAATGATTCTTGGTCACTTCACTTTTTTATTGGCCTGCTCTTGTTTTATTACTGTCATTCTAATGAATGTTGTATATAAAGAGTGGCAGTTATTTAGAAACACTAGTATTATTTGTCATTATAATACTCAATTTAATATTATTCCTTGACACAATATAAAAACTTTAAAGTTGTATAAATGCACAATTTACTTAGTTTATGAACTCCAACGTTGACACATTAAGTTTATTTAATATAATATAAAAACTTGCACTGGTCCCCTTTTTATTCTTTGATTTTATTTCTAATCAGTTTTATAGTCTTATTAAAATCAAGAAATTTATTTATTGAGGATAATGAAGGTTTTTTCTATTATATTACTAATTAATTTAAATATATTAAATTTTAAATTAAATATATTCTCAGTATCGTCGAAAAAATTATGATAGGAAACAGGACTCGCATAATATATCCTCCAGAAATTACAGTACAACATACAGAGAAGTTGAGAGACACAGTCGAAACTGGACGCTTAGTTCATAAAGATGTAAATTTGTTTTTGTGTTTTTTAATAGACATGGGATATTTAACAGTTACTTGGAGAGAAGGTAGCAGTTTAATAGTCAAGGCTCCAAACAAAGAAGTCAGACAGGAACTAAAAGACTGTGTGTATTTTAAGGAAAAGTTGAATAGGCCTATAACTGACGAAGATATCGACTTTTATTTCCACTCCTTGAGCAACCTAAATTCAAGCAAAACAAGTTACTTGACGTTTGCTACATCTATCACAAATCTATTTATGCATGTAGGGTTGCCTGAAAATGAGAGTGAATTAAAAGCCCCCCTTTATACTTAGTGACGACCCCAGATTTTTAACATCTAATGGCGAAGTGAGTGTGAAAACAAATGTGAGGGATAAAAAGTTCCGTCTACAGTGTCGTGAGCTTCTGATTGAGCAGTTTCACTGTTCGTCTCTTCGAGATGTTTCTCCATTTTTCCTTTATTACTAGTAAAAAATATTAACGAATTCAATTACATTACATTGTAGATCCAATATCGTGTTTGCTCTTCCCATTTGACAGGGGAATGAGACCGTAGTAGACTATGTACAGCCAAGTGTATCGCGCGTTAATCTTACTTATATCGTCGTCCGTTAACTTGTCTCCAACTAACTAGAAGGAAGAATTTAAAGTCGTCTTCCACAATTACTACGATACAATCTCCGTGTACTGTTCCAAGCTATGAACATAGTACTACAAATCGCTAATTTTATTGTACTTGGGTTTGTTAACACGGTCAAGAATGTCCTTCAGTTGGATTATGTTAGCATCGACGTTTGCTTTGATAAGTTCCATCTTCTCTTTATTATCTGTAAAAAATTATAAATTTTCTCTTTGTTTATTACACATTTAATGAATTTAACCCTCAAGAAGTAGATCATTGAGCCACTGATAAGTCATCTTAGTAACATGAGTTTTACTAATGGGTGTGAACCTGTTAAAACCAAAAATAGCCTCTAAACTAATTACTTTAACATATCACTTGGCTTTATTGAACGCGTATATTTATGTACTATTTGATTTACGACATAATCTGACAAAGGCTCATCTTTAGGCGTCTCTTGTGCTGCGTTTCTCTTTAGCCTACTTCAAGTCATCCAGACCTTTTTGTTTTTCTGTATTGTCCGTATCTTTAGGATTCTCATTTAACTTTGTTATCTTCTCCTCCAGCTTACGTTCCAAGTCGTCCAATTGTTCTTTAATCACACAATCATGACAGTCAAGAGCTGGCGCGACACTGACTAACCTCCCTCCTTTTAAACTAACATAAGATTTAGAAAAGCCAAATGTTCTCATAACCCTTGATCTGTAAGTTCAACCCGGCCTTCAATCGACTGTATTGCGTCATCATTAGTCTCTGGTTCCGCTCCGAACCTATCAAACATCAAACAAAGATTTCCATATATACTTGTCATCTTTCATTGTACGGAAAATAATTTTCCAATCCTCGCCTGATAATTTGTTCGAGAAACGCCTGAGAACTTCTAACCACAAGTAGCCGCATATAGGTGGATCGGTAAAGGTTTGTACGCGTATCCTATTTCAGGTTAATCTTACCCAAATAACGCACTCACTCCAAAGGACGACGAGCGTCACCAAAGGAGTCAAAGTAAATCTTATTATTACCTTTCTTCATGTAACAGGAAATAAGTAGGGCTTACTTGGGGTAGGCGGTTAAAACGTAGTACTGACCACTTTCTCCATTGTTCTCTCAGCTACTCAGTCCATGAAGAAGTGTGAGCTCAAGGGATTCTCTTAGTACCAACTGACGACAATCTCTTGCAAGGTTTTAAGGTTTTTCGTTGCGTAGCAGTGGTAGGCTGCTACAACGGTTTAAGTCAAGACAGGCTCTCCTGCTTGACACACAATATTTTGCAATATAGGCCTATACAAAACGTTTGGGCACCTACTAAGTTGAAAATAAAATGAAAAAATTTTTAAAACCCACAAAGCAGGTCATAAATCACTCGACGGTTTATTTTCTAATAATTTCCAGGGATAAAAATGTCGCTAGGTTCGGTTTACTAGACACAGTTTTAAAGCATGTGTCAATATTTCGACACTTTATTGTGGAGAGAGAGAGAGAGAGAGAGAGAGAGAGAGAGAGAGAGAGAGAGAGAGAGAGAGAGAGAGAGAGAGAGAGACAGCACAAAGATTGATGAAGGTAGATTTATGGATCGGTGAGTTTATATAACATAAAAGTAAATAGACTAACAAATTTATTGACAAATAATTGCCCGTCATTTCCAACAATTCTTTGATAAAGAAGACTTAAACGCTTCTCCTGAGAGACGGGGTAGTTTTCGATATCTCCAGATGTGTTGTGTGTGGTGAGTGGCCATCGGGAAAATACGAGGAATCTCGTGCGCGCGCGCGCGCATGTGTGGAAAGGATCTGACAGGAACAGACGAGAACCGGAACTAAGTGAAATGTGCGCCGGGAATCGATTTCTGTTAGCAATTAGTACGAACGGCGCTCGTAGCCGACTTATGATTTTTCTATAAATGGCTTTAATAAAGAACAACGCTTTTATGTATTTCCGACGATGGGGATCGTTAAATCGATATAGCCGGGACTGAGTATGTGTGTGTGTGTGTGTGTGTGTGTGAGGGGAGTCATTTTCTCTGAGGGAACAATAAATACAGCTGACTCCCTCTTCAACAGTAGTAGAAGACTGATTGTGACACAAACAAGACCCATACAGAAAGATTAATAACCACAAAAATAAACACACACACACACACACACACACACACACACACACACACACACACACACACACACACACACACACACACACACACACACACACACACACACACACACACACACACACACACATCGTATTAGTCATACGATATACGGTACGGTACTGAACTAGTCGTGCAGAGGTCAATTTAACTGCAACCGAACGTTGGCTATAATATTTCATTCTGCAGTGTGGTAACATTTCATACGAATGCGTCACGTTGAAAGTGAAGTAACCTTTTGTACAGTATTTCGTTTGATGTGTAACAACGCGAAGGTTTGAGGTTTCTGTGCTCGCTCTATCTTTATTCTAAACGCTCATGTTCTGCTGAACAGATAAAGTAATGTTACAGTATTAAAATCAATTCCCGGGCTGTTTAAGACCTGTACTGTGGTTAAGGGTACATACCACCCTACGTTAGTGCAGCTCGATTTTTACACTGATGATGGCAGTCGATGGTACTGCCGAAACAACTGTTTTTGAACAAAACAATGGACCACGGCCAAACAGCCTGGGAATGTATTTTTATAACATTGATTCCGGCCGTGTAAGCCTTCGAAGGAGATAAAGTAATGTACAATACAGTCAGATTCTGTAGGCCGTGTAACCCTTCGAAGGAGATAAAGTAATGTACAATACAGTCAGATCCTGTAGACCGTGTAAGCCTTCGAAGGAGATAAAGTAATGTACAATACAGTCAGATCCTATAGACCAGCGTTACGCAAACTGTGTGCTGCAAAATTTTGGAAAAATAATGAAAACATAAAAATAAAATAAAATGTCTAACTCGGCAAAAAGAAAACAGAAATCAAAAACTTGTTTGCTTACTGAGTTAATAGTCCTGTCTTGAAGCCAACATTGGAAATTAATTTAATAAAGAGCCGAAAAGGTGCTATTTTGTAAAGTTTTTCATTATTTTGTAAATTAAGAAAGTGCAAATGAAAGTTATGTGAGAAAATGTGTTTCAATGGCTTTTTGTAATGCTATAAGTGGCGAAAATCTTAAGTTTGCTGATACATTTGCGTAACAGTTGGAGAAGTCTACTGACATAACCGGGAAACCACAAATAGTTCTGAGGTAGGTAAGTGACATTCATTGTTATGGTATATTACGCTGCAGTGTGATTTTAAAGACATCGCGGAAAGGTACTGACGGATGTGTGTCGGGGGGGGGGGGGTCGATGTTTAGAAGGAGATAGTGTGTCGCGGCTTCTGACCAATCATTTGTTGTGTGCCGTGGGCTAAAAAATTTGGGAAACGCTGCTATAGACGGAGAATAGCCTGCTTAAGGACTCACAGGCCTCCAAAACTTGGCACTGTCAGCCTCTTTTAACGTGCAAACAGAAACGAGGGTACTGAAAATTTATTGATTGATGCAAATCCAGTTGTCCACAGTAAATGCGGCCGCGATTGATGATCGCTGCTTATGCACCAAATGCAATGCAACTCTGTCAGTCTCGCACAACCTCTGTACCCATATCTGTGTACGCTATAAATATATTTCAGTTTGAGTTGTTTTGTAAATATTCATGGTATTATTTATAAAAGTATAAACTCGCCTAATATCTCGGCTGTGCAGTAAACTATGAATCTGGATATGATATAAAAGAGAATATAAAATAAATTTAGGAATATTTGTGTGCCACTTCATCGTGCCGATTCATAGAAATCTTAGAAACAAAACTAGACACAGAACAAGGACTAAATTTTATAAGACAATTGCAATACCCACATTGACGTATGCGAGTGAGGCGTGGATCATGAAGTGTAAGAAGAATGTGGCGAGATTCGGAGTGCTGAAATGCAGTTTCTTCGAAATACTTTAAATTATACATTGCAAGATAGAATAAGGACTGAGGATATCAGAGGAGAACTCGAAGTAAAGGTCATAAATGAAATTATTTCAATTTACAGAAGACAATGGTGGGATTATCTGGAAAGGATGACAGGATCGATTGCCGAAAGCGGCAATGAACTATAAAGCCACTGATAGAAGAGACGTGGGTCGTCCGAGGATGAGGTGGGTGCCGGAACACGTTTATACAACCTAATCCTTGAAGTGAAGAAGAAGAAGAAGAAGAAGAAGAAGAAGAAGAAGAAGAAGAAGAAGAAGAAGAAGAAGAAATTAACAAAATATACTTGCAGAAGTGATTTTTTTACAAAAACAACACACACACGGTCGCGCGCGCACACGCACGAATGACAATCAGACATTTACGAAAACCGCGCAAGCAAGTTCGCCAATAGTGTTTTTGTCGTCTGTCTGAAGGTTTGCCTTTGCCACCCACATGAATGTACTTTTCTCACCTTCCCTACTTTGCCACAGTATTTAATATAGCCAGATTGATTTAATTGACACAGACAGAAACAGTAAAAATTGACACAGATGTAAATAGTAAAAATTGCCCAGAAAATACATTCTTTAAACTTATTACATGTGCACGAATACATGACACAGGTACTATACGTTCAACCCGTCGGAATGTTTAATACATGACACAGGTTCTATACGTTCAACCCGTCGGAATGTTTAATACATGACACAGGTACTATACGTTCAACCCGTAGGAATGTTTAATACATGACACAGGTACTATACGTTCAACCCGTCGGAATGTTTAATACATTGACACAGGAACTATACGTTCAACCCGTCGGAATGTTTAATACATGACACAGGTACTATACGTTCAACCCGTGGACGAATACATGACACAGGTACTATACGTTCAACCCGTCGGAATGTTTAATACATCTTTAAAAATATACGTTTTCTGATTAGTTTCGGAATTTTATAATAGAAAATTTTGTTCTTTATTATGTTATTTTAATGTAATTAAAAGAATATTTTAAAAATTTAATATAATATCTTCACATAAATACACTGCAAGTAGGTTTATTTTTACCTGTATAAAGAATTCTTACTTGGGGTGGTTAAACAAGTAATAAATTAATAATTAAAAAATCACTTACTGCCAAAATGTTTCAATTTCCCGGGCGCCACCTCATATCTACAAGGATGTGGATATTGTAACACAACGATAATTATTGGGAATTTAGATAATGTGTATGAGTGTGTTTTGATTGTGTGTTACCTGCAGATACGCTCCGGTATCCACAATAATGTTGTACAATAAAATATCCAAAATTATAATTATTATTATCAGTCTGATTGTGGTGAGTAAATGTGTGGGTATCGCTGGTTAAATCTTTTAATTTAAAAGTATTTTTCGCACTCCGCTGGTAACCTCCCCACTTACCATATGTGGATATTGCTGTTCTGTTAGGTGACTGCTCAGCTGTAACACACACGCTACACATACAAGTAGATATTCTGTTTGAATATCAAACGTGATTAGCATGCACAATGATAATAATATAACAACTGAATAATGTTCTGAATTATCAGGAATATTTAAATTCTCCCGCCACCTTTTGATAGAACTGGCTATGAAAAAATGAACTATTTTAAGTTTGAAATTAAACTCCTTTTCCACTGGTAACAAGATATAGAGGTTTATTAACTGTTAAGAATGCTATAAAATCTTTAAAAATTAACAATCAGTCACTAATAATTTTACTGAGAATAATTACAATGAACAAATTTAAAATGAAACTCTTCTTAGCCTCAGGCTGGTAACACTGTAGGTTATACAATAGTTTTTATTTAGAGAGGTTATGTCCTCTTACATAAGTTAATTACCAAGTTCGTGTGATTCTTTTAAGTAACATGATGCCAGATACAAGATGTGGCGTTTTATAATGATATTTAATAAACAGTTAATAAAAAACAAACAAACAAATATTAAACTTGAAAATTGGTACCATATAATAGATAATTATGGTATTATCGTACGCGGGAATTCGTACCCAGTACACAGTAGTTACTTTGACAATAAACAAGTGCGTTGATTTGCACTGCTAAAATATATTATTATATTTTAATAATTCACTGTAGGAATTATTTATTTACAAGAGAAAAAGTTATAAAAAAAAACTCTTGTTATAGCTTTCATCTGGTTTGGATTATATGAGAACAGACTTATGACAAAAAGGTGGCAAATTGTGGTTATGATTTTTAGGTTATCTCATAATGTGAATAGTTATTAGAGTTAATTATATTAAGCATTAATTTCTTCTGAATCTAAACATACATATATTATTTATAATATTTCTGATGCATAACTATCAGTAGAATAGAATATTCTTTCGCGTAAAAATTAAAATATTTATCTTCAATAGTAACAATCAAAAACAACATTAGTCAATTGAGCGACTATTTGCTGTGCTCGTATTTTGTAATAAGTACATTAATCGTGACTCTTTTAATTATGAAAAATAATTTAAACATTTAGTTATCAAGTTAAAAATTGCGAAATAATTCTTTCGTCAATTCTGATAAATTTCATCAGCATTATTATACTTCGCTATTATTGATTAGCGTAGTATCTAAACAATCGGTTTTTTCAGAAATTTTTATTTCTGTTTTATTGTTAATTAATGAGAAATATTGTACTCCCTGGTTTATTTTCAACACAACACTCGAAAATACGACCGATATTATACACTGGTCGTATTTAAATCTTATTCACTCCGCACTGTACACACGTTAATGCTTTGTGTGGTATTTAGGTTAGGTGTATGTTGTTTACTGATGTTTACGTGTCGCGCACAATTCAAAATAAACTTCTTCATATATTTGGTCCGCCGAGTGATACGTCCTGTCTAGTTGATGATTGATAGATGACTGTCACGCTCCGTCGGAACGTCTGCGGCTTGTCTGCCGGTTTTCATTCATTCGATTGGTTGAATTCTTTGAACTCTCCAACCCAAAGTACCTTGACTTAGTAAAATTTTTAATTTATTACCAATTTTACGTTTGGGTTTGAGATTAGAATGACGTAAGCACTGGTGCAAAAAATAATTAAAAAGTTTAAAATCGTGATAACTTTCTTATTATTTGCTTAATCGTTGAATGGTTAGTGCCAATAAATCGCGGACATCCTGAGCTTTAAATAAAGTTCAAACAAGATTATAATCCGTCCATTATTTAAATCACTACAATGATTTTATCGATTTTTATGGTGCATCTTATATTTAATAAGTTTATTACACCAAAACTTAACTAATTACACTAAAACACTTTTGATTAAACGATCTGATTCTATTTCTCAACTGTTTAATACAAAATTTGGGAATAATAGTCACCCAAACAATGTTTGATCATGGCGTCTTTAGCGTCCATATTCGATTATTCACAATTGTCCTTAAAACTATTTTTCCTTATCTAATAACATCGGTATTGTAATCTAACAATAATATAAATGCTTATTCACATGGATTTGTACTTTAGTATATGCACAGGGCTGTGTTTCATATACTATTAGTATTGTTTCACTACCCTCCTATCTCTTTTCTTAAAATTGTCACTTTATTTATGGTTTTTCTATATAAGGTATATTATGTTATAAATGCAACTATACAACTATAGTACCTAATTCATTTAATACATTTGTTAGCTTTTAGCTATCTGAGAACCCTTAAATTTCTAGTAATGGGTTTGTTTACATTAGGTCATGACATGGTAGTCAGTTATTTTTTGATAAATCAATAATAAAATTGTTATTATTATATTTGACATAGATTCTCAAAGTAGTATCAGACATCCTTCTGATCATTGATAACATTTTTATCTACTTTTGAACAAGTTTGTATGTTGCATTTTGCATAAACAACTTGCTACATATTGTTTGTTTACATTCTGATTCCACCATCATGGTCATTTAGTTTTTAATAATTTATCTATAAAATGACTATTCTTATGGTTATGGTCCGTTCTCATAGTAGTATTAAGTGTCCTTCTTACTACTGGTAACACTTCCATTGCCTCTGCTCACTTCTGGCTATGCATTCATAGTCAGCTAGTTTACAATATTTTGGTCACAAAACTATTGTCATTATACTTATAATCTGTTCTCATAGTAGTACCAGATGTTCATCTAACTACTGGTAATACTTTCATCAATCTTTGTACATGTTTTAACAATGTATTTTGTTTAACTAATTTGGCATATTAGGTTCCATTTCCTCTAGCTTTGTGCTATCATATTTGGTCTACTTTATTTGTAGTGTATTTCAATATAATACACTGTTTATTAGGGTGTATCATTACTTAGAATGAATCTTTGATTGACACAATTGTTGATGGTTGTTTGGTTAAACTAACATGTACGATTTTTTGTTTCATAGGTGCCTTTCCTATGGGGTTATGTAACAATGTACAACATATTCTAATGTAGCATTTTGCTACTACTAACATGACTTCAGTATGGTATTCTATTACAACAGTTTAATTGCTTTAATACACATGTTTACACTACTTCTTCTTAAACAATAATACAAATATTCTTGAACTAATGATAATACCTTTCTTGTTATGGTTTGTAACTAATTTCTGTCACATTTGTTTGATATTTAACAAACTACTTTGTTTGTTATTATTTTCTCTGGCCTTTCTTTGTATTGTATTCTGTTTTGCCGTGGCATTCAGTTACATTTCTTTTGAAATTTACAAAGGTTTTTATTTATCAAGTTCTATAAACAATAATATAACTGTTCTATCTTACATTGTTTGGTGGTCTTATGATTATCTATTTGGATCACAATCTTCATTAAACTAGTCACACTAACTGTTTGTGTATTTTTTGACTATTTAATCCTTGATGTTTCCACTATGAAAGTAACACATTTTCTTCCGCTATAAACCTTATCACTGGAATTGTTTGTGGGGTTTATTAGGTTAAAATTAGTTAACTGGTCACAGGTTCTCACACTTATATTAAGTACTCACTATAACTGTTTGTGATTTCTTAAAATGTTAAACACTGTTTCTTCATAGTTGACAATCACTATTCTTTTAGTTACTAGTATTGTCTCTAGTACACTTGATGAATGATGATTTCTTGTATGGTCTATCCATTTTCTTCTCTCTTCACGTCATGTTTCCTTGTCCTTCTTCTTCCTTTCTTCTTTAGGTTTGAACGTCTTCTTCAATATTTTCATTGTAGTAGTCGTTGTTTCATAATATTCATATTTGTCAATATATTAGTTTGTCTGCCATCATTGTGGTTGCTCTTGAGTTGTCTCTTCCCTTGTTTTGCATAGTCGTTTTATTGGCTCCCTTCACTGTTGGAATCCTGTTGTCTTCTTTTACACTTTTATTATAGTCACTATCTTCATTTGTTCCCCTCACTGTTGGAATCTATTGGTAGTCTTCTTTTACACTTTCATTATCTATTATCTTTGTTGGTTCCCCTCACTGTTGGAATCTATTGGTAGTCTTCTTTTACACTTTCATTATCTATTATCTTTGTTGGTTCCCCTCACTGTTGGAATCTATTGGGCCTGGTTTCTAACATTTTATTTTGGCTCATGGTCATTTTCTTTCTTCATTTCGAGTACGATGCTGCTATGTTATACTTTCTCCTTCATAATTGGAACTTTATACTAATATATCTGTAGATACACACTTTTGTTCACATAGTTTTATTTATCTAGAAATACTTTCATGCTTTCCCGTCACTTGACGTTATAATTGCTTACTTTATGTAACTACCATATTTGGTAACGTTACAATATAAAGGATTCATTTGCCAAACACACAACAACAATATTATGTCTAATGCTTATTTAATTAATTAAGTTGTAGCAAATTACAAATATAACACTCTGTATGGATATTTCCTTAAGTAGAATCACTTCTCTTATCTTAACAATGAGTATCCTGAAATCGCGATTAATTAACATTTAATAATTTTCTAACACTTATAATTGTAAATTATAATCTACAATTGTATTTGGCAAATTTAGATTACTGTTTAGATATGATTTTTTTTAAGAATTTACTAATTGACGTTTTATTTCGCTTCAGTCGAATGCAGAACACTGAGAGGCAGTTCTCAAGGTTAATTAATTATTAGTGTGAGTTCTTTGACTTGAATGAATTGAGTTTATTGACTTAACTCTAAAGTACCATTAGTTTGAGAGCGTTGATTATTGTAGTTCATACTCTCGGTGACATCATGTGGTCCTCTGTGTTTAGTAGTTGCTGGTCTCCGTAGTCGTTGTAGATTACGTATCCCTTCGCGGTCACTGCACCTCACGATCACTGTTTAATTATTGAAGAATTCTCGAACTGTTCACTTTTCACGGCACTCGTATTGTGTTGAATATGAGTGTCCTTAATTGATGTTGGTAAAGTTCATGTATAATGTTTTTTAAAGTAGTTGTTTAGATTGCTGATTTTATGTCTAATGTCTCTGTTGTAGAATATGCACTGAGTCTCTCTGTTGATGTGTTCTGTATTATATAAAAGCTGCTGTAATGTTTATAGTTTCTTGTGAATTATTTGTAATTGTAGAATGTCTGTTAATTGAATTTGTCTTCACTTAGTATTGTACTGTGTATCCGTATTCTCCGACACTTTGTTTAAATTACGGTGAAGTTAGTTAATTGTAAAGTCTGTTTTACATGTTGACTTCGCGTGATATTACTTTATACTAATAGTCTGTCGAACGCGATTAACTGTTCAACTCTCTTGCTATGAGTTTAGAATTTAGTGAGAATTATACGAGTTTCGTACGATTTGTCGTATTTACTTCATTGTTCACTTTGAGAAATTGAATGTTCGCACTGAAGTAACCGTTCTCAGGACTCTAGATATGCGCACTTCTGAAATTGTGTCGAACGCTTGTAGTTGTTCACGCTTATGTAATGAATCGATGACTAAACATTGTTACCGAGTTAAGATGACTCGTGGTGATCACTTTGTAGATTGAGTACTAGACTGCCGTTTTTCTGTTCTGAGATCTACCAAGTAAACTCTCCTCCCTCCTACCTCTGCTGAATCTTCCATCTGCTTGGATACTCTTATTGGTTCTTTAGCCAGTGTGACAAATTGTATATTCGTCATTGGTTTTCGAGTATCTCTGCTTTACACGTGATTCTCTTGTCGAACTACCATTCGTCCTGATTTTTCCTACAGCCGTTTTCTCTATTTACTAGGAATCTCATTCAAGCACTCCAGAATTCGTGAGTTTCACTTTCCCCTTGTAAATCAGGCGACATTTCTTTGTCTCTCGTGGCCGTCTCCTAGTGTCCAATTTCTGTTACGCTTTGACATAGATACAATACTGGTATTGTTCGATCTGCTGCACCATTGTTTATCTTCAAGTTGCACTCTGGCTTTGTTTTGAGTCTGGAACGAATCTTCCTTTGTAATCACGACTTTCGTCAAATTTCTACGTTGCAATTGTTCTGGCATCTAATGTTGTACCGTATCGATTTGACAAACTCTTTGCTTTCAGTCTGTGTCAAAGTTTTTTAAAAAGGGTAGATTGGTTTATTGGGGGTTATGCCTTTCTTCACTCAGAGCAGCTGCCTGATGCGAAATACAACGTCTCACATACATCTAGTAAGTGTCACTCTTTTGTCAAACAATTAACTTTACAGCCGTAACACATCAAGCTGTCTGTAGGTTACAATGCCAAAAGGACAGTCTTACAAACTTTCCCTTCACACACCCTCACATACTTCTTTGTCAAATATAACTGCTAGTACACATTATTTTTAGCTATTATTTACTACTTGTACAATTTTATAAATATTTTCAAAAATAAACGTTACACCTGACACACGTTTCACAGAAATTATTCTATACCTTCAGAGTTTTTTTTAGAATTGTTTACATTTTACAATTTTTTTTTACAATTCTAAAAAACACAATTCTAAAAAATACAATTGTAAAAAGCTTTGAAGATATAGAATAATTTCTGTAAAACGTGCGTCACGTGTAAATAAACCTACTTGCAGTATATTTATTTGAATATACAGTATTACATGGGAGACTTGCAGGAAACTCAACGAGTTACTTACTATGGAATAACAATTTTAAATATGTATTAAACTTGTGATTGTAGTTTTCCAGTGAGTACTAGAATGTTTCTTATGAACGAGTCACCAGAACAAGTTTACCAATTCAGTTACTTTGGACGTTATAATAGTAACAAACACAGGAATAACAGACGAATCGGGTGGGTAAATTCCAAGCCCATATACGTATTGTGTGTTATCATTAGACGAAGGTGTGGCATGAAGGATTAATTTACAAGTTAAATAAAATGTTACCTAGACAATATGTAGAAATCCTTACCTCGTACTAATAATAGATTGTTTAGAAGAACATATTCAGACCTAAAAGACATGCAGGCGGGAGTACCACAGGGCAATGTCTGTTCTTGGGCCTGTCTTGTATGTATTATTTGCCAGTGACATACCAAACTTAGAACAAGCAAAATTGGCTACTTTAGCTGATGATACCGATTTGCTTACAACAGGGCAAGATGAGGTTATTTCAACCCGATTATTGCAGAAAGCTAGCAATACCTTATATGAATGGACCAAAAAATGGAAAATTAAACTTAACGAAGCCAAATCGACACACATTAGTTTCACTAATAAAAGATTGAATACCCTTCCATCATTGGTCATAAATGGAACGGTAGCTCCTTATGAAAACAAACTCAAATACCTGGGTATGCCATTGGATATCAAACTGAGATGGAAAGAGCATGTAAAAAATAAAAGAGAGGAACTTAACATAAAATTCCGACAATATAAATGGTTCAAAGGAAAACATTCCAACCTGTCTTTATACAGTAAAACTCTGATCTATAATCAGATAATTAAACCCACCTGGCTGTATGGAATTCAACTGTGGGGGTGCGCGAAAGATAGTAACATCAGGATAATACAAACATTCCAAAACAAAGTTTTGCGGACCATGGTGATTGCACCATGGCATGTTAGAAACGCCGATATCCACAGAGATCAGCTATCCCAACAATTGAAGAAGAGTTTATAAGGTTTACGAAGAAGAATGAAGAAAGGCTTCAGCTCCACGAAAATGCAGAAGTTCTTCAGCTGCTGGACAATCAACACGTGTTCCGAAGACTGAAGAGAACAAAGCCATTTGAACTTTTGTAGTGTTTTGTGTTATAAAAGCAGAGCATTGTGCGCAGGTGAGAGTGCTTAGTTAAGAATACAAGAACTAACAGTTAGTTATAAATGTAAATTTATAAGTGTGTATTAATTGCATAAATATTTTATTGATTTTCACATGTATGTGTGTAATTGAATTTTATTTATTACTCTAATTACCTATACCAACGTGTTGGAACACAGTTTATATAGTGAATTCTATATAATTCAGGTGCAATAGATAATATGTATTTACTTGCTTTAATTGATTACTTTCATGCCGTGTGTGAAACAGCCATTAAATTTATGTGTAACTATTCTGATTCTCATAAAACACATATGTGATATCATTTATTAGATGAACGTTGTCAATTCATTTACTTTATTCGAACACATGAAACTCTTAAAATCTATTTATATTCCTTCAAAATTCAGGTTGATATTTAGGTTGTATTTGGCAATAATGAACGCATATTTATGATCAATTTAAAGTTCTAGTTTAATTATCATTCAGAATACATTATAATTGTACATATGATACGTCGCTGTACCTGAAATACATACGTATTTTATAATAACAATTGACGGGTTTCACTATATGCTGAAAACAAAGAAAACATACATACATATATAAATCAAATAATATAACAATTCATATTACTTATTTGATGCGTTCATTAAATCCCAAATAAGCTTTTGTTAGTACATTCATTAATTACTTTATTCAGATTTATTCATTACTTTTCTTAATAATTTTCTCAGGTGTGAATTCTTTGAAAGAAACCAGGTCAGTAGAAGTTACTAATTAGAAATGATTATAATAATGGTTACTTGGTTATTGAATATCCATTAGTTGTTGTTGAAGTTGAGTTCCAGAGATGAAGATGGCTCGTAGACCCATTCCGTCGGATGCTGCTTTCTCACAATCACTTAACACTTACTCTTCCGATCACTCGCGTAGGCGTTTGTATTTGTGAATAATTGAAGTTCATTGTTCAATCAAATGTTTCATCTTACTGTGTGTGCTGTGAGTTCGTTTTAATGTTAATATACATGTCTAGTTCCACTTGTCGCTGCTTCATTAAACATTCGTATTATTCATTAATTTGTTTAATATTTCGTGTTCATTATGTTGTTAATAATGTGTAGTACACTATATTAAGTTCAACTGCTTTGTATATCGTTAGGTGGTGATGTCTGTTGGTGTAACGGTCTGATTGTTCACTTTGTATAATTTTAACTAAGTCCGTTACCTCGCACTTCGGTTAAATCTCACTACCGTGACATGAATGTATTACTAAGTCTTTTAAGTTACTGGTTAACGTTCTAACTTCCGGACTCGAGTAAATATTCCGCACGATTAATGTACTCTTCTGAAATTTAAATAATACTAACTCCGAATGATTAGAATAAACTGTTGAAAGTTTATGATATACCGTCTCTCGCACTTGAAGTTAAACTATTTGAAAATTTGAGTGTAAAACTGTCTGAAAACTTCAGTAAAAACTGTCGAAAATTTAGAATTACTTGTTTCAAAAATTGAGTGTAGACTGTCCCTCCGCCGTTTTAGACAGATAGTTTTATTAATTCGTCCCTACTCAAAATTTTGTCTCTGGCGCGCTTCACGCCTACTTCATTTCGAGATTGGTCAGTTTTTAGTTTTCTTGGAAAATACTGTCCCACCATGTCAAGATTCTACGTCATAGTTCTCCCGATAGGCCCTTCGTTTTTGTTACTATGGAAACACTCCTCACCACCAAATTTCTCGTTGGCTGAAGGCATCTGATAGGTTCTTTGGTCTCCCCGATTCTTGCTCTGACGAACGTTGACCCGTTTCGACGAAACTATGGCTATTAGACACTTGTCGATCAGCCTATTGTCTGAGTAAACTCTGTGTTTCTATAGATTCCCATTATCTATACTTTCAGTCTTCCTGGCGCATTGTTCCAAGTTCTAACCCCTTTTTTCTGGCTATTAACAATTTTGAACATCTGCTGGCTGGTGAAGTCACCCCAACTTTCCCTTCGTAAATTCTTGTCTGTCAATTAGACGATAACTCCAGCTGCGTAACATGACTTTAGTCTTTGTCAGGCCTATCTTACTGTATTGTTTCTTAAGGTGCAGTGCAGCCGTTCCATTGTAATGGTGTAGTTTCACTCGTTTTTGTCGTTTATCGTCTACTGACGTAACATGGTCAACATCTGCTACAATTCTCGGTACGGGTGTGAATGTCCTGGCTTACTTTGTTACAGCTGCGGAGAGCAATAATTCTGGACGAAACTTTCCCTGTCATCTTACGCCACCAATTTCTATAGTTGGATCGAACTTAATGTGTTTCTATTGTCAAGTCAGCGACGCCTCACTGACATCTTCTCATTACTCCTTATTTATTGCGCCAACTATAAGTCGTTGACACTGCCTCGTGTGAACGTACTCTGCCGAGGTGAAAATTTAAAATTTTAAAATTTTCTGCTCGTTACATAGTAAAGGATGTCATTGGACTTAATTTGGCTGATATGTATTTAGTATTAAGAGGTATTAGAGATAAGTTGATGGTTGGTCTTACAGACCAGTTTTAACATGTTAAATTCAATAATAATAAAAAAAATTATTTTAAAGGGAAAACTTTAGAGGAAACACGATTATTATTTTTATTATTATTCCGGCTGTAAAGTGTTTACACATATTCCGGAACCGAAGATTACAGAAGTTATTGGATTCTCATCTTCCACTGCTGCTTGTCCATCCAAAAATCTTAAATTTCTCATTCCCTCAATATAGTCTGAATTTCTTCTGTCCAGGTGATAGGTGGTCTTCATCTTTCCTTCTTACCGGTGGGGTCCATTCTATAACTCTCCTTGGAAATCTTTCCTGTGCCTTTCTTTTCGTGTGTCCATAATATTATAATTTTTTTGATTTGATGAAATCAACAATTGAATTTTTTACATTCAATCTGTTCTTAATTAACTTCATTTCTAATTTTCTCACGTCTGGATACTCTAGCCGAACGTCTCCAAAAGTCTATCTCTGGTGTCATTAATTTTGTTCTTGTGTGGTCCAAACTTCTGAGCCGTAAGTCATGACATTTCTAACAATGGTTTTAAATATTTTGGTTTTAGTTTCTGCTGTAGTTTGCTTATCCCACAGTATTCCATTTAATGTAGATATAGCCATCTTTCCCAAATTAATTTTAGATTATATTTCTTTGTCTTGCTTCCCACTGGTCGTAATTTTCACCCATGAATACTTGTATTCCTTTGTATATGAAATTGAAATCTTCTCCATATCTTCCTCCAATATCAAGTCTTGATGAAGGTCACCTACTGTCACGTATTTTGTTTTATTCATATTTACTTTTAGTCACCATTTCAGATATTCCTGTATCAATTTTCTAGTCATGTACTCTGAGTCTTCAAAATCTTGAGCCAAAAGTAATTCATCATCAGCAAATTGAAATTAATAAACTGTATCACCAGTTGGGGGGGGGGGGAGAACACGATGAAACTCCTGAAAATGGAGTTATAGAATTATGGGATTATCTCCTGACTGAAGAAAATTACGGACAATGACGGAAAACCTACAGAAAAGACATATTTAAATTGGTAACAGTGTGAACAAGATACGACTAAGAACAAAATTTAAAATCTTCATAACAACGTACAAAATAAAGTGAAAATAATACAAACGGAGACGACAACGTGACGGACAGTAAAACAATGGATGGAATTCCCAAGGCGGTCGTTCATTCATCTGTTTTCTTAAGAAAAAAAAGTATATGAAAAAGAAGGAAAATAACTTTTCTACGGCCAAAGTAGTTAATTAGTTGTAACTAATTAGTCTCCTGGTTGTAACTAATAAATCCAGTGGCACAATTATGAATAGAAGATCGCAGTGCATATGGTGAAGATATTGTTCTCGTGACAAGAAACAAAGAGGCACTGGAAGAGACGTACACTTCTCTGGCGCATGCTTCGACCAACCTAGGGCTGCAAGTGAATAGCCAAAAGACAAAATATATGCTGATGAAGAAGAATGTCCGAGAAGAAATAGTCATCAAAATTAAAGTCAACGGCAATATATTTGAGAGAGTGGATAGTTTTAGATATCTTGGGCCCCTCTTGACCTCAAAAATCAGATGGCAATGGAAATTCAAGACAAACTGGCTATGGGAAATAGGTGCTACTTTTCTTTGCCACCTATCCTTAAGTCCAGAAACATTTCTAGAACCTTCAAGGTCCAGATTTACAAAACTGCATTGCGGCCAGTAGTATTATGATATATGCTTCAGAAGCCTGGGCCATGACCTCAGCCCAATAAGATATGATCAGAAGATGGGAAAGCAAGATGCTGAGAATGGTATACAGAAGTGTACTAGTTACTGGAATGTGGCATATGAGGACAAACGCCGAATTGTACGATCTATACAAGGAATCAGACATCGTCAACAAGGCAGAATTAGGTGAGAAGATCACGTACAAAGAATGACAGAGGAAAGAGCAGTGTATTTATTGGAGGACGAAGAGGAAGAAGAGCAAGAGGGAGACCAAGAAGATGATGGGTGGAGGATGTAGATGAAGATATGAAAAGACTAGGGGGTAGAAGTAGTAGTAGTAGTAGTAATTAGCCTCCAGTAAGGATCTAATAAATTTATTTTTTATGACGTTAGTGATAGATATGTTCAAGTGATGGCGGTCAAACGTAATTTGTTTTAGCGAATAGCTTATAATATTGTTTGTAAGAATTTCATATAATAAAAAGTAATGTAGAACTACTCGTCTTTTCGAAACAGTAAATCTCTACGGCAAATATCTGTCTTAACTCTTCGTACTGTTTAATATTCAGATCTATAGCTTTTAATATCGTCAAATAAATACACTGCAAGTAGGTTTATTTTCACCTGACGCACATTTCACAGAAATTATTCTGTATCTTCAGATGTTTGTTTGAATTGTATGATTTTAAATAAACCATCTTGTTTTGTTTTTATTTTAATTTGTTCTTTAATTAGCATATTATTATTATTGTGTATGTAAATATTAAGATTTTCCCAGACAATCAAATTCATATAAAAACAAAACAAGTTATTTAAAATCATACATTTATTAGAATAATAAAATAAACATAAATCTATAATGAATAGCTGACTACGTAAACGTTACAACAATCGAAAGTACAATCGAAGTAAAATCGATTTTCCGTTAACTATATTGTAAGCGATACACTCAATTAGAATTCAAACCAACCTCTGAAAATACAGAATAATTTCTGTGAAACATGGGTCAGGTGAAAATAAACCCTTGCAGTGTATTTATTTGAAGATATTACAAGGTAGACCTACAAGAAACTCAACGAGTTACTTACAAAGAAATCTATACCTGTATAATGGTTCTTATCATCAACAAAAATTAAAAATTAGAAAACTAAAAAGCAGAGGCTCAATAACATCATCATCATGAGCTCCACAGCCCACTGTGGGCCACAGATTCCCTGCAGACTTCCCTGTCCGTAGCCAATGTCCACCAATTTTTTCACTCCAAGTACTTTCATATCATCTAGGATTCCATCAATCCATCGTAGTCTAGGTCTTCCGCGTCCTCTGTTCCTACTGATGTCCATTTCATAATCCCCTTAAGGACATCCTCTTCCTCCTCATTCATGTCCTGCCCATCTCAACCTAGCTATCCTAATTGATGTCACAGTGTCAGGCGATCTATATAACTCACAGAGCTCTCTGTTGTACCTTATTGTCCACTCTCCACCTTCCCTAACGTTGGTCCATAAATTTTCCTAAGTATTTTCCTTTCAAAAGATGCAAGTCGCAACAGGTCGCCCTGTGTCAGTACCCATGTTTCACTTCCGTACAAGAAGACCGGTTTTAGTAATGTTATATATAGCCCAGCTTTGGTTTCACGGTGTAGTTGTTATTTAAAGTATTCCATCAGCCTATAATAGCAACTATTAGCATTCTGAATTCTAAACATTACTTATATCTTCATTCATATCATTGTTTTCATTTACCGGTACCAGAGTCCAAACACGAAAAGGTTGAGACCGTTTCAAAGTTAAAATTCATAATTTTTAAAAGAGCTTAAATAGACAAAGATTAAATGTTCCAAACCCTTGTTTTTACTTCGTGAAATTAGGCCCAGAGAGTCGTAATTTTTCTAGACCAAATTCTTTTTCTACATACTGTCGTAAGGGCACATGAAGTTCAGTCGTGGCACGCAGCAGATTCAGTAGACCAGTTATTTATCATAGCGAGTAGAAGAGATGTATTCTCTTCTATTCGCTATGTATTTATCAACATTTGGGGGGGGGGCATGTGACGCACTGGCCGTAATGTGCTGCTCCTAGCGGAAACGTGTGAAGCTCGCTCCAACAACTCACCGCTGACAACATACCTCCCTTCAATTTATTTCGACCACCATCAGACAGCGAGCGCGTTTCCCTCATATTAAGCTCTCGCACGCACAGACACGGATACACAAAAACGCACTTCTAGCGCGTTTGTTCATGACACTGTCAGACGTAAAACATATAAAAAGATCGTAGTTTTGTTGTTGTTGACGTTTATGCAGTGCGGAATAACGACGATAACGGGGACGGCACAGTGACAACCAACCGAGAACTACAGTACGGTAGATGGTTTTTTTGCTTTTTCCCTATGTAACGTTATTGTGTGTAACGGACAGGCAGTGTAACTGAGTCCGTCTCCGTTGACACGCGCACAGATCCGTCTCCGTTGGAGTATCCGACAGCACAGATCATCGTATAATTTATTATCATATTCAGCTTACACGGGGTTCAATCTGTATCATCATCATCATTATCATCATCAGGGCCGGATTTAATGGTAGGCTGACTAGGGTGCAGCCTAGGGCCCGCACCTTAAGAGGGCCTGCACCACAGGGGCCGCACCACATAAAAATTAAAAAAAAATAAAATTATTTTAACAAAAATAAATGGATATTCTTCGAGCCTTCGATCAACCCTTTGAGTTGTCTTTCAATGTTAAAGCATTTCTAACTCTAATAAAAGCGATTTCCTCTCATTGTCCTAGTAGAGTTAATTTATTATTCTATTCTTATTCTCTATACACTTTTTACCCGGACTTAAATTTGGTATATTTTCCCTAAGCTTATAAAAAAATCTGTTCCCCAGAATTTGTCACAACTGAAAAGTAGGGGGCCCGCACCATAATCTCAGCGTAGGGGCCCGCACACTCTAAATCCGGCGCTGATCATCATCATCAACCTCAAGGATTGATTCTGTTCCGGGACACACTTCGCTCCCGACCGTCCTACACGTCTCTTCCCCACCGGTCTATATTCCAAACCCGTCACCTGCCATTCTTCTCAAATGTTTACACCACCTTCGTTTGTTGCTCCTTAGCTGTTCCAACAATGGGTCGACCCCCAGTTCCGTCCTTACATTCTTCTTTCTATCGAGAATGACGCAGCCCAGAGTACTCCTCATAAACTTCATCTCCGCTGTCTGAACCTTTGTCTTGTCTCTTTCCGTCATAACTCTGGCTTCATCTCGATACATCAAAACTGGTAAGGCTACAGTATTAAAAAAAACCTTATCCTGTTTTCCTAATTTGTCTTATTTTTAAGGTACCAGTGAATTGTTCCACAGTTATTCCTAAATTTAACTGTAATTTAACTTTAATTGCTATTGAGTAATATTATTGAATCTTTGCTTTGTCTCTTTCTGTCATAACTCAGGCTTCATCTTCATGCATCAGAATTGGTACCGCTACTGTGTTAAAAACCCTTATCCTTGTTTCCTTCTTTGTCTTATTTTTGAGGTTTCTGTGAATTGTTCCACAGATATTCCTAAATTTGTTTAATTTTTCATCCACATCAATTTCTGTCCCATATGTAACGTAACATCCCAAGTAAATGAAATGCTGGACTTGTTCTATAATCTTTCCAGCTACAACTGTCTTAGTTCTTACCCGTTGCTTCCCTCTGAATGCCACTGTTTTAGTCTTGTCCGCTGATATTTGAAAGCCATATTAAACCTGTATCAAGACGATTATTATTACTAACGTAAGCACTGACATTTAATATCCCTGCCCTCTCTGTCCCTGTCACTGTTTGCCTGCCTACCTGTGTATCTGTCTCTCTCTATCTGTAAGTCTGTCTCTGTCTCACTGTCTGTCTGTCTGTCTGCCTGTCGTGCTATCTTTCTCTCTCTCACACACACACATACTCTCTCCGTACTTCGCTGTGTATCTCTCTCCTTTCCTCTCACGCGTCTATGTCCATACGCGATAAATATGTGATAATTTTCTACTTAGATAATAATTTAAAAAATTTTCATTCTCATACATGGACGTATTCACGTGCGAATATGTGGGACGTTCCTCAACCCACAAATGTAGAAAACATTTTCACAATCGTATATAGTGAGAAAAAAAACCGTAACAGTGTTTAATATTTTTGACACATTATTTTTAATTTGGGAAATTTTATTTAATGATTACATTTTATTTTTCAAACAGATTGGAAGAAAACTTTTTCAGATTCTTTTTGTAATTCCCGTCTCGTGTATGTAATTACATCACAAAAGCTTACAACTAATAATACGATCTCTCACTCTCTATTTTAGTCTAATTTGATTGGTTGCCAGCATTCCGTCAGGTTTTGAACAATTTCATTTCCCGATGATTAAACCTGTCCTAGAATTCGATCACTAACCATTATTTTTGTCCTTATTTGCTCCTTGCCTTGAAATGCCATTACCTTTGATTTTATAGTGGAGATTTTCATATTGTATTGTTTTCAAACCTGATGAAATAGTATAAATTATGTAATATTGTTACGACGGTCTAACTGATTGTCGTATGGTACAGTGGAAAAGAAAATACAAGACAACAATGAAATCACTAAAAACCAACTTTAATTGTCGCAATTAATAATTCGTAATCAATTCGTAAAATAATTCCATTTAGATTTGTCCACACGCAATAATAATGTCAATTTTAAAGAATTTCGCACTAATTATATAAACACAACACTTCACTACAATCACTCGCGCTAAGGAAAATCGCTCACGTAACTTACTTGACAACGCCAGGCAACACGTGTCACACTAGGCGGGATGACGGGGCGAGGACTCTCTCTGCTATTCTAGGTGGTTCCATTCGTAACAATATGTATGTGATTTACGCTAACTTAAGAACATTACATTATATATTAACCGTATTTCTTCAATTCCTTCCAGTTCAGTTTCTGAAGAAATTTGTCCGGTATTTCGCTTTTATCACTCTCGCTCTCTTCTACCTGTATGAAAATTCTGTCGCTCATTCGTCAATAACACGTTCTCTCTCTCTCTCTCTCTCTCTCTCTCTCTATGCCAACGACGTTAAAGGGTTGGGCAGATGTTTACACTTCCCGCCAGAAATCTGCCAGAAATACAATTTTAAGATCTCAAATACTAAGACAACAGTGATGGCCTTCCTACAGGGAAGAAGCCTGTAAGAACAAAAATTGTAATTAGTAGTAGAGTTTTGGAACACGTAGACCTTTCACATTTTAATTATTTGGGATGTGATATCTCATATAGGAAGCACAACGATATCGAGAGAATGTTAAATGAATTTAATTATACCTGTGGAACAGTAAGACGACTATTGAAGAAAAAAACGCAGAGGGAGAGACAGCTGAAGTTCTATAAGGTCGTGGCTGTGCCGACTTTGATGTGTGGATGTGAAACATGGAGTCTTCTGCAAAAAGATATTTCAAAAATACAGGTCTCGGAAATAAAGGATTTTTAAGAGCAGTGAAGGGATGTAGTTTAAGAGATCGTCTACAAATCGACGACATAAGGAAAGACCTCAAGTTACAGTCGGTTCTGGAGAGAATAAAGGAATACAAGCAGAATTGGAAGTCCCGTGTGGAACGCATGGTAGACACGGGTATTCCTAAACAAGAGTTTGAATATAGGCCAGAGGGAACGAACGTGGAAGACCCTGGAAAAAATGGTCAGAGACTCTGTGAAGTCGGAACAGGTTACAGCCCAAGCCACGGAGTGAAGAAGAAGAAGAAGAAGAAGAAGAAGAAGAAGAAGAAGAAGAAGAAGAAGAAGAAGAAGAAGAAGAAGAAGAAGAAGAAGAAGAAGAAGAAGAAGATTACATAAGCTAGCCTTTCTAAATTTTGTAAATCCTACTATAAAAAAAGGAATTTTACCTGAGTACAGTACTATATTTGAAAAAGTAAACGGTCTTCAATAATCTGTTACAAAGTGAATTGTACGACGTTGTATTACGTAAAACACAATAGTCGATGCTAAGGTGCGAAAACGTTTAACATAAATTATGAATGGCATTATATGAGCTTGTACATTAACTGATGATGAAAGGAAAAATATTACTAATCGATTGAGAGGAAGGAAAGAGAAGTACAACGTTCAAATAAAGAAATGACGTGTTGAAAACTGAGACTTGTTAGAGGAAGCCCGGCGATAAGAAAGCAAAGATACGTTGAGTAATTTGTCGGGTGAAAGACAGGGAAGAGAGACACAGATAAAGAGATCGAAAGAGAGAGACAAAACGAGGGGAAAGAGAAAGAGAGACGGGTGCGAGAGAGGGGGGATAACACGAGAAGGACAAAGGTAAAACGATGAGAGGATATTTTTGAAAGGTACCGAGATGAATAGGCAGCGAAGAGAATACTGTACTCGTGAAGTGTGCAAATGACTCTGTTTAAAAGTGTGTACAGGGTTGGGGAGGCGGCCATTAGCGAGGGGGTGTGTAATGAGTGTTGCTCAACACAGAACATTCCTCGAGGCAAATAAATTCACATTACCGACTGAGTGGTGCTTCGAGCACTCTCAGCGCCGCGCGGCGGGAGCCACGGTAAAATTTTAACGTTTGTCGTCAATCCGTCTCTAATGAAGCCGTACAGACGACTGAGAGTCACAAACGTACCCACTTAGCTACAGTCACAAACCCGAACTAAACGACTTCACTCCTTTCCATTATCAAATTGGCAAATTTTATGAAAATCCATTTTAAGTGCTCGTGGAACCACCTTCTATATTTTAGTTTTATTGTGCGCCACGTTCCGCCGGCTGTTCGAGCTACAACCTTCAGACTCTATGAAAAGAAAATAAAGACTAAAATTAGTACCTGTTTATATCACTGAACGTGTACTCTCTCTCTCTCTCTCTCTCTCTCTCTCTCTCTCTCTCTCTCTCTCTCTCTCTCTCTCTCTCTCTCTCTCCCGCTCTCTCCCACACATACTCAGCTCGCACTTTTCTGCAATAGCATGGCGTCCATGTGACCGCTGTTGCCGGCGGCACCATGCACTGGAAATAAGAGAAAATAATATTCATTATATCACAGAATAAATACTTTAGTTACTGAATATTTTGAAATCCTAACAATATTAGTAGGGAAACTTGAAGAAAAGCGTAGCATTGCTTTCGAACTGCTGGGCGCTTGCTTCGTCTTGTGTTGCCGGCTCAAATATAGGCAATGTAATACTGCGTACAGTCATTGACCTCGTAGTAGTTGTCACTGTACAAACGGGAGGGGGGCACATTTGTCCACCGAATGTGTTGCCGCTGTATAAACAGGCAAAACACTCAGTTAGCAGCTATGTTCGTTTTCGTAAATGACGTGCAGCAGACACTACGTAAGTATTTGTGTTTTATTCGTTTAGTTATATATGTTTCTCTGTTTGCCTTTATTATTTTTAATTCTATTATTTGTGTTCTGATTTATTCTGTGTAAGTATAATGGGAGTCAGATCCCGTTGAATCGGGACCGTCATCTATCAGCGAATGATAGAAAATGCTCTAAAAAGAACACTTGGTACTAGAAAAAATTCGAAATAATTTTTAGGCTAAGTTTTAGGCCTATCACAACCGGCAACAGGTGTATGTACTCACGCTACGCCACTGATTTTCTGTATTGTTTGTGCACTGGTGGACTGGGGAGAACGTTTCCGTCTAAATAAAGTACTAAAGAATCCGGGAAATGTCATTAGAATGGATGGATTTGTTAGTCTTGTAGAATGGAAAAACATGACTAAAATTTCTTCATGAGTTGTTTGGCCGTGGTCCAAAGTTTATGACAAAACCAGACGTTTCGGCAGCGCTACCGACTGCCATCTTCAGTGGAAACGAGTAACGCTAACGTGAGATGATATACGTTAGGACCACAGTACTGTGGTTAACGGTGACCATTGTTAACCACAATACTGTGGTCCTAACGTATATCATCTCACGTTAGCGTTACTCGTTTCCACTGAAGATGGCAGTCGGTGGCACTGCCGAAACGTCTGGTTTTGTAATAAACTTTGGACCACGGCCGAACAGCTGGGGAAGAAATTTTAATCAAAATGTCTCCAGCCGTATAAACCTTCGTACCACATCAGGACATACCTGACGGGTACCTCTGTGAGGTAGAGAGGGGGGGAGCCAAGTTAGTTTAACAAGTGGGTAACGAACGAGCGCAGTGGCCGAGCATTTCCCGAGATAAGGAGATTCCTTCTAACAGCCTCTACGTGGGTGGGTGGAGGATAAACAGATACAAGGTACAAGTCATGCTCTTGCTTTTAGTAGAAAACCACTTCTAAAGGTGGATGAGCCTATCAAGATCAACGGCATAGGGTGCGTACTGCATGGGAAACCACCGCATTAAAAAACCTTGTGGAATCCTATTCCAACTGGATTATGCTCTCAAGTATGGTAGATATTATGACTACACTCAACAGGATTGCCCAGTATCGGCTGAATTGGTGGCAACATCTTTGCCGAATGGATGACTGCCGCATCCCCAAACAACAATGGAACTATACGCCGACGGGACGGAGAGGTGTGGGACGTCCGAGGAAGCGCTGGAGTGACCAGCTCCTGTTTGAGACCGGAACAAACCATCCTTGGTTTAATCCTTGAAGATGATGATGATGATGATGATGATGATGATGATGTAGTATGGTAGGTACTGAGAAGTATTTTGATTGGGGCACAAGTTGCGTAGAGTCTGTCTGCAGCTAAGGTTCATAGAGGGAAACGTGAATGGAATAAGAGGACAGGGGAAGAAGAAAATTTGGAATGCTTGATGGCATCAGAAACGGAACGAGCTGTAGCCAAATGAAGACAGTTCATTTGTTTTCAATACTGAGAAAGTGGAGTCCATCCAGTTGAAATCTGTCGCAACAAAGTTTTACTAAAGGAGAAGAAGCATTTGTAGGTAATGTAGATAATTTAACAACTCTAGTGTTCAGCTCGTCACCAGCGATTAAAGGCACTGGATTTCGTTTGTGCAAATGCATTGCAAACACATGTCGCAGCAGATTAAAGGCATAAGACAATTTTTTTTATGTATCTTTATTAGCAATTGGAATATGACATATTTTCTGTAACTTAATCGTATTGTAAAAAATGTGAGTAGAAAGGTATCCATTGATGACACCTTTTTAAATTTCTGAAAAGCTATTCTTTTGAATTTAATAATAAAAGAATCACTTTTAAAAAGAATTTTGAAAGACCCATTTTAATGTTCAATGCAAATAAAAATTCTTGCAACTAAGACAGAATTCTCTCCTACTAGCATTGAGGTCGGCGGGAGGAACGCCCCTGCACGGTGGGAGAAGGACGGGCAGGGAACGTCGCTACGGCCCGGGAATGGTCGTGGGATGAACTATACAGCTGATTTACCGGTGGGCTTTCCACTTCCGAGAACCCCAGGCTGGCGTACGCTGCCTTACGGTGTGCGGGGCTATCCGATTTTTGGTGGTATCAGGATTGATAATCGGGACAAAGCGTACGTCCAGCGTTAGGGGAGCGCAGGCTCGAGAGCTCGCGTCTGTGCGTGACCTGCTCTGCTTCGGGCCTGTACCGGACTCGAATTCGGTAGTTGGCCCCCACCGTTCGCATGTCTTTTTCTACCAAAACGGCGCCTCCTCAAGGCCCACGCTGGGCAACGTTGCGTTTTGTGCCATTCGTGGTCTCACATAACGTAGCGGCTAAGACCGTTAGTCTCCGCGTATCGAGGAGAGGGCTCCAGACCCATTCGCGGACGTATCCGGCGGACGGAGAGCGGCGATTTTTCTGGGTTTCACTCCCCGGTTGTGAGCAGCTATTTAGTGGATAACATGGGATCTGGTATAGGGAAAACCCTGGGGAACGGCTGGGTGGAAACACCCTCCTGATACTGTAGGCCTATGCATTATTGTCCCCGCCGCCAATGGGTAGGCGGGCTGACCGAATCGTTACCGTGATTCCATCCAATGACCCCACTACAACCATTCATATTGCGAGTCTCGGGTGTTACGACACTGTGCCTGCCCGCGCTAAGCTTCACTTAGAGTTTACAGCACAGTAGTAATATAATAAGTACGAAAATACTTATGGCTAATTAGCTTTTTTTGAATACTGACGTTTTTTGTGCTTGTTACACGTATAAAGGCTAATTTTTGTTGAAACCGGACGGTTCTCGGAATAGACGGACGCTAATTTTAGATACGTAATCTGGATTAACAAACACACGCTGGTTCTGATGCGTGCGTGCGTGCGTGCGTGTGTGTGTGTGTGTGTGTGTGTGTGTGTGTCAGTGTGAACCTATTGATCATCTATCTGTTTAATTCAGCCGTCTGACTAATTACCTACCCCTTTCCTTATCCATTATCGGATTCACTCATATACACGTGCAGTGAGGGTTTTATTTGTTTGTGGGGTGATAATAATATGTATATGCGGACTGCCACTAAAATTGGTTACAAATTTATATATCTTAAAAAGTCCATTATTCCTTTGTATTTGCAAATAACTCGTTGAGTTTCCTGCAGGTCTCCCATGTTAATATTTTCAGATAAATAGGCCTACACTACAAGTAGGTATATTTACACCTGACGCACGTTTCACAGAAATTATTTTCATAGAAATTATTAAATTTAGACCACGGCCAAACAGCCCGGGAAGGAATTTTAACAACTTATGGACGTTCATTTTGAATATCTACCCTCTTAAGTTTTTCAATAAATTACCGATCGGTTTTAAATTTGTTTCATGGACAGACGGATTGAACTGTAAGTTAACCCGTATACGACTGTAATTAAATGAGAAGAGAAAAGAAGACTGCGAAACTTTAACAGAGCAAATACCTCCAGTATCCCTCTCTTTTTCCTATACTTCTCTCCGTCTTTCTGTCTCCCCCTCTTTTGTCTTCCACCTCTACCAAACCTTTTTTTTTTCAATATTTCATTACGTCTACTTTTTCCCTGTAGCCTCAAAAGCAGTAATAAACTTTGTAATTGAAACATTATAAGGAAGGAAAAATGTTCAGTTGATTACCCGAGTGCGACCTGCACGGTAATTGAAAATGAGGTACTTTATTTTTTACAGTATTGCCAATTCTACTAGTTTTATGATTTAAAGCAAAAAAGGCTGTGTTAATTGATTACGTGCAACAAACACTCAGCATCGCGAACGTCATCAATTGACCTCTCAGAGTTGTCGAAAACATCCCTTAATTAATATTAATTATATTTATTTCCATGTTTAGGCCTAAATATGCAGAGGCGCGCTAGTAGCGTCCGGCGCCTGTGTGCAGAACTTTATTTGGCTCCCCTGTACAATAAAAAAATCACTTCATAAAAACGTATCAGTGAGTACAAAAAAAATACTAGTAATCAAGCACACTCAACAGTGAAGTATCGCAGCCTTCACGTATCACAGACGCACTGAATTAAACTGTCTTTGTTTCAACTGCTGATCCATGACTGTCGATACAACCTTGACCTTAACTATCTAACTAGCACTGACCTTGTATAGCACTGACGGGACATAGCTAGTCCCGTTAGTTACAGTCATAGGCATACGACACCGTTCTAAGCAGTTAACCAATTTAAAATGACATGCGACTTAACACATCAGGAGCACCATACAGTCATAATGACATGCGACTTAACACATCAGGAGCACCATGCAGTCATAATGACATGCGACTTAACACATCAGGAGCACCATACAGTCAAAATGACATGCGACTTAACACATCAGGAGCACCATACAGTCATACAAATTTGGCGAGAATACTCGTCCAGAGCACCGAAAAGGATAATAAAATTATGTTCATAAATAATAATTTTTTTCAAATATTTCCTCCTCGCCTGAAATTTTTGGCGCCTTTATTACCCTGGCCCCTGTGCGCGCCGCGCACTTTGCACACTGTGTCGGCGCGTCACTGTTAGTATGTTTTTTGAAGTTATATTACCAAATGGATTTAACACACTGTTACTCACTGAAACTTATGTATCATAAAACTATATCTCGAATTGCAAGTAGATCTCATCGAGTCCTGTACTAAACAAAACGAAATTATTGGACACCATTTAAAAATAATAGAACACTAAAGGTAAGAGGAAAGGTTTTGAATTCTAGGTTCACAATATTAAGTTGTGTTCATGCTATTTGTAAATTATTCTAAAAATATATAGTTAAAATAAAAGGATAGTTAATTATTTCTGTTTAATATTTAAAACGGTAACTGGCCTACCGACTTCCTTAATTTTGCATTTATCTTTAATAGAGAGAGAGAGAGAGAGTGAGAGAGAGAGAGAGAGAGAGAGAGAGAAAGAGAGAGAGAGAGAGAGAGAGAGAGAGAGAGAGAGAGAGAGAAATTTGTTTTGAGAATAGAATGAAAACTATTTATTTTACCAAATCAATGAACTGAACACAAAAATAAGAAATACCTGAACACTTAACACACTCAAATACGAGCAACCACTTTGAAGGTTATACACGCTTCGATCAGTTTTACGTTAATACAATTATTTAATGACTACATTAAACACACTTTATTTTCGGAATACAATTACTTCACCATTTTATTTGATTTTAAGATTTTACTGCACACAAATTCATTGCATTCTAAATGAAATAGAGAAATCTGACACAAAACTGATGCTAAAGGACAAATCATGTGGTAAAATCATAATAATGGCGAATGGTGGTATTATGAAAATGTTAAAATTCCCTGTCGGTGCGGTTCGGCCTTCGTCAAAACTATTCGTCTCTGTCGCTAACACTCGGGATTAGCGACTGTTGAATGTAATTTTGCGTCCCCCTGCAGTTGTCTTCGCAGTCCAGGAGGTGCTGAGAGCTGTTTTACACCTCTAAGCAATAGTAGCGAGCAATTCGCCTACTACGCGAATCCTTTAATGTTCAGTCAACAAGTTTAATCCCGCAAATCTTGTTATTTAAATATGAAACCATTATCTCAACAAATCCTTAAACATATTTAAATTATTTAGTGGGGTTCACTGAACCATCGCACCTTATGGACGAGCTGCCACTGAAAGGTGTCGTTGCAACAGTGTTATTTCCAAACAGATATGGTAGACAGGTGGCGAGAATAGAGGAAACATTGTGATAAGACAGGTAGATGGAGAGAGAGAGAGAGAGAGAGAGAGAGGGGGGGGGAGAGCACGAGAGAATGATAGAAAGAGACAATCATTAATAGAGTGGAAAGTTATTATTAATAAAGCGGTGAAAGTGGGTGTGAAGAGTGTATGCGTGAATCTCTTCAGCGCCATTATTGAAAGGGGTGCAGAGAGCACTAAAGGTTATACACTGGCAAATAAATTCGCATTATTGCGTAATAACGACACAGCCGCCGCTTTCGCACAGACTGGGTTTCGTGTCACCTCGACGGGTTTTTTCTTTAATCTAATCATAGTGTGAATTTATTTTACTGAGAGTATATATTTCATTATAATCATAGAGAGAATTGGGTACCATAAATTTCCTGTTTATTACCTACTGTTACGCGAGGCATGTAAGTGAATACCCAACAGTGGCTGAGCATGCTTTTTGGCTTCGCACAGACAAGCTTATTCTGTTAATATTATGTCTACCTGAAAAATTAAAAATACAAGCAACGACGTTGTGAATAAGTTGCACAAGTTCAACCTTATGTGCGAGACCATCAGGCGAACTCTTAAGACAGCAAGTAAAGGAACACCCCTAAAATTCTACAAGGTGATGGCCCTCCCCACACTTGTTTATGGGTCTGAGAATTGGACTTTAACGAAAGGGCAGGCCAGTCGCATCCAAGCGGCTGAAATGAGATTTATCAGGGGCGTGGCAGGGTATACTCTCCATGATCATAGAAGAAACACGGATATATGGCAGAAACTGAATATTATGAGTATACTCGACAGGATTGCCCAGTATCGGCTGAATTGGTGGGAACATCTTTGCCGAATGGATGACTGCCGCATCCGCAAACAACTATGGAACTATAAGCCGAGGGGATGGAAAGGTGTGGGACGTCCGAGGAAGCGCTGGAATGACCAGCTCTAATCTTTGCCTGTTTGAGACCAGAACAAACTATCCTTGGTTTAATGCTTGCGGATGACGACGATGAAAAGTTAAAACCGTGAGTTCTCTGGAACGAGCATTTTTTTGTTGATATTTTTTGGGCATCGCAGAAAGTCGGCCTTTAAGATTTCTAACGTAGTCCATGAGACTTTCTTTTAAGAAATGACTATTTCTCTGTCATATTTTAATATGCAGTCTTATACGTATCGCATCAAAAGCTGCATTTTCTGTACGTTCTTTCACATGCGCAGAAATCAACGCTTTCGTGGGAGTGCACTCCATCACTCCCACCTCCGGAGGCCATCTTCAGTAGGAAGAAAGAAAACGTTCAAACGGTGACAAACCGAACGCATGTCACAGTCGAGGAGTAAGCAGATATTTCTTCTCTTCTTCTTCTTCTTCTCCTCCTCTTCAAGGATTATGTTATATAAACCTGTGCCGGCACCCATCTCATCCTCGGACGACCCACGTCTCTTCTACCATGGCTTTATAGTTCAGCGCCGTTCTTTCAGAAATCGATTTTGCTAGGGCCCTACTGCCACAGTTTCCAGTCCTTACTCCGGGGCTGGTTTGGATACTACAAGTATTTCAAAGTTTTACATGAACAGGTTACTGGCCTGTTGCAAATCCCCTACCAGAATTCAGAGCCTCTTCTCTCAGGGTTACCATACCTTAACCGAAAGGGCCCTGCTTTGGGGCGCAAGAGATTCTCCCTCACCCTTCTCTTTCTGAGATAGGATTTGGTGGCTTTGTATTACTTATTCTGATACTGATAGTTTCTTAGTATTTTCAGTGCTCACCTATGTGAGCAAAAATTTAATTTCTGTAACTTCTGAAAATACCTTATTTCAATCCTCTGTAACATTTGATTCTGTAAGATTTAATTTTGTAACATTTAATTCTGAGAGAACATACGTAAGAAACGCCAATAAAACATAAACACAAGTCTAAAAAATTCAACTTTAATTCAGTACAGAAGAGGCGGAAACGTGATAAGAAATGTTATAGTATAAAGAAACATAAATCGTTTTGATACTGGAGACAAAGTTTTAATCAATTAGGACAAAATTGATTACAGAACAAAATTAATTATTTAAAATAAACAAATCACAATGAAAAAACAAATAAAAGATTAATTCGTTAACAATCTTTAAAATTAATTAAAGTTACGTAGAAAAAGTTATGAAACTCGTTCGTGGTCAGAATTTAATAAGTAAATTAGCTGAGAAAATAAACTATATTTTGATGACAAGGAATGAGAGAAGAGAGAAAGGAAGAATAAGAATAGGCAACCACAGTTGTGAGGAGGTCCAAGAATTCAAATATCTCGGAAGCACAATAATTACAGAGAATAATGGAAACAAGCGAAGAAATCAAAGCAAGAATGGCAGCAGGAAACAGAATCTACTACGGATTAAAAAATATATTCCAATCCAGGCATGTATCAAAAAATGTCAATAAGAAAATATACACCACGGTAATCAGACCTGTAGTAACATATGCAAGCGAGACATGGGGGCTGAGGTTGGAAGATATGAAAAACCTTGGTGTTTTCGAGAGGAAAATTCTTAGAAGAATTTCTGGACCAGTGTGGGACGAAGAGATGTGGAGGATAAGAAAGGATCGTGAGCTAAGAGACCTGTATGGAGAAGCGGACATAGTTGCAGCAGTGAAGGTACAAAGGTTAAGATGATTGGGGCACGTGGTAAGAACGAGAAGTGACCGAGGCCCAAAAATGGCGTTGGAAAGGAAAGAAAACCAGAGGGAGTAAGGAGGAGAGGACGTCCGAGGAGAAGATGGTATGAAGATGTGGAAGGCGATTTGAGAGAGATGCGAGTGGCAGGTTGGAGGAGTTAAACTTTAGACAGAGAAGAATGGATGAGAATCATTGAGCAGTCCAGGATTCTACAGGGACCGTAGTGCCAGAAGAAGAAGAAGAAGAAGAAGAAGAAGAAGAAGAAGAAGAAGAAGAAGAAGAAGAAGAAGAAGAAGAAGAAGAAGAAGAAGAAGAAGAAGAAGAAGAAGAAGAAGAAGAAGCAGAAGAAGAAGAAGAAGAAGAAAATTATCTGTGAAATTTACACAGCACATTTTGGAGACTTTATTTAATTGTAAGTTTCTAATATGCTTTACTAGTTTACTTGAAGTAGCTAGTTTTGTTTCTACAGTTTCTTCCAATATCATAAAGATATGTTTTGGTTTAAAATTGATTATTGTATTATATATAGCTATGATTAGTATTCATTGTAGTAATTATATTCACTACCCTGTATAAACAGAAACGATAAAATCACTATCAAAAGACAACTGACGTGACTACCAATCAGAGCACAGAAATTTTCCTACTGTCAAATTTGGGTTGGGACTAAAATAAACGCGGTGAAGGAGTAATGCGTCGGACGTATAGGGTTACAAAACAATTTAATGTTTTAAGTTAAAGCGATGTGTTTTAAGTTTATGTCCAAACCAGTTATTTAACTTTAATAGAATTAATAAATTTAATACATAAATTTTATTTTGTTAATGAGGCAGGTCCTCCTCCTCTAGCTGATCTTTGAATCTACTTTGGGGGTCTTTCTCCTGGTCTACTATCCATTGGTTTCTGGTAGAAGATAGATTTCGTAGGCCCGAATTTTTTCTCTTGAGCATTCGCAACACTAGCTTTTTCACAGGATGAGGACGCTTTTTCATGCCCAACCACCAATCTGGAGGATCAGGTATTTTTATTTTGGGGTGTTCTTCCCCTAGACAGGCTACCTTCACCTTGGATATAGATTCCTGTTCAGCCACGCAGTTCATCTGCCGTACCACTGCCCTTCAGCTCCACCCGGTGATGTTCCCGATGATGGGGCTATGGCCCCAGCTGACTATTACCGTCTTCGGCATCATGCCAATACTGGTGGGTGCTGCTGCCCTCCACCAGGATGTTTCTCTACCTCCCCGTCTAGATCCATACTGTTCTGCGAAAACGTCTCTCTACTAGGGATAGATATTTGTGGTGACTTGGCCGGCTAACCCCAGTTAGTAACAAAGCACCAATTACACGGACCACACATTACAAACTGCACAATAACAAAAGGTTATCTGTTAAGATTAACATAAAATTTATAGCTTTAGAATAAAAGTAAAAGAAGAAAAAGCGTAAGAAAAAGATGACGAAGAGAACGATTATCACCAGAAAGGGAAATAAGAAGTCAGAAACGAAGAAGAAAGAAGAAAGCATATTTACGAAACAGATAAGTAGTGCTGTAGAGAAGATAAATAAATTTAGTAATATTTGTGGAACGATTCATAGAAATCTTATAAATAATACAAGACTCAGCACAAGGATTAAATTTTACAAAATCCACGTTTAAATTTTAAAAAAGACAATTGCAATACCCACGTTGATTTATGCGAGTGAGGCGAGGGTCATGACATAAAAGGAAAGCGGCAAGATTCAGAGTGCTGAAAAGCAGTTTCTTCGAAATACTTTAAATTATACATTGCAAGGTAGAATAAGGAATGAAGATATCACAGCAGAACTAGAAGTAAAGGACGTAAATACAATTATTTCAATTTCCAGAAGACAATGGTGCGATCATCTGCAAAGGATGACAGAGGATCGATTACCGAAAGCGGCACTGAACTATAAAGCCATTGGTAGAAGAAACGTGGGTCGTCCGAGGATGAGATGGCTGCCGGAACAGGTTTATATAACCTAATCCTTGAAGAGAAGAAGAAGAAGAAGAAGAAGAAGAAGAAGAAGAAGAAGAAGAAGAAGAAGAAGAAGAAGAAGAAGAAGAAGAAGAAGATATGTAGTGATAGAGGATGAGGTAAAAATAAAACCGCTGCAAAAATAGACAGGAAGAAAGAGGGTGAAAGAATAACAAAGACAGAAAAACTGCAGACTTTATTACTTTATTTTTCATCGAATGATTGTCAATTCGACATCGATATCCATTGCATCACAAGAAAAGTACAAATTTGACATGATTCCAGGAAGCGGAAGTATTGATTTAATAAATATAGAATTTCAATTTTCTTTGGTGTCGGAAACAAGAAGATCGATCACAGGAAATGATGTTATCACTAGCGATACACCAGAATGATTGTAAAATCATTCTCTTCCACCGTTCTCTTCTCCGTGTCTATTTCACTGTTTTTATTTCTGCGATTCACCCTTTCAGACATGATTTACTTCGTACAATAAAACTATATTAAGCGCACTTCATATCCGTTGTGACGTGAATCGCGTATATGTGATGTAAGTCGGGGGGATAGAAGTATTAATTTAATAAATATCATATCTAAAGTTTTTCAGTAATGCTGTAGAGAGATCGATAGCAGGAAACACGGTTATCGCTGTCAGTATATCACAACAAATGTTTTTAAAATCTCTGCCAGTCTCTCTTTGCCTCTCATTTTTATACTTTTACAAGCAGTCTAACGATCACTTTGAGATGGACTTGACCTTAGTAGACGATAAATTCTTTCCCTAACTGGTTATCAGTAGGGCTACAAAATACCGTTATTTGAGGTTTACTGAAATTATGGCAATTGAATGATCAGTATCGTTCTATTTTCCAAAACTCCACTTCCTGACAAAGACCTTCCTTATTCTCTTTCAATATTCAGGACTCTTCAGTAAAATTGTTTTCTGGGTTGTTGGGCCGTGGTCCTTTTTATGTAGAGCCAAACGTTTCGACTGCAGCTGCGGCAGTCATCTTCAGTGGTCTTCTGTTCTGCTCTTCTGGCGACTAAATGACAACGCGACGTAGCATAGAGTATTGTAGCGGGGCGTCTTTGTACCCGGTGCATGATTGCAGCATCTGGGTCAAGACCAATGGCTGCCTGGTGATATACATAGTGGTGGTACAGTGACTGGTTCCTAAAAACTGGAAAGGACAACCACCAACGAGTTAACTCAGAAGGCGGGGAGAAAGAAAACTTAATATTTTTTTATTGATCGTTGGGCCGATTCAGGCGACACATGTCACCTGTTTCAAGATCACCTAGCAGACACCATGAGGTGTCGGTCGCTCTCCGCGAGGCAGAGAGCCACCGTGGCAGTGATAGGCGTAACAGCGACAAACAATGCTGTCGGTGTGCAAGGAGGGAAGAGAGGACAGCTTAGTAGGTTAACTCAGGGGCAGGGACAGAGCTAGTAACGTCTTTATGACGAGTCATCGAGAATCGCCCGAAGGCGTTTGACCCGCACATGGGGAGGCAGTTGCGTGGTGCTGAAGGTCTGTAGGTAAAGGAAGGAAGAGGTCCCAGCTGCAGCAAAAAGTGTTACAGCTAACGACCGGACAAAGGCTGGCAATGTAGGAACTCGAAGACCTCCTCGAGTTACATCACTCCTTACAAACCTAGGAGATCCCGACAAGGAACGGAGGGTTTTCGATTGGAATCTTTCCAGTCTACACCTGTTGGTGGTGGACAAAAGCGACCACCAAGCGGGTGCCGCATAGGTCAGTACAGACCTGAGAAACAAGAGATAGATGGCGACTTTCGTGCGCAGCGCCACGGGGCTGCGGCACGAGATAAATGGGAAAAGTTTGGCTCGGACGCCGCGCCGCGAGCCTTATCAAGGGTTTCCGTCACATGGGCGTTGAAGTAAAGACACCGGTCGAGCCGAAAGCCTAGATACTTCACCGACTTTATAGGCTCCCTTCCAAACTGTCGCGGTTATACAGTATAGCCGTTCGGTTGCGGGCTGCTATCTGATTGGCCAAGAGCTTGGTCATCATAAGTGTGGCTATATAAGTACGACGGTTTGGGGCCGCGTTGTCATTTAGTCGCCAGAGGACTAGAACAGAAGACTACTGAAGATGGCTGCCGCAGCGTCACTCGAAACGTTTGGATCTGCAAAAAGAGAACCACGACCCAGCAACCCGGAAAATAATTTTACTGAAGATAACTCAGACCGTGAAAGCTTTGATGTTATTCCGGACTCTGTTTGCTTACACCTTTGTGTACTTATTTTTGACATGGAATCCATAGGTATGTAATGTCTTACTCGCACGTTTCGCGAAAATCGACCGTTATGTTTCAAATGTACTTTCGGCATACCACTATCTCACGAACCGCTCAACCAATCCCAGCAAACCAGGTGTCAGGTGATCGAGTCACTCGGCCCCCTTCCACCAATAGTACTGAGAATTTTGACAACTGACTTCAGTCGCCTCTAGGCTTTGTCTGCGTGAGGGTGTTTTTGCGCCGAAAATTTCTAAATTGCTCCACTAAAACTTAAATATCTCGGGAACTATAAGTCCGATCGCGAAAATACAAAGTGCGTTGTGATCCTCAGAACTAAATCTCTCCAATAACACCAATTCCGAGTACCAGAAGCACTCACAGAAAATAATAATAACATTTGAACTCAAAAATTTGAAATGCCTCGACCTAAAAATCGCGATAAAACTCGAACCAAAAATTTCAAACCGAAAACCGGCAAATCCTATGCAGAGCGTCAACAGGCCTATCGTTTGAGACTAAAATCAAAGAAATCGGCCGAGAACTTAGAAAATGGCAACCATTTGAAGATTGACGAAACCCCGTCAGCGCCCAAGCGGCCCGCATCTCCGATACCTGGGTCATCCGGCGTGCCCCCAAAGCGACTCAGATCGAGCGTACGGCTAGCTAGCAAGAAAACAGACGATGAGAACATTAATAACTTGTGCTTCGACAACATTGGACCCTCGATGCTCTGCGCAGAACAGCCCGGTCCAAGTCGCCGTTTCAAAGGAGTCGACGAGGAATTCTCTAAGCACTTTATTTAACCAACCCTTCATTCCTTCCCAAAGCACAAGTCTGCCCATGATTCCATGTCTACCGGTAGTCCCACGACTACCAGGTTTAATTTTTTATCTTTCAAAGCATCATACCGTCGTTTTTGTAGTCTTCTCCTGCCGGGGTCTTCACTCCGTACTAACCGTGAAGTAATGAGTAGCATATTGTTCGCTAAATTATGTAGCTGTGGTTCGGTTCTCGGCACGGGGGTAGTAAGATCTAGGTCACACAAAATTACTCTGCCGTTACAAACCAGTGAGTTGTACTCCTACTTAGTGTTACCTCTCTCCTGATCTGTTATAAGCTGTAACTGTAACTACGTTTTAACTTGTAAGTCCCATTAAATTTAAGGGCACTCTTAATCGGAAAACTGATAAAAAATAACGAAATTTGTTTTTTTTAGTCTTAAAAAAATCTTCAATATTTTCTGAGTTATTTGATACCAAATTTATGTGAATACGCCTAATAATAAATTCTTTATGGTTTAAAAAAATCGAAATCGTAGGAAATGATCTGTCAAAAGTGCTGATAAAGTTACTATTTATTACAAACCTGTAGCTCGCTTATAAGAAATCGTAGAGACATGCGGTTTTTACCATTGAAAAGGGGATTTCAAAAAAATATCACCTACCAATGTCTGTAATATCTGTCGTAAAGCCAATATTTGCTCATCTGAGTCATCCTAATTTGCAAAAAAAATGACTTCATGATAGTACACATAATGGAAACGAGTCGCTGAACCATTTACTTTGGAATATATTGCAAAAAAAAAATATATATTTGTTCGACTGGATACTTTGGTTTTGGGTGTACCTGATGCTGTGTTGACCTTCAATGAAGGTAATATAAGTAAGTATCAACTCTTACAAATATTAGGGATCAAACTAGGATAAATATGGTTAAGGTAATGAAAAAAGTTGCAACGGATGCTTGATGCAGAGACAGCTGTAGATGAATTGATGAAAAAGTTTATATTTAACTAGAAATGTAAATAAAAAATAGAGGACCAAATGCACATATCAGAAGACCCCGAGTATAGAGCTGGAAATAACTATTATTTGATAATTCACGTGTGGTAAAATGTAAAATGTGGACAAATAAATACTGCTTCGAATACAGACTGGAGAGGGAAAGAGGGAGAGAGAGAAAGGGGGAGGGAAAGAGAGAGAGAGAGAGAGAGAGAGAGAGAGAGAGAGAGAGAGAGAGAGAGAGAGAGAGAGATACGGGACAGACACAGACATAGACTAGGACTCAGATACAAAGACAGACAGACAGGTGGAGAGAGATAATAGTAGGCAATGTGTGAATTCTAATAAATTTAAAGAGAGAAATATATAAGATAAAGAGATAAAGTTAACCTAAAAGAAAGTAGAGGGTGGGAAAACAACGAACGCAACGGAAGTCAGGAGGGTAGAACGGATAAGAATGTGGACAAATAAGAACTGAATGTAAGAGATAAGAAAGCGGGACAGATTTGAGAATTATATTGATATTATTGAGAGGGGAAGTAGAGAGAGAGAGAGAGAGAGAGAGAGAGAGAGAGAGAGAGAGAGAGAGAGAGAGAGTAAGTATGAGGAAGCGAGAGTACCACAACGACATGAGTCGTCCGAGCAAATTGTTTACTTTTAACTTCAGAAAACATTGTTTACATTACTATGACCTCTGAAAGTGGAAGTACAATGAATTTCTTTAATATCAAATGTCTGGAGGATAAATGTTATTCCTGCCAATAGATGTACTTATCACAACAGAATCTTTTTAAATTAACCGTACTTTATATATATATATATATATATATATATATATATATATATATATATATTTTCTATATAAGTAACTCGATGTTTCTTGCAGTAATTATATAATTTGTGATGTTTTCAATTTGTTTCTTCTGCAAGTAGATAATATTGTATATTCTTTTTAACACCTGACGCACGTTTCACTGAAAAATATCAGTATCATCAGAGGTTTCTAAGTGAATTAATAACAATCGAAATAATTCTATTAATATAAAATTAACGAATAATCGAATTTGTATCGATTTTAATGTAAAATAAAATAACTGATAATCGATTAGGTCGATTAGTTAACGATTGTTTTAATGTTTATTTTCTTCAGCAGCTGTTTTCTCGGTTATATTTGAAATTTTGTTATATTTTATTCATTTTTATTTTTATTTTTTAGTAAATTTATAATTTTAAATAGATCGTCTTGTTAAATAACATTTTAATGTTATTTTATTTTACATTAAAATCGATACAAATTCGATTATTCGTTAATTTTATATTAATAGAATTATTTCGTTTGTTATTAATTCACTTAGAAACCTCTGATGATACTGATATTTTTCAGTGAAACGTGCGTCAGGTGTTAAAAAGAATATACAATATTATCTACTTGCAGAAGAAACAAATTGAAAACATTACAAATTTATATATATATATATATATATATATATATATATATATTTGTTTTACTACAATTGGAATTGTGCGACTCTCCCTCAATACGGAAGGGGAAAGAGAACACTAACACAGAGATATAGTTGTTCAGATAAAACAAACTCGACCACAAACACAGCTTCGACATGATTCAACTGTTTTTAATTTAATGAATTTCAACAACTGAGCTGTATTGTCCGTTTGTTGTGTCTACGGGGGAATGTGAGTGTGTGTGTGTGTGTCTAGTACGATCAGACGATCAGGCTACCGCTTTAATAAGGTTCAAGTGTCTGCAACATATGGAACTGTGTAGTAGACGCAAGGCGATCATTTTCAGGAAACAAACTTTACACAGCCAATATATTACGGCGCGAAATGTTATTGAAATCGCCGTTCTTTGTCTGCAGCAGCTGTAATCGGTCAGTCTGGAAACGATACTTTCTCAGTTGGAGCGGATATTAAATCACCTTGTTTGTCGTCGTCGTCCATACTACAACTTTTAACTTAATTTCTGTAGTTTTATTAAAACTTATCGGATGGGATCACACACGCACACAAAAACAAACAGCAAAGTTAGCGAAGCTGGGGGCTGAGGCGTTCAAAAACATTTGGCTCGATCTGCTACTCTCTCTCTCTCTCTCTCTCTCTCTCTCTCTCTCTCTCTCTCTCTCTCTCTCTCTCTCTCTCTCTCTCTCTCTCTCACACACACACACACACACACACACACACACACACACACACACACACACACACACACACACACACACACACACACACACACACAGAGTTAAGTACTTCTCGAGTACTTCTAATACGGTTATCTCCGAAGTAACGGAACTGGGTCTCAGAGTAACTTGTTCACTAGTTAAGGAGAGCATCTTGAGAAATATGTCAATCGGAAACCAAACCAAAGTGTAGGTAAATAAGCTAATACCCACGGTTTAACCAATTTCTAGTACAGAAGGCATAAGTACAGCTAATTCCACACAAGCACAATCACGCAGTCGGGATATATCTCTTTAAAGTCTTAATTGCTCATATTTGGAAAACAACTCACATTAAAACACACACAAACACACACACACACACACACACACACATTTTATTTATGACAATTTACAACAGTACCTAATAACTGCTTTGGGTACTACAATCAAACTGAGGATGATTTACAAGGACCTTTGTTTCAATTACAAGAAGTAGCAGGAGAGTAGGCCTACTCATTGACAGGTTCAGTGAAAAAGACCAAAACCCAAAACCATAATCTTTAAAGGTAAATATCCAGTGAGGACTAAGATAATTATAAACAACAGCACTTCAGAACAAGCGAGCCGTTTTAAATACGTATCTCGGCTGTGCAGTAAGCTATGCATTTGAAATGATATAAACGAGAAGATAAATAAATTTAGCAATATTTGTGGAACGATTCATAGAAATCTTAGAATATAACAAGACACAGCACAAGGATTGAATATTATAAGGCAATTTTCAATACCCACATATGCGAGTGAGGCGTGGGTTATACCAAAAAAAGAATGCGGCAAGATTCAGAGTGCTGAAATGTAGTTTCTTCGAAGTACTTTTAACTATACATTGCAAGATAGAATAAGAAATTGGGATATCAACACAGAAATCGAAGTAGAGGACATAAAAGAAATTATTTCAGCTTACACAAGACAATGGTGGGATCATTTGCAAAGGATGACAGACGATCGATTGCCGTAAGCGGCACTGAACTATAAAGATATTGGTAGAAGAGACGTGGGTCGTCCGGGGATGAGATGGCTGCCGGAACAGGCTTGTATAACCTAATCCTTGAAATGAAAAAAAAAAAAGAAGAAGAAGAAGAAGAAGAAGAAGAAGAAGAAGAAGAAGAAGAAGAAGAAGAAGAAGAAGAAGAAGAAGAAGAAGAAGAAGACATAAGAACTGACAAGTTCAACCATATGTGTGGGACCATCAGGTGAACCCTAAAATCAACGGGGAAAGAAACACCCCCGAAGTTCTACAAGGTGATGTTCCATCCCACACACATGTCTATGGGTCTGAGAATTGGACTTTAACGAAATCCCAGGCCAGTCGTATTCAAGCGGCCGAAATGAGAGTTCTCAACCACGTGGCAGGGCATACTCTTCAAGATCGCAAAAGAAATGTCGATGCACGGCAGGAGCTGAATATTATGAGTGTACTTGACAGAATTGCCCAGTTTCGGCTAAAGTGGTTGGAACATCATAACCGAACAGTTCACTGTCGCATCCCAAACGACTACGAAATTATTAGCCGAATGGACGGAAAGGTGTGGGACGTCCGAAGAAGCGATTGAGTGACCACATCTAGTCTAGCTGCTTGGGACCGGAACAAACCTTTTTTGGTTTAATCCTTGCTGCAGATGATGATGATGATGATGATGATGATGATGATGGCCATGACATAAGAACTGGCAGAACTTCTAAATTACCGTTGAAAATTGTATGTTTTGAGAAGTAGTTTGGAGAAGGTGTGTAGGCCATATTAAATTTGTAAAATATCTTGACCCTTCTAGTTGTTGTTGGGATAATCTTTGGATATATTAAATTAAATACGTAATGTTATAAATTCTTCAAAAATAGGTAAGAATTTTTAGTAGTTATAAACATCATTGTAAGTCCCAATTTATCAAATATGAAGATAATTCTAAAGAGCAGAGAGTAGACTAACAGGATAAACCAAGTTGTCACAGGCATTGTACGAAGCTAGGAAACATAATCAATTTTTATAATCAAGTAATAATTGTAAACCTTCTATAGAGCACAGGAATTGGAAAAGAAAGGAAGAAAAGAATATACGATAGTATGATTAAAAGCACGTTGATGTACGGTTCCGAAACATGGAGAATAAAATAACAGGTAAAAAGAAAGTTAGAAGCTATAGAAATGACGAGCTGCTAGAACTTCAAGGCTAGAGCGAATACGAAATGAAACGATCAAAGAAGAAATGGGCGTACAAAAGACAATCATCGACTGCATTGAAGAAAAACAACTAATCTGATACTGAGACGTACAAAGAATGGGACAAGACCGATCACGAAAGAAAACAATGAGATGGATACCTAAAGAGCACATAAAGAAAGGAAGACCCAAGAAAACATGGATAGAGGGCATGAGAAGATCAATGAGCGATAGAGGACTAAATGATGAAAACAGTGACGACAGACAACAATGGTTTTTGGGCATCGGACAACGTCGTAGGACGTTTTGACTCGAATTAATAATAATAAATAATTGTAAACCTTTGTAGGGAATGTAAAGTATATAGAAAGATATTTAGATAATTGATGTATTGGCATAAAAGGCTAAAGTCTCGACCAAATTTAAAAATAAAAATTGTTATAGTGTCTACACGCTATACGTGAATTAAATGGGATACTCAGGAGTAACAGTATCTCTTGTAATACCAAGATAATGATCTACAAAAACATCGTTGAAAGTATTGCAACATATGGTGCTGAATTATGGGTAATTAATAAAAAAGATGCATCTAAAATACAAGTTGTGAAGATGAATTACTGGTGTTGAACCAGTTGATGAGAACTAACAGATTAAGGATTTCAGAAATATCGGTATGGAGAACTATACGTGACTTCCATGTTCTAAGATTTATATTTAAAATCATTTTCTAAATGAAATGTTTCCATAGAAACTACTTCTTTCTTCAGTCTTAACCACAGTACTGTGGTCACTAACGTATACCACCTCACGTTAGCGTACTCGATTTTCACTGATGATCGCAGTCGATGGCACTGCCGAAACGTCTGGTTTGCAGAAAACATTGTACCACGGCCAAACAGCCCGGGAAGGAATTTTAACAACAAACTACTTCTTTGTTGCCGATAACGTAGTACACATTAGTAGAAAATTATCCCCTCCACCCTTCAACTATCATTAATTTTATTTATAGAAAATTACCCCCTTCCCCTTCAACTACCCTTTTGATTTATAGATATTTCGTCTACCTTTCTACAGTGGACCTTCTTTTCAGGATAATTTATTTATCAAAATTAAGTACTTTACTTTGTTAAAACATAAAACGTAGCAGATAAACTATTGTACCCCTTGTCCTTAACCGATCTTCACCAAAATCAATAGGCCTTGAGTCCTCTACAACTCAGGCATATATGGAAAAATTAGTTGATCCTATTTGAATCTGTGGCAGTTATCGTTTACCATAGAAAAAATTCTACACACAGACACTTTTCGGAAAACGATTTTTCTTCATGTTTTGAAGGTAGTACATTCAGAATCAGCTCTTATCTCGAACTCGATTTTTTTTGTGATCACCATACTTCCATTTCCTTACGGAACATGGAAGTAAAATTGCCGTGGGGGAGAGATCGAAGCGAGAAATGAATAGTAGTGGCTATATTTCTGTTCAGTAAATGTCACCAAACCACTATGATTGATATTTGTATCTTGACGTTAGCAGACAAACAAGACAGCATAATATAGTTATTTGCGACGGTGAGATCGAGGAGGCGGACACCTTAAAATACTTAGACACAGTTTGTTTAAAATCACTTCCGGGCTGTTTGGCCGTGGTCCAAGTTTACTTCAGTAAACATACGATCGACTGCCATCTTCAGTGAAAATAGAGTAAGCTAACGTGAGGTGGTGTACGTTAGTGACCACAGTACTGTACTTCAGCCTTAACCACACCCACGCAAAATTACTTCTAAACGAAAACGACCGACCACAGGCCCCCGAAACAACTGTGAATATAATGCGATAAACTGTCACGGCCGTCGTCGTAATTATTGTAAATACTTTCCTGGTTATCAGGTCATGGTCCTATCTTAGTATAAGCAGGCGTTTCAACCAACCGGAGACTGTTGTCAGTACTTTTAGTCCTTCCGGCACTGAAGATGACCAATGGAGTGGTCGAGACGTCTGCGTTTACTAACACAAGACCACGTCCTGATAACCAGGAAAGTAGTTATAATAGTTAAATGTGAATATGCCTTGACACGTTTATCGCATCGGCATTTTTAATTAATTTGCTTTTAATCAATCACTCAGACTGGTGAAACGTCCTCCCATACTACTTTAATTAGAATTATGTCACGCTAATTTTGTTTCGAACTTAAAAATCTTGGAGAATCTTGTTGATTGATCTTGCTTAAATCGCCCCCTTTAGCTTCCCAAGGAGACGATCCGAAATTCTGGGATTCGAAACGTTAAGCGTGAAAAAATTAGAATGGGGTAAGTTAAGGAGCAGGTTTACCACAAAATAGTCACTCACATTTAGGAGTTTTATAGAGCGTATTCAGTCAGTGTTACTACACAAACGAAATAACTATAAACAGTTATATAAACAGATAAAGCAAAAACATTCATTCCCTTGTTCCACTTCAAGGGAATGCTCCTCGAGAGGAAGTAGATCAGTTCCTTCCTTGAAGCGATGCGCGTGAAGTTAATACGTCAGAACAGTTTGAATGTTATCGCAGAAACACACGAACGACCCACTCGCTTCCGCAACTATACTGAGTTTGGGAGTTTAGTTAAAATTCATAACGTTGTGTGCCTTTCATCGCTTTGTGTTTAAATGTTAGGTCGCTTGAGGTGGTGTGCACACATTATCGTGCAACTGAACGCCGGAACGTACGTTACACGTGTCTTAGCGTCATAAAGTAATATTGTTACGACGGTCTCACTGATCGTCGTATGGTACAGTGGAAAACAAAGTACAAGACACCAATGAAGTCACTAATCACCAGCTTTAATTATCACAATTAACAGTTTGTAATCAACAAGTTGTTCAACAACTCGATTTCTTTACTTACATAAAGTTATTCACCATACTTCCATTTCCTTATGGAACATGGAAGTAATAAGAAGGCGCATGGAACTCAATATTGATGTACCTGAAAACATCGAGTGCAAGAGACTGAGGTGGTGTGGCCACCGTGCAAAGGTCGGACGACGAGAGGTGGCCTAAACGAATAATCGAATGGTCTGCCCGTACATAGAAGGAAAAGAATCAGACCAAGGAAGAGATGGAACAAAGAAGTGATTTCAGTATGGCGAGTAGACGGACCGCAGGCTAGGATGCGAGAAGCGGCTACATCGGGAAAGAAAACTCGTATGAAAACTAAAACGTGAAAACTAGTTTTTACTTCCATGTTCCGTAAGGAAATGGAATTATGGTGATGACGAAAAAAATCGTGTTCGAGATAAGAGTTGGTTCTGATTGTACTAGCCTGATTCTGATTGACGTGAAGAAAAGTCATTTTCCGTAAAGTGTCTGTGTGTAGAATATTTTCTATGGCGAACAATAACTGGCGCAAATTCAAACATAATCAAATAATGTTTTGCATTTGTAGAGGACTCGAGGCCTATTGATTTTGGTGAAGATCGGTTAAGGAAGAGGGGTAGTTTACCTGCAACGTTTTACGTTTTAACAAGAGTAAAGTAGTTAATTTTGGTAAATAAAATATACTGAGAAAAAAATTTTAAAAATCCACTGTAGAAAGGTAGATGAAATATCTATAAATAAAGAGGGTAGTTAAAAGAGGAGGGGGTTATTTTTTCACGTTTGGTATTGATTTAATGAATTCGACGAAATCAAATAAAAATCTGTATGGAGAACCATACATGACTTCCATGTTCTCAGATTATATATAAAATCATTTGGTACTGCCTTTATGCGTACCCGCAGTTATTTCGATAGTGCGATTTTTGGGCTTAGTTATGTAATGAATATCGCACACAATTTTATGTAGTGAAAGAATTATATAAATTTTAATTTTGTATGTTGCAAAATAGTTGGCTGGTAATTGCAATTGATTTAGTTTGTCATTTTTTAATGGTAAATGACTGTAGTAGTAATTTATCACCGGGTCGTGGCTGTGACACCAAAAATTGATTATGTTAGGTTAACATGAAAACTGAAATTATACATGGAAACCAATACGTGTGTAATGTAAAACTATTTTTTTTCTAAAACCACGAAAAACCCAACTCGAAGTAAGGCGGGAGTGGCCCAAGGGTCAATCCCTTGCCTATTATTATAGGCCTACATGTCACTTTTTTGTGGCAGAACTCGTTTTTTTGGTAAAATTCGTTTTCCGACAAGTACTCGTTTTGTGACTAACAAAAACCAAACATTCATTATGTACAATTTGTAAAGCATATGTTGTAATTCCTTAATACAGTGTTTTTTGTTTTTTCATTAACCATAAATATTTGTATTTTCATTTTGTATTTGCTGTTGTTTTTTCCAATTTGTAAACTTAAAAATGTTAGGTTCTTTATTTTAAGTGTTACTCTGTTATACGCATTGTATTACACGTTTAATGTTATGTTTTCTCAACCACAGCTTTTATTTATTTTAGCAGTAAACTAAAAACCCAAAACCATTATTACCTAACTACCAAATGAAAACAACACGTATTTTTCCTTTACATTAAGAAATAGGGCAATTTACAATTAGTACATTTCTTCTTTTCCACACCGTAACATATCGATACAATCGCATATTAAAAACATCGAAATGTATTGCGGGTACTCATACAGTTCCAATCATTTACTTGAATTCGGTTAGATAATTCCTAAAAAAATATAGAATTTTGTCAAAGTGAAATAAAATGTTACCATAGAAACTACTTCTTTGTTGTCAATAACGTAGTAGGCCTACACATATAAAACTTATAAAATATCGGTATGGAGAACCATACATGACTTCCATATTCTAAGATTTATATTTAAAATCATTTTCGAAATGAAATATTACCATAGAAACTACTTCTTTCTACTGACTACTTCAGCATTAACCACAGTACTGTGGTCACTAACATATACCACCTCACGTTATCGCACTCGATTTTCACTGATGATGGAAGTCGATGGCATTGCCGAAACGTCTGGTTTTGTAGAAAACATTGGACTACGGCCAAATATCCCGGGAAGGAATTTTAACACAAACTACTTCTTTGTTGCCGATAACGTTATACACATATATATCAGTGGCGAAGTTACATGGAGGCAATTGAGGCAATGCCTACCCTAAAAAATTCTGTAGAATAAAAATTATAAATACGTATGAACTACATAACGTAAAGATTATACATTGTTACTGCGACTGTCAAATTTATTAAACCGAAACGTACTTTATTGAGCGACCGCTAGATGGTGACAGGTGAGATTCGGCATAGTTCGTTTAAAGCGAATGAGGCAACCTGAACTTGCCTCAGCGTTTTTTGTATACATCGTATGTAAGCAATGTAGTGGTGTGATAGGGAAGTGTAGGGAGGGGGGATTGTCCCGCGCTGTACACATAGAGCGTTGAGGCATGCCTCACTTCTGTGGTCCAAACAGTTAAGTTAAAGCGCCTGTGTTGTTTCTAAGTGTTTATTTTATGCGGTTATTAAAAGTGTCACTGTTATTCCGCTGAACTAACAGATGATCAAGATTGTTATTTGAATTATTTGTAACATTAAACATATATATAGAAACTAATCAAGTTTAAAAATTTGAAGTTCAATCAGTTATATTATTGTGTATGACTAATACAAGGATTGTTCAATAGAAACACGTATAGAGCTGTAAAGCATTTTTTATTCAACGATTTTAAAAGAAGTCTCCAATAACATTAAGACATGAGTTCCACTGTTGCGCTAACCTGTAGATTCCCTGCTAGTAAAATTCTTACGGCTGTTTGTGGAACCATTCGGTTACAGCAAACTCTACCTCAGCGTCCGATTTGAACCACCGTCCTTTTAGTGATTCCTTAAAAAAAATTTAAGATAAGATTTTTGCCTACCCATTCATTAACTACTAGCTTCGCCAGTAAGCAAATTGATGTCCATTTTTTCGGCTTGCACGCGTTATGTTGGTGTGGGTTTCGGCACTTTCCATTTAAAAAGCGTGCAAACGTAAGAAAATAAACATGAGTGAGGCCAGAAATAACGTGAATTGTGTGTGTGTGTGTGTGTGTCTTACCTGCCTTTTTATTGCTGTATTAAATGAAAAATATTATATTACATTAAAATGAAAAAATTATAATTTTATTGCCTGGCAACAAAATTATTTTATTTTAACAATTACCATTGTTTCAAAAAGTTTAAATACATTTTCAAGTACTTTACTCTTGTTAAAACGTAAAAGGTTGCAGGTAAACTACCCCTTCCCCTTAACCGATCTTCACCAAAATCGAAAGTCCTTGAGTCCTCTACAATTCAGGGACATATGCAAAAAAGTATTTGATTCTGTTTGAATTTGCGGCAGTTATCGATTGCCATAGAAAATACGCTTGATAAAAAACGTTGCAGGTAAACTACCCCTTCCCCTCAAACGATCTTCACCAAAAACAATAGGTCTTGAGTACTCTACAAATCAGGGTTGTATGCAGAAAATTATTTGATTCTGTTTGAATTTGCGGCTGTTATCGTTTGCCATAGAAAATACCCTTGTTAAAAAAACGTTGTAGGTAAACTACCCCTTTCCCTTAACCGATCTTCACCAAAAACAATAGGTCTTGAGAACTCTACAATTTAGGGCTGTATGCAAATAATCTTTTGATTCTGTTTGAATTTGCGGCTGTTATCGTTTGCCATAGGAAATACCCTTGTTAAAACATAAAACGTTACAGGTAAACTACCCCTTTCCCTTAACCGATCTTCACCAAAAACAATAGGTCTTGAGAACTCTACAATTCAGGGCTGTATGCGAAACATTATTTGATTATGTTTGAATTTGCGGCTGTTATCGTTTGCCAAAAAAAAAAAATTCCCTTGATAAAAAAAACCGTTGCCGGTAAACTACCCCTTTCCCTCAACCGATCTTCACCAAAAACAATAGGTCGTGAGTACTCTACAAATCAGGGCTGTATGCAAAAAATTATTTGATTCTGTTTGAATTTGCGGCAGTTATCGTTTGTCATAGAAAAAAAATCTACACACAGACACACAGACAGACAGACAGATGGACACACAGACACACACACAGACACTTTTCGGAAAACGACTTTTTTTCATGTTTTGAGTGTAGTACAATCAGAATCTGCAATAATCTCGAACACGATTTTTTTTGCCATCACCATACTTCCATTCCTTAAGGAATATGGAAGTAAAATTATCTCCTCCCTCATCAACTACTATTTTAATTTATAGAAAATTACCCCCTTCCCCTTCAATTACCCTTTTCATTTATAGACATTTCATCTATCTTTCTACAGTGCATTATTATGACCTTCTTTTAAGGATACTTTATTTATCAAAATTAAGCACTTTACTCTTGTTGAAACGTAAAAGGTTGCAGGTAAACAACCCCTTCCCCTTAACCGATCTTCACCAAAATCAACAGGCCTCGAGTCGTCTACAATTCAGAACTGTATGCAAAACATTATTTGATTTTGTTTGAATTTGCGGCAGTTATCGTTTGCCATAGAAAAAATTCTACACATAGACAGACAGACACACACACACACAGACACTTTTCGAAAAATGACTTTTTTTCATGTTTTGAGGGTAGTACAATCAGAATCTGCCATTATCTCGAACACGATTTTTTCGCCATGACCATACTTCCATTTCCTTATAGAACATGGAAGTAAAAACGCATTTAATCTTTTTCAAACAATGGTAATAATTAAAAATAAAAAAATTTTAATGCCAGGCAATAAAATTATAATTTTTTAAAATTTTAATTTAAATTTCTATGCTTGAAGATCCGCAACCACGGCCCAGCAGGCCACAAAATAATTTGTAGCCATATAATTACATGATTATAGAAATATGTAATTAATGCGTGATTATCTGCATAGTTCAGTTTCTTTATAAGAATTAAAATAACTCATTTTTATAGAAAAAGTCACTCGAACAAAAGTCGTTTAACATAACATTATATTAAACGACTATCACATAATAACAAAAATATCTATAAATAGTGAAAATAGTTTGACGGTGGGGGATATTTTTTTTAGAAATTATCGAACTGAATTCAAGTAAATGATTTTAAATATAAATTTTAGAACTTGAAAGTCATGTCTGGTTCTCCATACCGATTTTTTAAATTTCATTAGAACTATCAACGTAACAAGACAATCGACATCAGTCAAATTATTTACATTTATTTAATTTATAAATTTATAATTAATTTAATTATTTATAAATTAATGAAACTAAAAAGGGTTCTCTAAATTATTATTAGACCCACCAATACAATCCGCCATCTTCAGAAATTGAGTTTATAGGAAATACGATTGTCATACGAGTTCTGTTCGCATGGTAAACTAAAGACTTTGATGGGGTGCAGGAGTGTCAGCGTATAAGGAGAGCCTGCCTTGGTGGCTTCGTTGTTTACGTTGCAACCGCAGGGGGAATCCTTCCTTGCTGGAATGATTATTACTGTATTTTTTTTTGTATCGTGCATCTAAGGACCGGACCACATCCCAATTTCAATTCTTTACTCTTTGTTTTTTTTTTTTTACAATATTCTTTCATCTTCTCATTGTGTCTCTTCTTCCTGTCTTTAGTCCACTTTGAACCTGCGTTTTTATCTCTCCTACCCTGGACTCCCTCCATTTTCAACACTTTTGCCCGAAAAACTTCTGTCAATTGTTTGTCAATTGCTTCTTCTCGGTGTATATTATTTTTTTCTAAATCCTTTTGGACTTCTTTAATCCAACTCGATGTTGACTTCTTCCCCACAGATATTTGAAGATCTGTTTTGTTAACCTATTGTCGTCCATTCTATATAAATGTCCTTCTTTGTCTCATTGTTTCTGTTATATTTTCTATACTTTGATATATTTCATCATTACTTCTTAATTTCCAACCTTCAGAAGTTTTTCGTGGGCCTAATATTTTTCTAATAATTCGTCTTTCCAATATTTCTAGTTTGTCTAAATTATAATTCAATGCTAGACATTCACTTGCATATAGGAATTCTGGCTTCACTACTTTACTGTAGTGCCTTATTTTCGCATTTTTAGGTATGGACTTTTTATTGTAAATATCTTTAGTTATACCTTGCTAATAGTTATACCTATCTTATGAATCCCTTGCTGCTAGAGCAGATTTTTCTAAACCATTCTTTTGAATTATTTCTCCTAGATACTTAAATTTTCGAACGCTCCCTATTCGACCAATATTATTATTGTATAACTGTATAATTGGTTATTATTGTATTATTATTATTATTATTATTATAATTATTATTTTGCAATATATTTGCTTAACTAAGATTTGGAATTTTGACGATATCTATTTGTTAGTGATAGATTTATCTTTGTATTAATTTTTTGTTCACCTGAAGCCGACCTCTGATTCTATCGAGGTCGAAACGTCGTGTTTCTTAATTTTAACTCACGATGGCTAATGTCCGAAACCTTATAATCTGTAGTGTCAGCATGTGTTTACAGTGAGGTGTGTGTGTGATAGATAGAGAAAGAGAGATAGCGAGATAGGTAGAGAGATAGGTAGACAGATAGATAGATAGATAGATAGATAGATAGGGAGAGAGAGAGAGAGAGAGAGAGAGAGAGAGAGAGAGAGAGAGAGAGAGAGAGAGATGTGTGCGTGTGTGTGCGCGTGTGCAATCGATCTCGCTTAGCAATTAGAACGAGCAGTGCTCTGGTGCGGTATACTTGCGATTTTTCTATAAATAGTTTAACGAGGAACGAGACTTATGTATTTCCGGGCCAGAGGGTCACTAAAATCGATATCACTAACGTTCGTCTCTCAGCGTGTGTGCGTGTGTTGGCGCGCCTGCTTTAGTCTACGAGGGGAGCAATTTTCTCTGAGGGAACAATAAATAGGACTCACTCCCCAATCGACAGACAGATTGCGATACAAACAGGACGCGATCCTTCTTTCACACACACACGCGCACAAGTTTGAAGATTAATAACATGTAAAAATAAAATGGTTTGTTTACCTTTTGTTGAGTCTAGTGCAGCTGAAGTGGTTGTAAACAAACTGCAACTGAAAGATAACGATGCATCGCTTTGTTGTCTGATGACACAGACTCATAAACGTATTACTCTTAAACGTGGCTGTAATAAAAACAGTGTAGCACCAAAGTAGCTGAGGAGTTACAAGCAACAATATTTTCAAATCAGCGCTTTTCCATGTTCTGTTCAACCCTTATACTTCATGCGGCTTTACTCAAAAAGTTTGAGATACAAAGAATTTATAAATCGAATTATAAAATTACTTTTAAACGTGGCTGTAATAAAAACAGTGTAGCACCAAAGTAGCTGAGGAGTTACAAGCAACAATATTTTCAAATCAGCGCTTTTCCATGTTCTGTTCAACCCTTATACTTCATGCGGCTTTACTCAAAAAGTTTGAGATACAAAGAATTTATAAATCGAATTATAAAATTACTTTTAAACGTGGCTGTAATAAAAACAGTGTAGCACCAAAGTAGCTGAGGAGTTACAAGCAACAATATTTTCAAATCAGCGCTTTTCCATGTTCTGTTCAACCCTTATACTTCATGCGGCTTTACTCAAAAAGTTTGAGATACAAAGAATTTATAAAATCGAATTATAAAATTATATAGAAAGAATCCTGAATTTTTCATAAAATTGTGGGGAGTCAAGTATTCAAGCTAGTCTCATAGTAGGTAATAAAACAAGAGTTTTTCATATATCATCATCATCATCACCACCACCCCGAGGACTAAACTACAGACCTGTTCCGGAACCCATCTCCTCCTCGGTATACCGACAACTTTCTTCCCAGTAGTATCCTCATTCCTTCTCCGATCCAAGAGAGAACAACCTTGCGTCCCTCTTAGAAATTTCATTTCGGCTGTCTGAATTATCTGCACGTCCCTTTTACCAAAAGTCCATGTCTCACTAGCATACAGGAATGTGGGGACAGCCACAGTATTATAAAATTTCATTCGGGTATCCGAATAGTTTTTCATAATATATACTTTTTCAAAACATCTTTAACATATTCAGATATATTAATTTCCACAGGATCTGTTAAGAACGCGAAGTTAGAATTAAAGTGATTCCTGTTGACATGTGTTTTACTAACTTTAATCTGAATAAGAATTTATCAAGATACAATATTTTCGAAACAGCGCTTTTCTATATTATTTTTAACCCTTATACTTCAGTTTGTATTGTTTTGAGACTCAAAGAATTTATAAAATGAATTATAAAATTATAGAGATAGAATCCTAAATTTCTCATTTGTCCTGATAAAAGTGGGGGGAAATCCAGCATTGAAGCTATACGGCGTTCCAAGTCGCATGGCATCTGTGGGGTTAGGAGAGCCTTACTAACACACACACACACGCGCGCGTGCACGCAGTTGGCCCGCACGCCTGGGGTATGAATCATCTACTCGGGCGTCCACTATACGTAACTGCAACTTTTATAATATGAATTTTTTAACAAACGAGCTCAGTATATTCGTAATCTGTATACAATTTTAAATGACACCAAACACGACGTGTTAGTGATTTATTTTATATGTACAGCTAAGTCTATCTTGATTAAGTACTCCAATACTCCTAAAATATTCATTTATCGCAATTATGTGTTGTTTGGAGTCAGTTTTCTCACAATTTCACGGAGATTACAAAAGTTATAGTTTAATTTGGATTGTAAGCTAAATTTAAAATTGTATAGTTTTGATTTGCACCGTATACTAACACTTGAGCCGCCCGGGTCGTGGCTGGCCGGGCCAGGCCAGTTGTGAGTGTGCGTGAGAGAGTTAGGATCTTCTAATCCCTTAGGCGCCGGCCGGTTTGGAACACCCTATAGTCTCATACCTTCAGAAGGTAATCAGAAGCAAAACAGCTCCTAGTTAGCAGCACACACACACACACACACACACACACACACACACACACACACACACAGTTTACGTGGCTCTACCAGCTGGTTACATATAATCTAGGCTACATTTACGCTGGATTGTGGACTGGAAACCGCCGAGACGCATCGAGTCATTTGTAATAAACGTTCTGGGTGTAAGTTATTACTGTTATTTAGATTGAAAAATAGTAGAGAAAATTAAGTTTACAGTAAAGCAGATTAACCTATTTATAATTTATCTATGATACATTTTTCAAGTTTCATTCCATAACGGTTTGTTACAGTAGGTAGTCAATGATTAAGGGTGAAGAAGGAGAGAGAAAATATGGTACTAGAGTGAGTGAGACGGAGTGAGTAGGAGAGGGGGAAGTAGAGTGGTGAGAAATTCTGTTTATTACTTGGTCATAAAAACGATGTTGTACCGTAAACTCAGTCAGTGTTTCTTGTGCTTGTTTATGTGTGTTTGATACTGTCATATACTCGTAGTACGGTCATCACGCAGAGAACGTGTCTGTTGGAATAAATGTTGGCTTGAGTCACGCCCTGTGCTAGAAGTGACGATCTAAACACTCTGAAACTGTCAATCAGACTTTAGTATCAGCTGTTTCAAGGATTAGGATTTTGGGCCTATCCTATTCTTCTTTTACATAGCGTAAAAGTTCCTTGGGCTCGTTTTTACATAACGTTGATCAGCGAATGAATTGGCTGAAAGAGTAATCAAAATGCACACGACAGTGTCGTGGCGCGAATACATAACAGCTGTTGCCGGTTGTGATAGGGCTAAAAATTAATTCAAATTTTGTCTAGTAATATAGTGTTTTATTTTAGATTCTCTTTAGAGCCAATTTTTTTAAAGAGTATTTTCTATCATTCGCTGGTAGCAGAAGAGGTCCCGGATCTGACTCCATTATACTTACACAGAATAAATCAGGCCACAAATAATCGAATTAAAAATAATAAAGACAAACAGAGAAACATATAACTAAACGAACAAAACACAAATAGGTCCGTAGTAACTGCTGTTTCTGAAAACGAACTTAGCAGCTAACTGAGCGTTTTGCCGGTTTATACAGCGGCAACACATTGGGCGGACGAATGTGTCCCCCTCTACAGTTTGTACAGTGACAACTAGTACGAGGTCAATGACAGTACTCAGTAAAACACTGCCGATGTCTGAGCCGGCAACACAAGACGGTGCAAGTGCCCAGCAGTTCGAAACCAATGCTATGGGTTTCTTCAAGTTTCCCTACTAATATTGTTCTCATTTCAAATTATTTAATAACTTAAGTTTTCATTCTGTGATATGATTAATTTAATTTTATTTCATTTGGTTGTACTGTTGCCGCCGACAACAGGGGTTACGTGGCAGCTACGCTACTGGTACACGATGAGAAAGAAAAATGAGGGCAGCGCTAGGAGCCAGTTCTTAGCTTGTATAGTGGTCAATGTTGGTTTCAATCGTTTGGAGAATAAACAAGTTACTCAGGAGACTAAGGAAGTTTCAGCTTAAACGTCAGCTAAGCATAAAACAACGTGTGTTTAATTTTGCTTTCTAATTAAAGAAAATTACAAACCATAATATGGCGGACAACTCATTGTAAGCTATCTCAATTTTTCAGAATTTTGAATTTTCAGCCATTCATTGAACTCAATCGGGATAAGTAAAGTATATTGGATATTGTAAAGGGACGTTTGGACGGGGATTCCGCGTTGTCAAATAGAACAAATTTACCTGTTGAGGGTATTCTGGAATTTTTAATAATATGTTTAGATTCTGTTTATTTTCAATAACACAATGGGCATTATTCTCACAATGAAGGACTATCCATGGGTTCGTCATTGTCGCCGGCACTAGCTAATATATTCACGGATTGGATGGAAGAAAAATTGTTTGGCTCTGTCATAAAAAAACCGAAACTTTGGGTGAGGTATTGTTTACGATTGCAACGACGGGAGGAATCCTTCTTTGATGTACTGGTGAGTACTGTCTTATTATTATTATTATTTTAGCACTATATTTGTATAACTAAGGTTTGTTGTTATATTGACGCTATCTATTTGTTATTGATAAATTTATATTTGTATGTATTTACTGTTCGCCTGCAAACGACCTCTGATTCTATAGAAGTCGAAACGTTGTGTTTATTAATTTTAACTTACGATGGCTAATGTCAGAAATCTTTTAATTTGTAATGAGTATATTGCGCCATCGATTAATAATAATTTTTAAAAATCGCAGAATAAGTAACTATAACTATCTACCTGAAATCAGAACCGACATTCTACAGAATGTCCGAAAAGTCCCGCACCATAGGGGTTTACAATATGTGTTCAATATGGTTACCGGAAGTGTCGAAACATAACTGTAAACGATCTCCCAAGTTCCGCAGAATGTTGGGCACCAAGCCAGGTGTTACAGAACGGCACTCAGTTGTGATTCGCTCACGCAGATGGTTTATGTCCAGATCTTGACAGCATAAACTTTGGATTTTACATAACCCCACACAGCAAAATCCATTGGGTTTAAATCCGGAGATCGTGGTGCCCATTCCAATCGTCCCCTACGGCCAATCCACTGTGGGAAGTTTTCGTCAAGCCAATCACGAACTTGTGTACCATAATGGGGGGGGGGGTGCACCGTCGTGCATAAACCATTCTGGTCTTGGACCCAGCAGATCCAAATCAGGCAATAATGAATCTCCTAACATTTCCAAATAATTTTCACTGTTAACTGTTCCGTCAAAGAAGTAAGGGCCAATGATCCGGTCTTTACACAAACCACACCACACCATGACGCGAGCTGCTCCTTGTTCCTTACTTCTGGAAAACTCTCGTGCGGATTACTCTCGGACCAGTAACGTAAATTCTGTCGGTTCACCTCTCCGTTTACGTAAAAGTTAGCTTCGTCAGAGAACATAACTTTTGATAAAAACTGTGGGTCCTCTTCCAACTGTGCCAAAACCAATCGCACATTTCCACACGCCGATCCGGATCATCATCTGACATGTGGTGTAACACTTGTAACTTGTACGGGTGAAACTTATGTTTTCTCAAAATGTCCGCGACTGTTGATCGAGGAACGCCCACTTCCAAGCTTGTTCGGCGAATTGATTTCTTTGTACTTGCTGCTACCTTTGCCAAAACCCCTTCCACCACATCTTCTGGTGTCCTTGGACGTCCAGATCGGGGAGCATCTGCCACACTACCTGTAGCCTGGAATTTCCTTAACAGTCTGCCAACCGTGGTGTGCGACACTGGCTCTCGTTCCGGGTGTCTCAGATTAAATTCTGCTGCAACGTCTCTATTGGAGAATCCTTCTCTTCCACAGAGGAGGATAAGCTCTACCCGCTCTTCAGTAGTCAACATTTTTCAGTGCAACAAACAAAAACACAACCCAATTAATGAAATCCCTATGGTGCGGGACTTTTCGTAGAAGATAGCATACACGTGTTTTCAAATCAAAGTGTTTAAGTATTCTGTATGCTCATACGATCTATCTTGAAACCTAACTTCGATGGTGCGTGAACATTATCAGAAGGGTTTGATCGCACCATCGTTAGAATTTACTACACAATGTTATGAGCATTAAAAACAATCTGTGGTCGACTTCAGATGTACGTGAAACTAATGTATTTATACTATTTTGAATGTTCATCACTTCTTTGTTTACACACATAATAATTATTAATATTGGTGTTACTTTCACTGTAAACTTAATTGTTTTATTCACTCAGACGAAGTTTCGGAGTGGTGTTCTCCTTCTACAGTGAGTTTGGCTGAAGCCAAACAGCCAAACTCACTGAAGAAGGAGAACACCACTCCGAAACGTCGTCTGAGTGAATAAAAGAAGTAAGTTTACAGTGAAAGTAACAGCCAAACTCACTGAAGAAGGAGAACACCACTCCGAAACGTCGTCTGAGTGAATAAAACAAGTAAGTTTACAGTGAAAGTAACACCAATATTAATAATTATAATGTATTTAATACAAACTTAGAGGCTATCCGAGATTCACTTACTAACAAGTGTGAACCGTCAAGAGAATAAACCACCAGGCCCACCTCCACGAGGACCTGGAAGAGGAAGAGGAAGAGGAAAAGGAAGAGTAAGGAAAAGAAGAAGAAAACGAAGAAGAAGAAGAAGAAGAAGAAGAAGAAGAAGAAGAAGAAGAAGAAGAAGGAGAAGACGATGACGAAGAAGAAGAAGAAGAAGAAGAAGAAGAAGAAGAAGAAGAAGAAGAAGAAGAAGAAGACGATGAGGATGAAAAAGGGAAGGACAATAATAATAATAATAATAATAATAATAATATACATACAGAAACAAAATTCAAAATCTTGAGTTTCTCTGCGATGAGAAGAAGACGAGAAAGGAGTGGACAGTGGAAAGGAAGGCGGCGCATAGTGTGCGAATGAGGGCCTTAAGAACAGGTAGAAGAAAAGGAAAAGAAGAGAAAGGAAAGAAAGGAGATCATGTATTTTATTTTTATTTTTAAAACATTTACGTGTGTGCGGCTTTTTTCTCAAGGCACAACCGGGCAACGTTGCTGATAACTTGACATAAAGCAATAATACTATTACACGCTACGCCTACTAGTTTTTAGACTTCAATTTTGATAAGAAGAAGAAGGAGAAGAAGAAGAAGGAGAAGAAGAAAGAGAAGAAGAAGAAGAAGATGATGGCGACGAAGAAGGAATGATTTCCTTCCGATCGTGCTAATGAGTTTTCACTCATTCTTAAACAAATTTTACGTTTAAACTGCAGTAGCATATTATTACATTTAAGTCTCTCGTTGTTTGTCAGATTACAGAATCGCAACGACAACATAAGTACGAATGACGTAACTATTCACTAGACAAAAACTTGCTGACTGTTGCAGGTAAGTGTACAGGTAGACAGGAAGTTATGAAAACGAATAATTTGTGCAACAGTTGAGTAATTTTACCGGATCGATTTAACGTGCAGTATTTGGAGCGCTTGCGCAATCTAGCCCGTTTAGCGAAAATAGCTAAAACATTACGAGACTTTACCTTTGAACGCGTATCTACTTTTGCAATTATCCGAGCTGAAATAAATCTAGCACTGAATACAGTGGACGGGAAAAAATTCAATTATACTCAGGAAGACAAATGGGAAATCGTTTAATCGTGTTTATGTTCACGATTAATTAATTGTGGTTGGAAAGCATGTTTTAGTAGCATGGATATTTTCCGATTTCACATATTCTGAAATTATATGATACATGTAACATATAAGATACATGAACACATGTGATACATGAACATATACAGTAGAATCAATGTAGATGATAACCACTCACTGAATTAAAATAAAATACATTCGTAGAAATTAAATTCTTGTTCTTCTTCTTCAGCACTACAGCCCAACCTGAGCCCTGGCTTCCAACACCAATGTTCTCCAAACTCTCATGTCCATTGCCATGTCAGTGTAACCCCTCACGCCCATTCTTCTAGCACACCATCCAACCGTCTTATTCTAAGTCGGTCCTTATTTCTGCTTTTACAGACTTGCGCCCTCAAGATTTTCTTTGGCTGATCATCGTCTGCTCTAGCCATTGTATTCGTTGAACCTTTATGAACCGTGAGTCCTCACGATTCAGTAGAGTACAGGGAAAATGGGGGTTCTGGCTCACACCTCAGGGCATATCTGGACCACAGCATCCGCGACTTGGACCACAGCATCCGCGACTTTTTCGTTGATCTGCGTCAAGATCCGCGAACCGCTGGACCCGCAGCATCCCGATGGACCACAGCACCGTGAATTTCCGCGAATAAATTTTTTTATTTTTTTAATTTGGTTTTTTTTATTTTTTTAATTAAATTGATTTGCATATCAAGGGGGTGGGATGAGGTTCAATGGACCACCAGCATCCGTGAATATAATTTTTTATTTTTTTAAGAAAGCTGATTTGCATATCAGGGGGTGGTGTTGGGTGGGTGGTTTTTTTAATTTCATATCAGTGGGTGGCGGTAGGTGGGGGTGGTTCCAACTCGATGCATTATAGTGTATATTAAAATATATGATCAGGTGTACCAACCTTTGCATGAGTTCAAATTTGACGTGTGTTATAATGTATATTAAATCTATATGATCAGGTGTACCAACCTTTGTATTATTATAGTGTATAGATATTTTATATGAGCAGGGTTTTCAACATTTTCTGTGGCGGGGGGGGGGGGAGGGAAATTCAAATATGTGTTATATAGTGTATATATTAAAATATATGATCAGGGTTACCAATCTTACATTATTGTGTGTGTATAGAGCAGATCTGCCAACATTTTTTTTTCTCTTCTGTAGTGGGAAATTCAAACTATATGATCATAATTTTTACTCTCTCTCTCTCTCACATTTGAATGTAAGTAAAACTATCTCTCTCTCTCACTCTCTCTTGTTGTCAAACGTTATGTTCAAACCGTTTTCTCCTCTCCCTCTCTCTCTCTCACTGTGTACATTGAGTAAATAATTTTAGCTCTCTCTCTCTCTCTCACACACGTTGTGTATGTCTCTCTCTCTCTGTGGTCAGTACCGCGCGCATGTATATGAAATTAGAAAGTTTATATTTATTCGACAAATATTAACGCCCTCTCTTTCTATCTCTCTCTCTCTCTCTCTCTCTCTCTCTCTCTCTCTCTCTCTCTCTCTCTCTCTCTCTCTCTCTCTCTCTCTCTCTCTCTCTCTCTCTCTCACTCTCACGCGTGTCAACTGTGTCAACAAATAATAACGTCTCTCTCTCTCTCTCTCTCTCTCTCTCTCTCTCTCTCTCTCTCTCTCTCTCTCTCTCTCTCACTCTCACGCGTTTCAACTATGCAAGGTTTCATACCCTTTCTCCTGTCTCGCTTACCGTGTACATTGAGTAGTCGGTGTGGAGTAAATAATTTTAGCTCTCTCTCTCGTTGTCAAAACGCCGTCTTCATTTTCAATGTATTAAATAATTAATTAATAGTTTTATAATGCAGTCAGTGTGATTGATCCTTGTTAGAAATATATATATTTGGCAAATATTAACTATGTATGTGTGTTGTTGTCAATGAACTAAATAATTAATTAATAGTTTTATAATGCAGTCAGTGTGATTGATCCTTGTTAGAAATATATATATATATATATTTGGCAAATATTAACTATGTATGTGTGTTGTTGTCAATGAACTACTTACCTGTGTGCTGTTACAGATGACAAATCCATACGTTAACGACGTAGCAATCTGGTACAATACTTCTGTTTAATGGGTACAGTTTACACACGCACATAGGTTCAGTGGTGTATAGCGAAATAAATTAAAATTATACACACACATGAAAACGGTGGTTGACATTCATACAAATCTTCTGATGTAACAGTTCACAAAAATAAATTAATTGTACACATGTTCAGAGGTGTAGAGTGAAATAAAAAAAGGCATAATTTGTTTAAATGATTAAATATATTTTAACATTCACAATATAAAATTCACAATTCATAATTAAATAAATACATTATAAAATTGAAAATTCACAATATAAAATTCACAATTCATAATTAAATAAATACATTATAAAATTGATATTTTTTCGAAAGTTTATATATAATTGTGTCGTACTTGTAGGAGAAGCAACCTGCAACATAACAATACAACAACATTAAAATCATGTTAAATATCACACACACACACACACACACACACACAGATATAGTTGGTAGAATCAACGCTTTACGCGAGTAACTTCTTAAATTATGTGTCACTCTCTCTCATAAGTTAATGTCCATTCATCAAAACTTTGTAAATTAGAATCTGCACTACATTCAAACACACGCACACACAATGATAAAAATTAGTAATGTAGGTTGTTACCTTAACGAGATACATGCAGAATTAGTGCTGTTACAAAATATATATATATATATAGTAGGAAAGCCCACAGACTACTAGAAATAGTTATCGCCTCAGAAAAAGAAACCACACATTACGAACTAATATGTATAAACACAAATATCGTTATAATAATAATAATAATACATAAACTTACGTTTACTGCCGTCCGAACTGAAGTGTGAGGAGGCAATAACTATTGATATCACAGTAAGAATTTTTGTTGTTGTTGTTGTTGTTTTTAACAGGTGGTGTTTTTCATCCCCTGAAGCTTTGCAAGTACATACATGCAGAATTATGACTGTTACATAATATATATATTAGGAAAGCCCACAGAAATAGATATCGCCTGCAGGCATATACAAGTTTACTAACGAAATTAACAATGCTATGAGACACTCACATTAAAAATGTTTGTATAACAGAAAAATCATTAATTATCCACTCTCTAAGTGCGTACACATTATGATTTGTACATAGTGTAGAAGAAGAATTGCAATGTGTAAGACATAACGTACCGGGAAATAGATATGGTATGTCTTTTGGGCAACCAATGTCATCAAGATTTATTATATGATTATGAATTATTTTCGATTCTAAAAAACGTTTTTTCTCAAGACCCTTCACAAACACATATTTATATATGTTCGTATACGTTGTTAACACTGAAACAAGATTGTCGTACGGTGTCTCTCCTTCACCCCATCTCAGCCCATGATAGTTTGTCGTTAACCAGCAGTTGGTTCTAGTGTATTTCGAATTCGTAACGACTGTAGCAGGCGGGGCGAAAATCCAATGTCTGCATGCAAAACGTGTTACGTCCATAACCGACAACTCCTTTACTATATAATTGCCGTTGTCATCATAAAAGCAGTGAAAGTCAATTATTACAGCAGCGTTTTCCATTATACTATAAAAAAAAAAAGAAACCACACATTACAAACTAATATTTATAAACACAAAGATCGTTACAATAATGATAATAATACACAAACTTACGTTTACTGCCGACCGAAATGAAGCGTGGAGAGAGAATAACTAACGATATCACAGTGAGAATTCTTTTGTTGTTTTTAACAGGTGGTGTAACGTGGAATTTTAGCAGGTGGGGGAGCAGAGTCGCTGTCGGCAATTAATTTGGCACATACGCAAGCGTATCACAGTCATTGTCTAATATATAGCGCTAAGATTTTAATAAAACAATTATTAGTTTTAAATAATAATTTTCGGAAACAACCCCCGACTTAAAAAATATAGTTTACCTTGTGGTATGAAATTCAAACTATTAAATTGTCTCTCTCTCTCTCTCTCTCTCTCTCTCTCTCACACACATTTCTGATTACTATACAACTAATTGCATGTATGTTCAGAGGGTTATACCGAAATAAACCAGTGTGTATTCGCTAAATCCTCCTTTCACTTTCTAATATGACACATGACACTCATTAGCGGTACCGCCGCAAGTAATTATGGATTAGAAAGTATTCACTTCCAAAACAAACACTGGGTTTCCCCTACCACCAGAGACCAATATATACTCAACAAATTTAGCGATAATTTCTCATTGACTCGCTTGCGTGCACTGATAAATCTATCACGACATTTTTAATAGTTGGAAGACTGTTTGTATTATTGTGCATCTCAGTATACGCAAGTTCCTGTGTGTAGTCAACATACGCTAGTTTTGGTGAGTGAGCATAATTTATTGTATGTACAGATTTTATTTAAACGTAAAAATTATTTGCATTAAAACATTATTTATTGAATTTAATACATGTATGTGTATATATTACACTTCTAATTGAAGATATATATTTGAATTTTATACATGTGTGTGTAAGCATGCGCGTATGATCAAATTACAATTTTCTGAATATATTCTTAACGTACTTTTATTCTTAACGCACTTCTAATTGAAGATATATATTTGAATTTAATACATGTGTTGTGTGTGTGTGTGTGTGTGTGTGTGTGTGTGTGATCAAATTACAATTTTCTGAAATATATTCTTACTGTACCTTTTATATTACACTTCTAATTGAAGATATATATTTTTAGATATAACTGAATTTTATCGGTTTCACACTGACTGCTTGCGTGCGTTGATAAATCTATCTCAGCAGTTTTTTTTTAATAGTTGAAAGACTGCTTGTATTATTGTGCGTCTCAGTATACACAAGTTCCTGTGTGTGTATTCAACATACGCTAGTTTGGTGAGCATAATTTATTGTATGTACAGATTTTATTTAAACGTAAAAATTGTTTACATTAAAACATTATTTATTGAATTTAATACATGTATGTGTATGATCAATTTACAATTACTGTATTTGTTATATTACACTTCTAATTGATGATATATAGTTGAATTTAATACATGTGTGTGTGTGTGTGTGTGTGTGTGTGTGATCAAATTACAATTTTCTGAAATATATTCTTACTGTACCTTTTATATTACACTTCTAATTGAAAATATATATTTTTAGGTATAACTGAATTTTATCGGTTTCACACTGACTGCTTGCGTGCGTTGATAAATCTATCTCAGCAGTTTTTTTAATAGTTGAAAGACTGCTTGTATTATTGTGCGTCTCAGTATACACAAGTTCCTGTGTGTGTAGTCAACATACGCTAGTTTGGTGAGCATAATTTATTGTATGTACAGATTTTATTTAAACGTAAAAATTATTTGCATTAAAACATTATTTATTGAATTTAATACATGTATGTGTATGATCAAATTACAATTACTGTATTTGTTATATTACACTTCTAATTGAAGATATATAGTTGAATTTAATACATGTGTGTGTGTGTGTGTGTGTGTGTGTGTGTGTGTGTGTGTGTGTGGGTGATCAATTTTCTGAAATATATTCTTACTGTACCTTTTATATTACACTTCTAATTGAAGATATATATTTTTAGGTATAGCTGAATTTTAAGCGTGCGTTCTTGAGTTAAGCTGTTGTTGTAATCATAGGGAAATTCATAATGTTTCGTAATTGGACCTAACATGATTCATGCCAACGTGTGCGCTCGTTGTGTGTGTGTGTGCGTGTGCGTCTGTGTGTGTTCGTGTGTGTGCGCGTTGCGTGTTTGGTTACATTGCGTATGCGTCTGTGTGTGCGTGTGTGTGTGTGTGTGTGCGCGTGCGTGTGCGTGTGTGTGGTGTGTGCGCGCGAAAATAAACTTAATTTTCTCGATCTAGCAAATAGTTGGTCTAAGCGTACATGTATTATGTACAAATTGATATATAAAACGTTTAAGATACACTAACATAATACCAGCGTTATAACAGTACCTTTTGTTTTTCAGTATTCATTCATTCTCACTCTCTCTTGAAGATCATGGCTAACCTTCAGCAGGAACGTGGGGAGGAGCAGACTGAACAAGGTAAAAAGTTCAATACCAATTGTCACAGTTAAGAAATTATTTTTGTAATTATGTAGCGTGCAAACTTGCTGATGCGAATTAACGTTTGAGTCATACTATGTCTATTGGTGTGTGTATGAAAAGTCTCACTCTTAACATCGTTTAGAAATTGACATGTAGATGAAAATTTTTCATGTTCCTTCATAGGTTTGTCACCTTCTTTCCAATCAACTAATTCAATTCCACAACAAAAGCATTTAACTCTATCGTCTACGAATGACATACTATGCCCACAAACATCGAAATTTCTAGGGTAGAAGTAGAACCCCGCAAACGCTAACTCGTCGGGGCTGATAAACGTCACTTCCCAATACTTGAATGATTTTATTCTTTCACTTTCAATACTAAAATCAGGAGTAGCCGACATCTTTACGGTTTGTAATAAACTGACATATTACCCCGACGAGTGTTATTTATTTACTACAAACATGAATTTGTGTACACGTTATTTATCATTCCTATTGGTTAATAATACTCATGTTTCTATTGTTTCAGTTGTGACTCGGTTTTATATCGAGAGGAACAGTAGTGTCCGAGGGTGCATCACAACTTTCGACTACCTTCCAGTGAACGTCAACGCGTCGGATCATGACATAGTATTCGTAATGACTGAGGCACGTCCTTTATTGCTTGAGGATATTCAGGCAGAGCAGGCACGTTTACGCAATATCAAGTGGCATATTGCGTGCAGGATACGTTTTACCAAAACCGTGGTAGATGGTGACAGTGGTGAGGAGAAAGAGGTAACGAAAGACGCCGTCTTCCACGGACGTTGTCGCACGTTGCTCACGGACGACAACGACGAGTTGAATTGTCTACTCGATGAATCCTACGATAAAATCTTCAATAGCATATCTAATTTTACCCGTGACGGGAGCGGATGGTCGGTGGATGCTGTACTGAAACTGGAACTGGTTGTTGGACGGTACCAGCCTCTAGCAGCGTCCTCCTACCTTCCAACCCCGCGAAAACTCACTTTCACCAAGGCATTAGTCAACATCAAGAACCCCCAAGATGAAATGTGTTTTCTGTGGTCTGTTCTAGCCCACATACACCCTCAACAACATAATAAAGAACGTGCTTCAAAATACGCCCCCTTCAAAAACACATTAAATATGTCCGGTATCGAGTACCCTGTTTCGTTAAAGTCCATTTCCAAATTTGAAGCACAGAATCCTAACATTTCTATAAACGTTTTCGGCTATGATATAGAAGACAATATCAGAAACGAATCAAAAAATGAGGTTTACCCTCTAAGAATTACCACGAATAAGGACAGGTCACATCACGTTAATCTTTTGCTTCTGACCGATACAAATAGCCGAAAACATTACTGTCTTATCAGTAACATGAGTAGATTGTTATCATCCCTAACAAAACACCGTGCTCAATCATTTTACTGTGACTACTGCCTGCATCGTTTCACCACAGAACATGGTCTGTCCGATCATCTCCCCTACTGCACACCTTACGGCGAGCAGAAAACCAAAATGCCCACGGAGGAGGAGAAGTTTATGTCCTTTAAAAATTACGCTCACTGTCTTAAAGTACCCTTCACCGTCTACGCCGACTTCGAGTCCCTCATCACTCCGCTTCAATCGTGTTCACCTGGTAACAACGTCCCGACGACAGTGCACGAGTTAGGTGAATTCTACTCCGTCGATAGCAGCGGTGCCCGTCAGAAAATAACTTCTCCTCCTGTATCGTCCACATCATACGAAGCGATGCATATCCCGTCAGGTTTCTCCTATGCTATCGTCGATCACACACACAGCCTTTGGAGAGAGGCTAAAGTTTATCGAGGTGAAAACGTTGTAGACACGTTCTTCTCGTGGTTGATGAAAGACGTCGAGGATATGATGAAGGTGGTACGACATAACGTACAATTAATTATGTCCGATGATGAGAATGTTGTGTTCACTAACGCCACCGTTTGTCATTTGTGTGAGCGTCCTTTGACAGACGATGACAAGGTACGCAATCATTGCCATCTTACGGGGAAATTCTTGGGCGCAGCCCATAATAGCTGTAATCTGAGCTACAAGATGCCTCGTCATATCCCCGTCTTCTTTCACAACCTTCGTGGCTACGACTGTCACCATTTAATGCAGGGTTTGGGGAAATATAAGGACGAACGCGTATCCTGCATCGCGACATCCAGTGAGCGTTACGTGTCGTTCTCCCTAGGTCCCTTGCGTTTCGTAGACTCCTTTCAATTTCTTAATCGCTCTCTGGACACACTCGTTACCAATCTGTCCGCGTCCGGGAGCCAATTTCCTTTGCTTAGAGAGGAAATGCTTAGACGGGGTTTCGATGAACAGACCAATCTGCTTGTACGCAAGGGGGTATACCCATACGAGTACGTTGACAGTATTGATCGGTTCAACGAAAGAAGTCTACCCGCTCGTGAACACTTTGATAACCGGTTGATGGAATCATCTATTTCGGACGCAGATTACGAGCACGCGCAAAACGTGTGGAGTGCATTCAATCTGCGTACGTTTGGAGATTACCATGATTTGTATTTGTTGACAGACGTAATGCTGCTGGCCGATGTCTTTGAAAGTTTTCGAGACATGGCCTTACGCGATTACTGCTTGGACCCATGTCATTTTTACTCGCTTCCCGGACTCGCTTGGAACGCGATGCTAAAAATGACCGGGGTCGAATTAGAACTATTTCTTTTATGATTTGCTAACTGCTATAATTTTTTATTGTTCGACTAAGCTTTTCGTCATTACTGACATCTTCAGGTCTTAAACAACGTCTATCAACTGTACGTTGTAGGCTTTTATACTTTAGGCCCCTCCCCTTATGTCATCGCCCCTCCTATTGGTTCTAGCTGCTACCGCTCTTCACGGGAACTTTGTCTACCTTTTTCCGTTAGGCATTTTTCTAACGTCCGTCAAATTGTTTTAAGAATCTCCCGTTAATTTCTTCATTCTTGACTTATAATTTTTTTTGTAACCTTTTACATTTCTTCATTTTTTAGTGTGTTATTCTTATTATTTTAATTTATTTTTGTTTATTGTTTAATATATAATAAAATATTTCTTCATTTGTAAAATCCACTTTTATATTCATTAATTTATATTTATCTTCTTTTTTAACTTTAAGTATTTCTAGTTCTTCTATTAATTTTCTTTTTTGCGGATTGTTTTCTATTTTGATTATTTCCATATTTTCATTGGGATTTATGAATTTATGGCCTGATTCGTTGAAATGTCTTGCATATAGTGAGTTCGTTACTCTAACCCCTTCTCCTTTTGCGTGTTCATTCATTCTAATTTTAAATTTTCTTCCAGTTTCGCCCAGAATGAATTAACGAAAATGGACAGGCAACAGAATGAATGAACACGCAAAAGGAGAAGGGGTTAGAGTAACGAACTCACTATATGCAAGACATTTCAACGAATCAGGCCATAAATTCAGAAATCCCAATGAAAATATGGAAATAATCAAAATAGAAAACAATCCGCAAAAAAGAAAATTAATAGAAGAACTAGAAATACTTAAAGTTAAAAAAGAAGATAAAAATAAATTAATGAATATAAAAGTGGATTTTACAAATGAAGAAACATTTTATTATATATTAAACAATAAACAAAAATAAATTAAAATAATAAGAATAACACACTAAAAAATGACGAAATGTAAAAGGTTACAAAAAAAATTATAAGTCAAGAATGAAGAAATTAACGGGAGATTCTTAAAACAATTTGACGGACGTTAGAAAAATGCCTAACGGAAAAAGGTAGACAAAGTTCCCGTGAAGAGCGGTAGCAGCTAGAACCAATAGGAGGGCGATGACATAAGGGGAGGGGCCTAAAGTATAAAAGCCTACAACGTACAGTTGATAGACGTTGTTTTTAAGACCTGAAGATGTCAGTAATGACGAAAAGCTTAGTCGAACAATAACAAATTATAGCAGTTAGCAAATTCATAAAAGAAATAGTAAGGATGGCTGCTAATTTAAACAATACGAAGAACGAATTAGAACAGTTGACAGAAATAAATCTACATCTGTTCGTCGAGTCTGGGGTCCGCGGAGGCTGCGCGATGATATCCAACCGTCATGCAGTCGCTAACAATCCTTTGATTCCAGATCAGTACGATGTTTCGAAACCGACCTCCTTCATTCTGTATACGGACTGTAACAATTTATACGGTGCAGCCATGTCGCAACCACTCCCTTACGCAGACTTCCGATGGCTCGATCGTAACGAAATCGAGTCCTTGGACGTACGTAATGTGAGTGATGATGCTGACATCGGGTACATCCTCGAAGTCGACCTACACTATCCTAATACCTTACACGACCTGCATTCCGACTACCCGCTTGCACCTGTGCGCCAGCGCATAACACACGATATCCTTTCTCCCTTTTCCAAACGTTTACACGAGAGTATATACAGATCATCGTATAACGAATCAGGGTCATCCGTAGAGAAGTTGTTAACAACTTTGGAGGACAAACAAAATTACGTTCTCCATTATCGAAATTTGAAATTGTATTTAAGTCTTGGTTTAGAGCTGAAAGCGACTCATAGGGTGTTGTGTTTTAAGCAAAGCGCTTGGTTGAAACCGTTTATCGATTTCAACACCCGCAAGAGGCAAGCAGCCGTCAACAGCTTTGAAAAAGACCTTTTCAAACTGATGAACAACGCCGTATACGGTAAGTCGCTGGAGAACGTACGGAAACATATAGACTTTGAACTAGTCTCGGATGAACGACGGCTTCAAAAACTAGTTTCCACACCTAAGCTAAAACGTATGATTCGTTATACGAACGATCTGGTGGGGCTCTCACTCCGTAAAAAATCCATCGTTCTTTCTCGTCCCGTGTATGTCGGCTTCACGGTGCTTGACGTTAGCAAAACAATAATGTACGACTTTCATTATCGTTATGCTGTCGCCAAGTACGGCCGCAACGTTAAATTGTTAATGACTGATACAGACAGTCTGATGTATCATATTCAAACATCAGACTTGTATGCAGATATGAAGAAGGACTTGCACGTTTTTGACACCTCGGATTACCCTACGTCTCATCCTTGTTATAGCCTTAAGAACAAAAAGGTTGTCGGGCTGTTCAAGGATGAAATGTGTGGTCGTCCTATTAGAGAATTCGTAGGTCTCAGAGCGAAATGTTATTCGTTCCTTGTGGCCCACGAAGATCCTAGCAATGCGGGTCAAAAACGTGTGTGTAAAGGTGTGCCTCGAGTTGCTATTAAGAGGAGTCTGCGACACGATATGTATCGCAAGTGTCTCACTGATCATTGTCGGTTTTCTGTCAGTGCGCTGTGTTTACGTAGCGATCATCATACGTTGTACACGATGCGTGTAAATAAGCAAGCGTTGTCACCGTATGATGATAAGCGCTATATATTAGACAATGGTCGTGATACGCTTGCGTACGGTCATTATCGGATACGTGCCGACGACGATGACGACTCTGCTCCTCCACCTGCTAAAATTCCCCGTTACACCACCTGTTAACAACAAAAAAACAAAAAAATTCTCACTGTGATATCTATAGTTATTGCCTCCTCACACTTCAGTTCGGACGGCAGTAAACGTAAGTTTATGTATTATTATTATTATTGTAACGATATTTGTGTTTATACATATTAGTTCGTAATGTGTGGTTTCTTTTTTTCAGGCGATAACTATTTCTAGTAGTCTGTGGGCTTTCCTACTATATATATATTTTGTAACAGCACTAATTCTGCATGTATCTCGTTAAGGTAACAACCTACATTACTAATTTTTTATCACTGTTGTAGCGTCACAGAACGTTCCATAAAAAGAAATCATTTATGTAGTAAGTTAGCATAAGAGGAAAGTGAAGTGAACAGTATCGAACCCAAGTAGTCCCAAAAAATTGTGTAATTTTGTATAATAATTATTTCTATCAACTTGAAAAAACGACCAAACTATGACTAAGACAAAACCCCATATATATTATTAAAGTGAATAAGAGTGAAAAAACCATAAGACACTATAAGAGAGAGAAATAATGTCAGAATCTACCAGAATAAAGTCAATAATTATTAAGTTTTATAACTATGAATATAGTATTAAAAAGTATTTTTTGTGAATAAATGGACATGATCCATCATTATATTATGTGATGTAAATAAAATAAATGTATTAAATGACTTAAATACATTATTAGAAGGAGTTTAAGTTAAAATAAAAATTGTATATTTGCAATGACAAAAAAATATTAATGTGTTGGATTTGAGACCATACACCAAGATTTCATGAAAAAATTAATTATTATCAGATTTAAATAAAAACTATATGTAATTGTCAAGCAGACAATAGTGAACAATTTATCTTAAATAAAGGAAGCTGTCAAATGAATAAAAAGCAGCCAAAATAGCCAAAAACAGTGTTAACTAAAAACATGTAGGCCTAATAGGCATCTAATATTGTATAATTTATGAATTTAATGTTGTCAAAATGCAACCAAACTGTATTAGAAAGCTGTAATATGATATGAAGCAACTATACAAATATACCTGACCAACTTTAACATTGTAATAGTCAAGTCAGCAAAATATTTACTTATACCATGTATGGCTGAAGCCAATTATCCAGTACAAAAGAATCATATCTGGCTAAAATACTTACATAATACTAACAAAAATAAGATAGAAAGGTACAATACATCAAAATACCTTGATAAGAAATAAACTCAGTTGAAAGTAAAATCAATTCTAAAAGAATTTAACTATTTAGAGTGAGATTTGTCACACCATAAAAAATGACATCTCAAGACAATCAATGATGCTATGTCATCTTGTGATAAATATAAAGTATGTACAAAGTAACCAGGTATCACAAAAGATAGACAAAATAATAAACTCTGTGTGTATAGTGGTGAAATAACACATATATTAAGGAAAAAGACTAATCATTGTATTAGAAAATTGACAAGAATTTAGGCCATGAGCAGAGGCCATATAAAATTGTATTTATTCGTGTTTTATTGATGTTAAAATGTGTTTATTTTGTTGTAGGAGAGTAGTAGTAGTAGATGTCCAGCTTGTGAAGGGAACTTTATAACTCCACAACAATTTTTATTATAAATATTGTGTTTTTAATGACTACAACTCAAGGTGAGGGTTGTATATTGTAATGTTTTTTAGACTTAAGTTAATTAGATACCAATCATATTTAGTATCGCTAGATTCAGTTAAAAACAAGGAATTTAAATACATTAATGGCATACAAATTGTAAGTACTAATGTGAAACTGTTTGATAAATACCAGTGTAAATTTTGAAATATCCATTGTATGAAGAATAAGAAATTCGTTCTAAAAGCTTCTACGGAAGTGAAAATTGTTCTATGACATTCCATTTCGTTTATTCTCGAACAATCTAGAAAGAATTTTTACACAAATATACCGGAAGTCGACGAAACAGTCATCCCGATTTAGTATAAAAGCGAGACAAAATTTGACCGAAAAGACACTTGAAAACTGAACGCCAGAACTGATGCATCTCACACAACCCTGATCAACGCAGCTAAGGCGAAACCGAGAGGCGAAAAATCGACAAGACACGGCAGGAAGGCTTTTTCCCGTACATAGACATACCCGACTGACTTAACCTCAACGAGAGTATACGCCAAAAAATATCGCTGAAATAGAGCAGCGATACGGCAAATTCTAATAGAAAGCACGCAGCCAGAACGTCGACGGCCCAGGAGGGTCCCAACATTTAATAGAGAACGAATTCTGCTGTGTTCGCATTGACTGACTAACGTGACAAATAATTCCCCCGAACGTAAACAAAACAATACACTGAGCCTTCCTCAAAACTGCATGGGGATCAGCGCTGCGGTGGCAGATTTCTGAATCAACGCTAAACAGATGATTCGTAGTGGCGGCGTTTGAACGAGATTTTACTGCCAAACGTTTTGACAAAAAGTGCGGAAAAAGTAACGATCGGAAAAATTGACTTTAAATAGATTCAGTGTACACCCGAAGAGGCGAGATCGAGAAACTACCCGAAGGAAGTGTCCAGTGAGAGAATAAACGACCATTGGAACGTGAGTTTACCAAAATTAAAATCATTGTTACCTGGTTACAATTATCACACAGTTGTACTTTACACGCCACACATACATCTTCAAATCACTTAGTTTTTTTTCTTGTAAGGCATCTAATTGATATGTCTTGGTAGTTCAAAGGAGTCACGTCCTGAGATTAAAGTTTTTTCATATATTAAACTCATGCTTGTCAACTGAGTCAGAATCTGAAATACTAGCCGATACTTGATTGGATATATTGTCAATAATAATAACTTGTAAAATTTTTTCTCTGCAATTTTATAATTTTTATGAATGGTAGTCCTTCAGACGATTTGTTTGTTGTTTTTAAAGAACTATTAAACTTAACTGATTTTTCAAAGTTAAACTGACTTGTTTAAATTTTTTCGTAGATTTAAAAAAAAAAAATTTTATCAATCACATTTAATTTTTCTTGGAACAAACGTTTCCAAGTGGCGCCCACAAAAGCATAGTTTTAAGTTGTATTACAGGACTACATCACTGCAGAGGATCCGGTCAACAGAGTAAGTAACAAAAGTGCGCGGAGGTAACGCCCGACACAGACTACAACACTTTTACAATAAACAACACCCAACCTTTTTCTTTTCGTTATAAATTGGCAGCCCAACTAGTGAGGCTTGAAAAAGACGGAACAAGCCCGGCAACTACCAACATATTAAAATGCCGCAACCAAAGGGAAAAAAGGTGAAGAAGACTGTGGAACCCGAGTTAAGTGTGGAAGACGGAGAGGCAGTACAAACGGAGGAAACGGAATTAGAACCGCCCACACTAGAAATGGAAAGACCGGTACAAATGGCAGACGAATTAGAGGAGCAAACGGGAGAAGAACCCATACAAATGGTAGAACAGACAGAGAAACCCGAACCAGAAAAAATAACAGGGAGCGTTGACACGAATATAATGATGATGATGGCGATGCTCCAAAGAATGGAAGAAAATATAAACGAAAAAATGAACAAAAATACAGAATCCCTGAAGGAGGATATGAACGAAAATACTAAAAAAAGTAATGAGCAAATGTTCCAAAAAATGGAAGAAATGAACAAAAATATGAATAAAAATAGACAGGAAGATAAGGAGGAGAATAATAAAAATATGGGGAAATTAGACAAAAACATAGAATCCTTAAGGGAGGATATAACCAAGAAAATAAATGATAATGGGAAAAAACTGGAGATATTTCAGGAGGAGAACAAAAAAAGCATAGAGTCCCTGAAAAAGGAAATTAGCATAAAATACGAAACAGTAACCAAAAAGATCGATGATAATAAAATTGATAGTGACAGGAAGGTCGAGAATATGGAGAAACAGTTGGAAAGGTTACGGGAGGGAAACAATACACGTTTCGAAAAAATAGAGGAACAGACAGTAGAGACCAAACAAGATGTTAGAAATCTTGAAAACAAGGTAAGGCAGAACCAAGACGCCATCATGCAGGAGGTGGGAGAAGTCCAGAAAGACGTTAGCGACACCGCTAACAGGCTGGATGAACAGATAAAAATTAACAAAAATAGTATACTGGAAATAGACCAGAGAGAGAAAAACCTGCAGGAAAGATTAGAGGCGCTGAGAGACACACCAATACTAAACACTCATACGTGTCATGGTGAAAACAGGGAAGTAATCAACTTCCAGGACTATCGACGAAACCCAATGGAATTTTTGGAATGAATGGAGGAGGTTATTGGGAGAAGTAGAGAAACAAGGTGGGATAGGATAAGAGAGATGCTTGACGAGACGTTTAAAAATACTAAGGATAACTGGTGGATAGCGGTACGACCCGAAATAACGAATTTAGCAGAGTTTAAACGTCAGTTTAAGGAAAAGTATTGGTCAGAGACCGCACAAAACAGGGTAAGAATGGACATTTTCTATGGCAAATACGATGCGTCCTATGGACAGTCCCCGACGTCTTATTTCCTGGGGAAGGTATGTTTAGCACGGAAGTTGATACCGCCGATCCCAGAAGAATGTTTGGTAAGGCAGTTAGCTGGACATTACAGCTATGGGATCAAGGATGCCCAATTATACCAACAAATTAACAAAATAGCCGATCTGGCCAAATTATTGGAAAATTGCGAATCCACAGGAAGGTTCCAGGATTACCAACCCCCCAATCGTAAGGTAGAGTACAACAACAATAATAACGGACCAAACCGGAATGGAGGTGGGAACGGTAATAATCTAAGCACCAATAATCAGAATAATAGTATCCCACCAAATGGCCGAAATGATACCACTCAGGGCCCAATTAACCGCAACTATCCGGGACCAAACAGAGGTAATTACACCGGGAATAACTACGGTAGGAACCTCCACCAGGGAAACGGTTATCGCGGGAATAATTATAGAGGAAGTAATTTTGGTCAACGTAATGGTTATCGCAACGGGGGAAACCAAGGAGGAAGCGATAGGAGAAACCAAAATGAGTACAGGCCCCAGGTAAATTATACAATGGCCAATAACCGACGGCCATATCCACCTAATGTACCCACTTACATGTTTTACCCACAACAGGCGCCAGCTAGCCAGGGTAACACGGCGAGTAGCCAACCTATTAACGGTAATCCCGAGGTCAGGCAGGAAACACAGACGGGTCAGCAACCCAATGTTCCAGGAGACCGGGCCAATGAGACAGTGGCTCATTTAAACTAAACGCGGCAGTGAACAAGGAAAACCGCCCTTCACTGAACCAATATTATGGGGTGACAAACGACGAACTTAGACAGGACAAAGACGGGACAATATTAAGAATAAATAATTACCTTAAGGATATTAGAGAGGAGTTATTAGAAGAAGGTGACGATATCATTAAAAATAGCAACCAAGGGAACAATAGTATCGTGCAGATTAAAGCATATATCAATGGCATAGAAGCGATACTACTCATTGACACGGGGTCAAATGTGTCACTTATTGATAGCATTGAGTTAGAGCGGATTAAACAAAATAGTGATTTACCAATACCCACTCTACCGATAAACAACATTGTTTTAGTCGGAGCAACGGGGAGGCAAAATAAATCAATAAAGAAACAGGTGTCATTAGAGATGACTAGTAATGGGGTAACAATACCGATAGGGTTATTAGTGGCGAGTAATTTACCCATGAGTATACTAATAGGCTGCGATATACTTAGGCCATACAATGCTGTGATAGATTTGGAAAGTAAGGTGATAACTTTTAAGACTAACAAGGGGATTTGGACCAATAATTTGATCGATGTCCAAGGAAGTGGTACAGACGATGCACCTTATCAAGCGATAGTGAACCATTATTATTGTACCGATCGTCCAATCAATATGCCATTATATCAGGAGGAAAACCCAGAGTTGTGGTTAGAAAAATTAGAAGAAATACGGGATTTCCAAAGGACGAAAGCAAGGGGTCTGGTCAGCGGAAAACAGGCGGAACAATTAATCGAGGTATACAACCGTTATAAACACATATTCTCGAACGCTCCAGGAAAAGCCAGAGATTATCAGTGCACCATAAAATTCAAAACTCCGGTGGAATTTAACAGGAAATCATACCCGATCGCATACTCGCTAAAGAATGAAGTCAGGGAAGAATTGAACAGGATGATAGAGGACGACATAATCGAGTATAGTCATTCGCCCTTTACCAGCCCAATCATAGCGGTACAAAAAAAGAACGGAAAGGTACGTATATGTCTCGATGCTAGGGAGATTAACAAAATGATTGTTAACGACCGCACTTCACCTGGGGAGATAGAGGAGATATTAAAAAAGTTCCACGGAATCAGATATATTAGCTCATGGGATACGGTATGCGGTTACTGGCAGATAGAACTCCACCCTGATAGTAGGAAATATATGGCATTCATATTCGAGGGCAGAAACTATCAGTTTAAGCGGTTACCTTTTGGCTTAATAAATTCTGTGGCGGTGTTTGTAAAGATAATGGACAGAATATTGGGGCAGGAAGTACTGAAGTTTACGACAGTGTACGTCGACGACCTACTGGTAACTTCAGCGAATTGGGACGACCATTGTAATAGGGTTGAACAGGTGCTACAGAAATTATCGGAGAATAATATCACCCTCAAATTAGACAAGTCCCAATTCATTGCAAATGAGGTGAAATTTTTAGGATTTAATTTAACAGAACAAGGGATTACTCCATCCAAGGAAAAGGTAGAGGCCATACAGAAGTTCCCCACCCCAAAGAATAGGAAACAGCTGCAGTCATTTTTAGGAATCTGCAACTATTACAGAAAGTTTCGGTCCAATTACTCAGAACTAACTGCCAGGTTCCAAAAGCAGTTATCAGCTAAAGACAAATGGACTTGGGGACCAGAGCAAGATGGAGTGCTCAATATCATAAAGGAAAAGTTTTTAGAAACAGTAATGTTGCATCATCCCGACTTTACAAAACCATTTTTTCTAAACTGCGATGCCAGTAACGTGAGTTTAGGTGCAGCCCTCTATCAGGAAGATCAGGACGGTAACCATTTAGTAATTAGCTTTGCTAGCCGCGTGCTGAACAGTTGCGAAAGAAACTACAATACTACCGAAAAAGAACTGTTGAGTGTAGTTTTCGCATGCGGTAAATTCAGGACATATATATTAGGGTACCCCATAACAGTTAGAAGCGACCACAAATCTATATCATTTTTAAAGCATTGTAAACTGAACCACGGAAGGCTGACTAGATGGGTTTTGGCCTTGCAAGAGTACAATATCACATGGGAATATATACCCGGCAAACAGAACGTAGCCGCCGACGTCTTATCTCGCGTCAATATACCAGACCAAACCTTTGACGGCGAAAAGGAACAATTAGCCAAGGTTTACCACATTATTAAGAGCAGGGAGGATTTAAAAGATATTTTGCACGAAATAAAGTCACAACAAGAGGCAGATCCGAAATTAGGAGATATTAGAATAAGGGTACAGGAAGGCGATGAGGTCATAAACAGGTTTTATTGTATTCACGATGACACTTTATTTATTAGGATTACCCCGCACCAGGAGAGTTGGAAATTAGTGATTCCACCAGCGATAGAGAGACCGCTAATAATCGACTATCACGAGAGGTACGGACATATGGGTGCCCTTAAAGTAAGGAAGGCATTGGAGGAGCAAACATACATCAAGGGGATGAATAAGAAGGTGCAACTGGCGATACGATCGTGCGATATTTGTCAAAAAGTTAAGTGTGATAACGAAAGGAAGGAAGGGGTCATGATACCCATATTATCTACCGAAAAATTGGAAAAGGTATTTCTCGATATCTGCGGACCCTTTCCACGCAGCGGTGGGAGACACCGATATAAGTTTATCGTAATCATTTTCGACCACTTTAGCAAGTATACAAAGCTATACCCAATAACTAGGGCAACGACCAGGAAAATAATAGACATAATAATCAAGCGTTATATAATGGAAGTGGGCCGACCGTATTCTATAATTACGGACCACGGTACTCAGTTTAGGGGAAAACTTTGGAAGGAAAGCTTGGGAGAACACGGAATAAAAACGTACAAGACGTCCGTATATCAACCGAATAGTAACCCAGCCGAGAGAGTGTTAAGGGAGGTAGGACGGTTGCTAAGAACATACTGCCATAACGAGCAGAAAAGATGGCATGAATATGTAGCCTCTACCGAGGGTTTTCTCAATTTCTCGCATCACAATACCATCGAGATGTCGCCATACACGGTTATGTTCGAAAGACCCCCACCACGAGAGATAAAAGAAATTATTAATTTTCCCGACGAACCCGCATACCAATTTGAAGGGGCAAAATTTTATAATAAGGTGTTAGAAAAAACGGAACAGCAGCGGAAAAAATATATCAGATCACAGCCTAAGGCAATTAAATATGAGGTAGGTGAAAAGGTGTTAGTTAAAAATAGAGAATTGCCCAGTGCTATACAAGGCATAACGAGGAAATTGCTACTCTTATATACAGGGCCTTTCACGATAACCAGGGATAATAAAAACAATACCTACGAGGTAACTGACACAATTAGGAGCAAGGTAAAAGGAACGTATAACCAGACTTCATTAAAAAAGTACCATGATTAAAAAAACGCGTCAGAATACTCAATCAGTAACCAATTACCATGACCAAAGACCCAAGTCAAATACAGCATCATAGAGAAGGTACCTTGACTAAACATGTCAACGTGAATTTTTTAACTTAGCCATAATTAGAAAGGAGGTAGAGATTTTTAAATAAATATAAATATTATTGTATAATGATTGTTATAAATAAATATTACGAGAAGGACACCTTACACCAAAGGCATAATGATATATATATAAAATATAGATTTATTTCCAATAGCCATGTCAACGTATATTTACCAGCTTACCCGTACTTAGAGAAGGAGAGAGACTGTTATTAATAAATATTACGAGAAGGACACCTTACACCAAAGGCATAAAGATATATATATAAAATATAGATTTATTTCCAATAGCCAAGTCAACGTATATTTACCAGCTTACCCGTACTTAGAGAAGGAGAGAGATTGTTATAAATAAATACTACAAGATGGACACTTAGTAAAGGAGAAAAGAGGGAGAAATACTGTCATATATTTGATACTAAATGGAAATGATAAATGAAAAATGAAAAAAAAAGGGAAAACAGTGTGTTACATAAGGAGGTAATGATGAATATGAATATAGCTATTGACATTGAATGATTTTAAACGATAATTTTAACCTGCGGAGAACGATATATTAATATAATTGTGAATTAATCAGAAGAGTTTAAGAAAGGGAATTTATGTGTAGGAGCCTATGATCTTTGAATAATGTATTTTTATTATTATTATTATTATTATTTGTTGCAAAGGTGCAATTATTATTTTCTGAACAGGGATGTGTTGCCTCTGATTTCAGTAGTTGTAGACAGGAAGGGACAGAGAATGTATGCCATAGCGAGCCACTCTGACTCCCAACCCTCTATGTAAGTTAGGGAATTGATAGGGAATTATATCAAAGATTAATTATAAGACATCAAGGTAAAAAGGAAAGGAATAGGTGATACGACAAAGAACGAACTAGGAATATTGAGTTGGATTAATATATTAAAGGAGTAGTACAGGAATTTAATTATAAGATAAAAGAATGAGATATAAAGAAGCTAATAAAGGGTTATTATAGAGATGATAATTTCATCAAAACCAAAGATATGTTGTTCCAAAATTATCAACTTTAACGGTGAGGCATATGTAGCGTCACAGAACGTTCCATAAAAAGAAATCATTTATATAGTAAGTTAGCATAAGAGGAAAGTGAAGTGAACAGTATCGAACCCAAGTAGTCCCAAAAAATTGTGTAATTTTGTATAATAATTATTTCTATCAACTTGAAAAAACGACCAAACTATGACTAAGACAAAACCCCATATATATTATTAAAGTGAATAAGAGTGAAAAAACCATAAGACACTATAAGAGAGAGAAATAATGTCAGAATCTACCAGAATAAAGTCAATAATTATTAAGTTTTATAACTATGAATATAGTATTAAAAAGTATTTTTTGTGAATAAATGGACATGATCCATCATTATATTATGTGATGTAAATAAAATAAATGTATTAAATGACTTAAATACATTATTAGAAGGAGTTTAAGTTAAAATAAAAATTGTATATTTGCAATGACAAAAAAATATTAATGTGTTGGATTTGAGACCATACACCAAGATTTCATGAAAAAATTAATTATTATCAGATTTAAATAAAAACTATATGTAATTGTCAAGCAGACAATAGTGAACAATTTATCTTAAATAAAGGAAGCTGTCAAATGAATAAAAAGCAGCCAAAATAGCCAAAAACAGTGTTAACTAAAAACATGTAGGCCTAATAGGCATCTAATATTGTATAATTTATGAATTTAATGTTGTCAAAATGCAACCAAACTGTATTAGAAAGCTGTAATATGATATGAAGCAACTATACAAATATACCTGACCAACTTTAACATTGTAATAGTCAAGTCAGCAAAATATTTACTTATACCATGTATGGCTGAAGCCAATTATCCAGTACAAAAGAATCATATCTGGCTAAAATACTTACATAATACTAACAAAAATAAGATAGAAAGGTACAATACATCAAAATACCTTGATAAGAAATAAACTCAGTTGAAAGTAAAATCAATTCTAAAAGAATTTAACTATTTAGAGTGAGATTTGTCACACCATAAAAAATGACATCTCAAGACAATCAATGATGCTATGTCATCTTGTGATAAATATAAAGTATGTACAAAGTAACCAGGTATCACAAAAGATAGACAAAATAATAAACTCTGTGTGTATAGTGGTGAAATAACACATATATTAAGGAAAAAGACTAATCATTGTATTAGAAAATTGACAAGAATTTAGGCCATGAGCAGAGGCCATATAAAATTGTATTTATTCGTGTTTTATTGATGTTAAAATGTGTTTATTTTGTTGTAGGAGAGTAGTAGTAGTAGATGTCCAGCTTGTGAAGGGAACTTTATAACTCCACAACAATTTTTATTATAAATATTGTGTTTTTAATGACTACAACTCAAGGTGAGGGTTGTATATTGTAATGTTTTTTAGACTTAAGTTAATTAGATACCAATCATATTTAGTATCGCTAGATTCAGTTAAAAACAAGGAATTTAAATACATTAATGGCATACAAATTGTAAGTACTAATGTGAAACTGTTTGATAAATACCAGTGTAAATTTTGAAATATCCATTGTATGAAGAATAAGAAATTCGTTCTAAAAGCTTCTACGGAAGTGAAAATTGTTCTATGACATTCCATTTCGTTTATTCTCGAACAATCTAGAAAGAATTTTTACACAAATATACCGGAAGTCGACGAAAACAGTCATCCCGATTTAGTATAAAAGCGAGACAAAATTTGACCGAAAAGACACTTGAAAACTGAACGCCAGAACTGATGCATCTCACACAACCCTGATCAACGCAGCTAAGGCGAAACCGAGAGGCGAAAAATCGACAAGACACGGCAGGAAGGCTTTTTCCCGTACATAGACATACCCGACTGACTTAACCTCAACGAGAGTATACGCCAAAAAATATCGCTGAAATAGAGCAGCGATACGGCAAATTCTAATAGAAAGCACGCAGCCAGAACGTCGACGGCCCAGGAGGGTCCCAACATTTAATAGAGAACGAATTCTGCTGTGTTCGCATTGACTGACTAACGTGACAAATAATTCCCCCGAACGTAAACAAAACAATACACTGAGCCTTCCTCAAAACTGCATGGGGATCAGCGCTGCGGTGGCAGATTTCTGAATCAACGCTAAACAGATGATTCGTAGTGGCGGCGTTTGAACGAGATTTTACTGCCAAACGTTTTGACAAAAAGTGCGGAAAAAGTAACGATCGGAAAAATTGACTTTAAATAGATTCAGTGTACACCCGAAGAGGCGAGATCGAGAAACTACCCGAAGGAAGTGTCCAGTGAGAGAATAAACGACCATTGGAACGTGAGTTTACCAAAATTAAAATCATTGTTACCTGGTTACAATTATCACACAGTTGTACTTTACACGCCACACATACATCTTCAAATCACTTAGTTTTTTTTCTTGTAAGGCATCTAATTGATATGTCTTGGTAGTTCAAAGGAGTCACGTCCTGAGATTAAAGTTTTTTCATATATTAAACTCATGCTTGTCAACTGAGTCAGAATCTGAAATACTAGCCGATACTTGATTGGATATATTGTCAATAATAATAACTTGTAAAATTTTTTCTCTGCAATTTTATAATTTTTATGAATGGTAGTCCTTCAGACGATTTGTTTGTTGTTTTTAAAGAACTATTAAACTTAACTGATTTTTCAAAGTTAAACTGACTTGTTTAAATTTTTTCGTAGATTTAAAAAAAAAAAATTTTATCAATCACATTTAATTTTTCTTGGAACAAACGTTTCCAAGTGGCGCCCACAAAAGCATAGTTTTAAGTTGTATTACAGGACTACATCACTGCAGAGGATCCGGTCAACAGAGTAAGTAACAAAAGTGCGCGGAGGTAACGCCCGACACAGACTACAACACTTTTACAATAAACAACACCCAACCTTTTTCTTTTCGTTATAAATTGGCAGCCCAACTAGTGAGGCTTGAAAAAGACGGAACAAGCCCGGCAACTACCAACATATTAAAATGCCGCAACCAAAGGGAAAAAAGGTGAAGAAGACTGTGGAACCCGAGTTAAGTGTGGAAGACGGAGAGGCAGTACAAACGGAGGAAACGGAATTAGAACCGCCCACACTAGAAATGGAAAGACCGGTACAAATGGCAGACGAATTAGAGGAGCAAACGGGAGAAGAACCCATACAAATGGTAGAACAGACAGAGAAACCCGAACCAGAAAAAATAACAGGGAGCGTTGACACGAATATAATGATGATGATGGCGATGCTCCAAAGAATGGAAGAAAATATAAACGAAAAAATGAACAAAAATACAGAATCCCTGAAGGAGGATATGAACGAAAATACTAAAAAAAGTAATGAGCAAATGTTCCAAAAAATGGAAGAAATGAACAAAAATATGAATAAAAATAGACAGGAAGATAAGGAGGAGAATAATAAAAATATGGGGAAATTAGACAAAAACATAGAATCCTTAAGGGAGGATATAACCAAGAAAATAAATGATAATGGGAAAAAACTGGAGATATTTCAGGAGGAGAACAAAAAAAGCATAGAGTCCCTGAAAAAGGAAATTAGCATAAAATACGAAACAGTAACCAAAAAGATCGATGATAATAAAATTGATAGTGACAGGAAGGTCGAGAATATGGAGAAACAGTTGGAAAGGTTACGGGAGGGAAACAATACACGTTTCGAAAAAATAGAGGAACAGACAGTAGAGACCAAACAAGATGTTAGAAATCTTGAAAACAAGGTAAGGCAGAACCAAGACGCCATCATGCAGGAGGTGGGAGAAGTCCAGAAAGACGTTAGCGACACCGCTAACAGGCTGGATGAACAGATAAAAATTAACAAAAATAGTATACTGGAAATAGACCAGAGAGAGAAAAACCTGCAGGAAAGATTAGAGGCGCTGAGAGACACACCAATACTAAACACTCATACGTGTCATGGTGAAAACAGGGAAGTAATCAACTTCCAGGACTATCGACGAAACCCAATGGAATTTTTGGAATGAATGGAGGAGGTTATTGGGAGAAGTAGAGAAACAAGGTGGGATAGGATAAGAGAGATGCTTGACGAGACGTTTAAAAATACTAAGGATAACTGGTGGATAGCGGTACGACCCGAAATAACGAATTTAGCAGAGTTTAAACGTCAGTTTAAGGAAAAGTATTGGTCAGAGACCGCACAAAACAGGGTAAGAATGGACATTTTCTATGGCAAATACGATGCGTCCTATGGACAGTCCCCGACGTCTTATTTCCTGGGGAAGGTATGTTTAGCACGGAAGTTGATACCGCCGATCCCAGAAGAATGTTTGGTAAGGCAGTTAGCTGGACATTACAGCTATGGGATCAAGGATGCCCAATTATACCAACAAATTAGCAAAATAGCCGATCTGGCCAAATTATTGGAAAATTGCGAATCCACAGGAAGGTTCCAGGATTACCAACCCCCCAATCGTAAGGTAGAGTACAACAACAATAATAACGGACCAAACCGGAATGGAGGTGGGAACGGTAATAATCTAAGCACCAATAATCAGAATAATAGTATCCCACCAAATGGCCGAAATGATACCACTCAGGGCCCAATTAACCGCAACTATCCGGGACCAAACAGAGGTAATTACACCGGGAATAACTACGGTAGGAACCTCCACCAGGGAAACGGTTATCGCGGGAATAATTATAGAGGAAGTAATTTTGGTCAACGTAATGGTTATCGCAACGGGGGAAACCAAGGAGGAAGCGATAGGAGAAACCAAAATGAGTACAGGCCCCAGGTAAATTATACAATGGCCAATAACCGACGGCCATATCCACCTAATGTACCCACTTACATGTTTTACCCACAACAGGCGCCAGCTAGCCAGGGTAACACGGCGAGTAGCCAACCTATTAACGGTAATCCCGAGGTCAGGCAGGAAACACAGACGGGTCAGCAACCCAATGTTCCAGGAGACCGGGCCAATGAGACAGTGGCTCATTTAAACTAAACGCGGCAGTGAACAAGGAAAACCGCCCTTCACTGAACCAATATTATGGGGTGACAAACGACGAACTTAGACAGGACAAAGACGGGACAATATTAAGAATAAATAATTACCTTAAGGATATTAGAGAGGAGTTATTAGAAGAAGGTGACGATATCATTAAAAATAGCAACCAAGGGAACAATAGTATCGTGCAGATTAAAGCATATATCAATGGCATAGAAGCGATACTACTCATTGACACGGGGTCAAATGTGTCACTTATTGATAGCATTGAGTTAGAGCGGATTAAACAAAATAGTGATTTACCAATACCCACTCTACCGATAAACAACATTGTTTTAGTCGGAGCAACGGGGAGGCAAAATAAATCAATAAAGAAACAGGTGTCATTAGAGATGACTAGTAATGGGGTAACAATACCGATAGGGTTATTAGTGGCGAGTAATTTACCCATGAGTATACTAATAGGCTGCGATATACTTAGGCCATACAATGCTGTGATAGATTTGGAAAGTAAGGTGATAACTTTTAAGACTAACAAGGGGATTTGGACCAATAATTTGATCGATGTCCAAGGAAGTGGTACAGACGATGCACCTTATCAAGCGATAGTGAACCATTATTATTGTACCGATCGTCCAATCAATATGCCATTATATCAGGAGGAAAACCCAGAGTTGTGGTTAGAAAAATTAGAAGAAATACGGGATTTCCAAAGGACGAAAGCAAGGGGTCTGGTCAGCGGAAAACAGGCGGAACAATTAATCGAGGTATACAACCGTTATAAACACATATTCTCGAACGCTCCAGGAAAAGCCAGAGATTATCAGTGCACCATAAAATTCAAAACTCCGGTGGAATTTAACAGGAAATCATACCCGATCGCATACTCGCTAAAGAATGAAGTCAGGGAAGAATTGAACAGGATGATAGAGGACGACATAATCGAGTATAGTCATTCGCCCTTTACCAGCCCAATCATAGCGGTACAAAAAAAGAACGGAAAGGTACGTATATGTCTCGATGCTAGGGAGATTAACAAAATGATTGTTAACGACCGCACTTCACCTGGGGAGATAGAGGAGATATTAAAAAAGTTCCACGGAATCAGATATATTAGCTCATGGGATACGGTATGCGGTTACTGGCAGATAGAACTCCACCCTGATAGTAGGAAATATATGGCATTCATATTCGAGGGCAGAAACTATCAGTTTAAGCGGTTACCTTTTGGCTTAATAAATTCTGTGGCGGTGTTTGTAAAGATAATGGACAGAATATTGGGGCAGGAAGTACTGAAGTTTACGACAGTGTACGTCGACGACCTACTGGTAACTTCAGCGAATTGGGACGACCATTGTAATAGGGTTGAACAGGTGCTACAGAAATTATCGGAGAATAATATCACCCTCAAATTAGACAAGTCCCAATTCATTGCAAATGAGGTGAAATTTTTAGGATTTAATTTAACAGAACAAGGGATTACTCCATCCAAGGAAAAGGTAGAGGCCATACAGAAGTTCCCCACCCCAAAGAATAGGAAACAGCTGCAGTCATTTTTAGGAATCTGCAACTATTACAGAAAGTTTCGGTCCAATTACTCAGAACTAACTGCCAGGTTCCAAAAGCAGTTATCAGCTAAAGACAAATGGACTTGGGGACCAGAGCAAGATGGAGTGCTCAATATCATAAAGGAAAAGTTTTTAGAAACAGTAATGTTGCATCATCCCGACTTTACAAAACCATTTTTTCTAAACTGCGATGCCAGTAACGTGAGTTTAGGTGCAGCCCTCTATCAGGAAGATCAGGACGGTAACCATTTAGTAATTAGCTTTGCTAGCCGCGTGCTGAACAGTTGCGAAAGAAACTACAATACTACCGAAAAAGAACTGTTGAGTGTAGTTTTCGCATGCGGTAAATTCAGGACATATATATTAGGGTACCCCATAACAGTTAGAAGCGACCACAAATCTATATCATTTTTAAAGCATTGTAAACTGAACCACGGAAGGCTGACTAGATGGGTTTTGGCCTTGCAAGAGTACAATATCACATGGGAATATATACCCGGCAAACAGAACGTAGCCGCCGACGTCTTATCTCGCGTCAATATACCAGACCAAACCTTTGACGGCGAAAAGGAACAATTAGCCAAGGTTTACCACATTATTAAGAGCAGGGAGGATTTAAAAGATATTTTGCACGAAATAAAGTCACAACAAGAGGCAGATCCGAAATTAGGAGATATTAGAATAAGGGTACAGGAAGGCGATGAGGTCATAAACAGGTTTTATTGTATTCACGATGACACTTTATTTATTAGGATTACCCCGCACCAGGAGAGTTGGAAATTAGTGATTCCACCAGCGATAGAGAGACCGCTAATAATCGACTATCACGAGAGGTACGGACATATGGGTGCCCTTAAAGTAAGGAAGGCATTGGAGGAGCAAACATACATCAAGGGGATGAATAAGAAGGTGCAACTGGCGATACGATCGTGCGATATTTGTCAAAAAGTTAAGTGTGATAACGAAAGGAAGGAAGGGGTCATGATACCCATATTATCTACCGAAAAATTGGAAAAGGTATTTCTCGATATCTGCGGACCCTTTCCACGCAGCGGTGGGAGACACCGATATAAGTTTATCGTAATCATTTTCGACCACTTTAGCAAGTATACAAAGCTATACCCAATAACTAGGGCAACGACCAGGAAAATAATAGACATAATAATCAAGCGTTATATAATGGAAGTGGGCCGACCGTATTCTATAATTACGGACCACGGTACTCAGTTTAGGGGAAAACTTTGGAAGGAAAGCTTGGGAGAACACGGAATAAAAACGTACAAGACGTCCGTATATCAACCGAATAGTAACCCAGCCGAGAGAGTGTTAAGGGAGGTAGGACGGTTGCTAAGAACATACTGCCATAACGAGCAGAAAAGATGGCATGAATATGTAGCCTCTACCGAGGGTTTTCTCAATTTCTCGCATCACAATACCATCGAGATGTCGCCATACACGGTTATGTTCGAAAGACCCCCACCACGAGAGATAAAAGAAATTATTAATTTTCCCGACGAACCCGCATACCAATTTGAAGGGGCAAAATTTTATAATAAGGTGTTAGAAAAAACGGAACAGCAGCGGAAAAAATATATCAGATCACAGCCTAAGGCAATTAAATATGAGGTAGGTGAAAAGGTGTTAGTTAAAAATAGAGAATTGCCCAGTGCTATACAAGGCATAACGAGGAAATTGCTACTCTTATATACAGGGCCTTTCACGATAACCAGGGATAATAAAAACAATACCTACGAGGTAACTGACACAATTAGGAGCAAGGTAAAAGGAACGTATAACCAGACTTCATTAAAAAAGTACCATGATTAAAAAAACGCGTCAGAATACTCAATCAGTAACCAATTACCATGACCAAAGACCCAAGTCAAATACAGCATCATAGAGAAGGTACCTTGACTAAACATGTCAACGTGAATTTTTTAACTTAGCCATAATTAGAAAGGAGGTAGAGATTTTTAAATAAATATAAATATTATTGTATAATGATTGTTATAAATAAATATTACGAGAAGGACACCTTACACCAAAGGCATAATGATATATATATAAAATATAGATTTATTTCCAATAGCCATGTCAACGTATATTTACCAGCTTACCCGTACTTAGAGAAGGAGAGAGACTGTTATTAATAAATATTACGAGAAGGACACCTTACACCAAAGGCATAAAGATATATATATAAAATATAGATTTATTTCCAATAGCCAAGTCAACGTATATTTACCAGCTTACCCGTACTTAGAGAAGGAGAGAGATTGTTATAAATAAATACTACAAGATGGACACTTAGTAAAGGAGAAAAGAGGGAGAAATACTGTCATATATTTGATACTAAATGGAAATGATAAATGAAAAATGAAAAAAAAAGGGAAAACAGTGTGTTACATAAGGAGGTAATGATGAATATGAATATAGCTATTGACATTGAATGATTTTAAACGATAATTTTAACCTGCGGAGAACGATATATTAATATAATTGTGAATTAATCAGAAGAGTTTAAGAAAGGGAATTTATGTGTAGGAGCCTATGATCTTTGAATAATGTATTTTTATTATTATTATTATTATTATTTGTTGCAAAGGTGCAATTATTATTTTCTGAACAGGGATGTGTTGCCTCTGATTTCAGTAGTTGTAGACAGGAAGGGACAGAGAATGTATGCCATAGCGAGCCACTCTGACTCCCAACCCTCTATGTAAGTTAGGGAATTGATAGGGAATTATATCAAAGATTAATTATAAGACATCAAGGTAAAAAGGAAAGGAATAGGTGATACGACAAAGAACGAACTAGGAATATTGAGTTGGATTAATATATTAAAGGAGTAGTACAGGAATTTAATTATAAGATAAAAGAATGAGATATAAAGAAGCTAATAAAGGGTTATTATAGAGATGATAATTTCATCAAAACCAAAGATATGTTGTTCCAAAATTATCAACTTTAACGGTGAGGCATATGTAGCGTCACAGAACGTTCCATAAAAAGAAATCATTTATATAGTAAGTTAGCATAAGAGGAAAGTGAAGTGAACAGTATCGAACCCAAGTAGTCCCAAAAAATTGTGTAATTTTGTATAATAATTATTTCTATCAACTTGAAAAAACGACCAAACTATGACTAAGACAAAACCCCATATATATTATTAAAGTGAATAAGAGTGAAAAAACCATAAGACACTATAAGAGAGAGAAATAATGTCAGAATCTACCAGAATAAAGTCAATAATTATTAAGTTTTATAACTATGAATATAGTATTAAAAAGTATTTTTTGTGAATAAATGGACATGATCCATCATTATATTATGTGATGTAAATAAAATAAATGTATTAAATGACTTAAATACATTATTAGAAGGAGTTTAAGTTAAAATAAAAATTGTATATTTGCAATGACAAAAAAATATTAATGTGTTGGATTTGAGACCATACACCAAGATTTCATGAAAAAATTAATTATTATCAGATTTAAATAAAAACTATATGTAATTGTCAAGCAGACAATAGTGAACAATTTATCTTAAATAAAGGAAGCTGTCAAATGAATAAAAAGCAGCCAAAATAGCCAAAAACAGTGTTAACTAAAAACATGTAGGCCTAATAGGCATCTAATATTGTATAATTTATGAATTTAATGTTGTCAAAATGCAACCAAACTGTATTAGAAAGCTGTAATATGATATGAAGCAACTATACAAATATACCTGACCAACTTTAACATTGTAATAGTCAAGTCAGCAAAATATTTACTTATACCATGTATGGCTGAAGCCAATTATCCAGTACAAAAGAATCATATCTGGCTAAAATACTTACATAATACTAACAAAAATAAGATAGAAAGGTACAATACATCAAAATACCTTGATAAGAAATAAACTCAGTTGAAAGTAAAATCAATTCTAAAAGAATTTAACTATTTAGAGTGAGATTTGTCACACCATAAAAAATGACATCTCAAGACAATCAATGATGCTATGTCATCTTGTGATAAATATAAAGTATGTACAAAGTAACCAGGTATCACAAAAGATAGACAAAATAATAAACTCTGTGTGTATAGTGGTGAAATAACACATATATTAAGGAAAAAGACTAATCATTGTATTAGAAAATTGACAAGAATTTAGGCCATGAGCAGAGGCCATATAAAATTGTATTTATTCGTGTTTTATTGATGTTAAAATGTGTTTATTTTGTTGTAGGAGAGTAGTAGTAGTAGATGTCCAGCTTGTGAAGGGAACTTTATAACTCCACAACAATTTTTATTATAAATATTGTGTTTTTAATGACTACAACTCAAGGTGAGGGTTGTATATTGTAATGTTTTTTAGACTTAAGTTAATTAGATACCAATCATATTTAGTATCGCTAGATTCAGTTAAAAACAAGGAATTTAAATACATTAATGGCATACAAATTGTAAGTACTAATGTGAAACTGTTTGATAAATACCAGTGTAAATTTTGAAATATCCATTGTATGAAGAATAAGAAATTCGTTCTAAAAGCTTCTACGGAAGTGAAAATTGTTCTATGACATTCCATTTCGTTTATTCTCGAACAATCTAGAAAGAATTTTTACACAAATATACCGGAAGTCGACGAAAACAGTCATCCCGATTTAGTATAAAAGCGAGACAAAATTTGACCGAAAAGACACTTGAAAACTGAACGCCAGAACTGATGCATCTCACACAACCCTGATCAACGCAGCTAAGGCGAAACCGAGAGGCGAAAAATCGACAAGACACGGCAGGAAGGCTTTTTCCCGTACATAGACATACCCGACTGACTTAACCTCAACGAGAGTATACGCCAAAAAATATCGCTGAAATAGAGCAGCGATACGGCAAATTCTAATAGAAAGCACGCAGCCAGAACGTCGACGGCCCAGGAGGGTCCCAACATTTAATAGAGAACGAATTCTGCTGTGTTCGCATTGACTGACTAACGTGACAAATAATTCCCCCGAACGTAAACAAAACAATACACTGAGCCTTCCTCAAAACTGCATGGGGATCAGCGCTGCGGTGGCAGATTTCTGAATCAACGCTAAACAGATGATTCGTAGTGGCGGCGTTTGAACGAGATTTTACTGCCAAACGTTTTGACAAAAAGTGCGGAAAAAGTAACGATCGGAAAAATTGACTTTAAATAGATTCAGTGTACACCCGAAGAGGCGAGATCGAGAAACTACCCGAAGGAAGTGTCCAGTGAGAGAATAAACGACCATTGGAACGTGAGTTTACCAAAATTAAAATCATTGTTACCTGGTTACAATTATCACACAGTTGTACTTTACACGCCACACATACATCTTCAAATCACTTAGTTTTTTTTCTTGTAAGGCATCTAATTGATATGTCTTGGTAGTTCAAAGGAGTCACGTCCTGAGATTAAAGTTTTTTCATATATTAAACTCATGCTTGTCAACTGAGTCAGAATCTGAAATACTAGCCGATACTTGATTGGATATATTGTCAATAATAATAACTTGTAAAATTTTTTCTCTGCAATTTTATAATTTTTATGAATGGTAGTCCTTCAGACGATTTGTTTGTTGTTTTTAAAGAACTATTAAACTTAACTGATTTTTCAAAGTTAAACTGACTTGTTTAAATTTTTTCGTAGATTTAAAAAAAAAAAAAATTTTATCAATCACATTTAATTTTTCTTGGAACAAACGTTTCCAAGTGGCGCCCACAAAAGCATAGTTTTAAGTTGTATTACAGGACTACATCACTGCAGAGGATCCGGTCAACAGAGTAAGTAACAAAAGTGCGCGGAGGTAACGCCCGACACAGACTACAACACTTTTACAATAAACAACACCCAACCTTTTCTTTTTGTTATACTGTGTGTGTTTGAATGTAGTGCAGATTCTAATTTACAAAGTTTTGATGAATGGACATTAACTTATGAGAGAGAGAATGACACATAATTTAAGAAGTTACTCGCGTAAAGCGTTGATTCTGCCAACTATATCTGTGTGTGTGATATTTAACATGATTTTAATGTTGTTGTATTGTTATGTTGCAGGTTGCTTCTCCTACAAGTACGACACAATTATATATAAACTTCGGAAAAATATCAATTTTATAACGTATTTATTTAATTGTGAATTTTATATTGTGAATTTTCAATTTTATAATGTATTTATTTAATTATGAATTGTGAATTTTATATTGTGAATGTTAAAATATATTTAATCATTTAAACAAATTGTGACTTTATTTTATTTCACTCTACACCTCTGAACATGTGTACAATTAATTTATTTTTGTGAACTGTTACATCAGACGATTTGTATGAATGTCAACCACCGTTTTCATGTGTGTATAATTTTAATTAATTTCGCTATACACCACTGAACCTAAATGCGTGTGTAAACTGTACCCATTAAACAGAAGTATTGTACCAGATTGATACGTCGTTAACGTATGGATTTGTCATCTGTAACAGCACACAGGTAAGTAGTTCATTGACAACAACACACATACATAGTTAATATTTGCCAAATATATATATTTCTAACAAGGATCAATCACACTGACTGCATTATAAAACTATTAATTAATTATTTAATACATTGAAAATGAAGACGGCGTTTTGACAACGAGAGAGAGAGCTAAAATTATTTACTCATCACACCGACTACTCAATGTACACGGTAAGCGAGACAGGAGAAAGGGTATGAAACCTTGCATAGTTGAAACGCGTGAGAGTGAGAGAGAGAGAGAGAGAGAGAGAGAGAGAGAGGACGTTACTATTTGTTGACACAGTTGACATGCGTGAGAGTGAGAGAGAGAGAGAGAGAGATAGAAAGAGAGGGCGTTAATATTTGTCGAATAAATATAAACTTTCTAATTTCATATACATGCGCGCGGTACTGACCACAGAGAGAGAGAGACATACACAACGTGTGTGAGAGAGAGAGAGAGAGCTAAAATTATTTACTCAATGTACACAGTGAGAGAGAGAGAGGGAGAGGAGAAAACGGTTTGAACATAACGTTTGACAACAAGAGAGAGTGAGAGAGAGAGAGAGATAGTTTTACTTACATTCAAATGTGTGAGAGAGAGAGAGAGAGAGAGTAAAAATTATGATCATATAGTTTGAATTTCCCACTACAGAAGAGAAAAAAAATGTTGGCAGATCTGCTCTATACACACACAATAATGTAAGATTGGTAACCCTGATCATATATTTTAATATATACACTATATAACACATATTTGAATTTCCCTCCCCCCCCCCGCCACAGAAAATGTTGACAACCCTGCTCATATAAAATATCTATACACTATAATAATACAAAGGTTGGTACACCTGATCATATAGATTTAATATACATTATAACACACGTCAAATTTGAACTCATGCAAAGGTTGGTACACCTGATCATATATTTTAATATACACTATAATGCATCGAGTTGGAACCACCCCCACCCACCGCCACCCGCTGATATGAAATAAAAAAAAACCACCCACCCAACACCACCCCCTGATATGCAAATCAGCTTTCTTAAAAAAATAAAAAATTATATTCACGGATGCTGGTGGTCCATTGAACCTCATCCCACCCCCTTGATATGCAAATCAATTTAATAAAAAAAATAAAAAACCAAATAAAAAAAATTAAAAAAATTTATTCGCGGAAATTCACGGTGCTGTGGTCCATCGGGATGCTGCGGGTCCAGCGGTTCGCGGATCTTGACGCAGATCAACGAAAAAGTCGCGGATGCTGTGGTCCAAGTCGCGGATGCTGTGGTCCAGATATGCCCTGAGGTGTGAGCCAGAACCCCCATTTTCCCTCTACTACACTCAGTAGCTTATCTATCTCCTGGTTATTTCTTTTTCTTCATTCGTCATCGTCTTTAACCGGACCATAAATACGTCTTACGATCTTTCTTTCAAACCTTCTTAGTGTTACGTGTTCCTTTTTTTGTCAATGCCCGTGCCTCACCTTCATAAGTAACAACTGGTCTGATAAGTGTTTTGTATATTTTTATTTTTGTGTTGCGACTATGAGTTTGCTTCTCAGTAGTCTGCTATTAGCATAATATGTCGTAGGAATTAAATGAATAATATTAATGAATGTACGAAAATGAAGTACTGCCGCAAAGTGTGATGAAGGTATGATAGGAAAGAAGACAGCAGTTACTCACTGAGGCGCTAGAGTAGGAATCGAAGATTGGAAAAAGAGATCTTTTTAAGATGAAAGTACGACCTGGTAAGTGTTGTACAGTAAATTAGACAAGATTTTCTCTAGAAAATATCTCCCTCTCTGGCTGTCAGTCTCTCTCTCTCTCTCTCTCTCTCTCTCTCTCTCTCTCTCTCTCTCTCTCTCTCTCTCTCTCTCTCTCTCTCTCTCCCCCTCTCCCTCCCTCTCCCCCCCTCTCCCCCCACACACACACACACATTATGCGCGGGTATTGTATGGATCGTCTGCAATCATCTCATTGATTGTATCACTGTTATGTATCATTGATTGTAGTTTTGACTGTTGTAACATCGAGTATATTTTCACTTCCATGTTCCGGAAGGAAATGGAGTATGGTGATCGCGAAAAAAATTATGTTCGAGATAAAGGGAGATTCTGATTGTACTACCCTTAAAACATGAAGAAAAGTCATTTTCCGAAAAGTGTGTGTGTGTTTCTATGTGTAGAATTTTTTCTATGGCGAACGATAACTGCCGCAAATTCAAACAGAATCGAATAATTTTCTGCACATTTGCCCGAGTTGTAGAGGACTCAAGGTCTACTGATTTTGGTGAAGATCGGTTAAGGGGAAGGGGTAGTTTACTTGCAACATTTACCAAGAGTAAAGTATTAGGTTTTACGTAATACTTTTAAATTGTTACGTTTTAACAAGAGTAAAGTACTTAATTTTGATAAATAAAGTATCCTGAAAAAAGGTCATAATAATCCACTGTAGAAAAGTTGATGAAATATCTATAAATGAAAAGGGTAGTTGAAGGGGGAGGGGGTCATTTTTTGTATTGATGTTATAAATTTATTCGACCGAAAACTTGAAAATTTCAAAAAAATATTAACAATTGATATCGTTCCATGCTATGTAACCACGGATACGTAAACAAAATAATTTTTCATTTTCAGAAATCTACAGATAAACTCTGGGGCGTTATTCGGTTTCTTTCGCATTGAAGATAATTTAATCAAATTAATTCTTTATTTTAAAAATATTAACAACTATGTACAATTCGTGTTTTGAATATCTTTCTCAGCGTTTTTACCAAAAAGAATGTTGATTTATTTGGTTTCGTTCTGAGTATACATATTAGAAATAATTTTATAATTAATTAGAACATGGAAGTCGTGTCTGGTTCCCCATACAAATTTTTTATAATTTATTTTGCATTCCTTGATTTGCACCAGAATGAGCATATTAGAGATCTGAAACTCTTTAAAATTTTATTAATTTTTTTAATTTAATTTTACTTTATATATACGATTCGAGAAGAAACAGTCACGCTTAATGTGACTCGACGAAATCCAAGCACAGAGTTACCACATACCGTAGGAGATTTGTTTAACGGCTGTCTATATGTACGAGATCTATATGTAAGTACTTTACGGTCTAGATCGTTGTCATTTTTCTCTCCCTACTTTGTCTTCTTATTTCTGCATCAGGCATTGTTTACCGTTACTATACACTGCTTTAGACTGAACTCTATGCTCCTGAGAGGAATGTGAAATAGAGAAAGAGCGTTGACACGCGCACGCGTAGGGAAACCAACGCATACTGAGAAATACTGATTCTCATTACATTATCAAAACTAACTCAACGCTCACTTTCCTCTCATCTAAAATAATTATGTTTCTCACAGATTCTCGAAAACTTTTAATTTGCACAAGGTACTTGTACCGCATCATTACAATTTCTGTTGTTTCAATTAACACTTTTTTTACTTCTACATTTCTTTCACTTGAATCCCACACTTTTAAACTTAGCGCCCCATGGGAAATGGATTCCTTCTTTCACGATAGGTAGGAATTTTTTAACAGTGGGCATAATGTTTTGATTTTTATAAAAATCCTGAACAACATTTCTCATTACACGCTTGTCGAAATCATCAAGAAAAAGTTTCCTTTTCTCACATGTTTTACGTTTTTTCTCCGGTGTGGAGAGTTGTCCTTCTGGACGGCTTTCTCAAATATTTAACGAAGCCTTACGATTTATTACAATAATACGCATCTCGTTTTGTTGCTTTTGATTCAGTGGCTGTGTCAGTGAGTTTCGTCGTTTTTATTAATCACATTTTTCAATTGTATTAACAATTATTTCGCGACCTTCACTGCAAACAACTAAACTTCAATTTTATTTCTTTCGTTGACACTTGAAGAGACGTTGTGAATTGGCAGCTACAAATAAACCAAAACAGGTTAATTGTCACTAACTCAAAGTAACTAAAAGTCCTCTAATCCTAAACGATAGTTCATAACTTCGTATTGTTAATATTACTATAACACAACTACATGAAAAGTACTAAGTTGTAGACACAAAACCAATAATACGTAGTCTTTGAACGTACTTAATACCGCAACGGTGAAAAACAGACTGCAGTTAAATTACAAAGTGTGTAATGCCTGATTGCCTTTGTGAGTGGATGCCAGTCTGCACTGTGAACATGGTTATAAATCATTGGCCGTGACAGACTAACACAAACACACTCACTCATACTGTATCCTCTCCATCAGAGATACATAGTTTAGTCTCATCAGTCTCGAAAAAGCCTGATCCCAGATGAGCTAAGCTTCCGCAGACAAACATTTACCTTTTATATATATATATATATATTCATTCAAATCCACTGTTCTTTTTTTATTGCAACTCCATCTTCTTTAGAATAAGTCAGATTTCCTTTTATAATACTCAGAATACCAGGAGACTCACATTCATCAATGACTTTATTATGCTTTGGAGCTTCAAATAGGCAAGAAAAGGACATTACTTTCAGCTACCCAATTTCAGCTACTTTTTACTTTTAAGTTTTGCTCATTTTTTATTTCTCATTAAATTTCTTCTTCTTAAATAGAAATTGAGAAGATAGTCCCTGGAGAGTCAATCTAATACAATAAATGGTTTAAAACAGATTTTGGGCGCAGAGATAAATGTTATAAACCAACAATATAAAAACAAGACGAAGACAGAGATATCGACTTATCTTAAATTTTAAGATAAGAATAAAAATGGATAAGATAAAAACAACACCTAATAAACATAAAAGAAAGAATGGGTTTTGTGGCTTAGTGTATTACCTCAATTTTAAAATATTCTAGCATACGTTTTGAGTATGGCTCTTCTATTCTGACCAATTCCTCTACAAATTTAAGTATGTAATTTGCTCCGAACAGGAAAACAGTTCGAATACAATTACTATTTGTTGATCCTTAGTTAAAATACACATAATAACCCAAATATTCGTAAAGTAGTAGCCACCAGTTTCTCTATATAATATTTTTAGTTATGTAGATTTCTACATCCTTATACCAGGGAGCAATGCCTTTGGGGAGTTAGTTTGTAGATTGTGTTTCCATTTGTTTTAGTATTTAAGAGTAGAAGTAATTATTAGACATCCATAGTTGGGTCCCAAGAGGATCACATTAACTCTTTTGGCACATTTTGATTCCATTAATATGTCCACCTTCTTTTAGAGGTAAATTTGGCTCGTTAAAGGCATAGTCTAAATAGGTTTTCGGATTAATAACATCGGCAACGGAATCAATTAATTTCACTCTGGTCTCTCTGTCCAAGTAAAACTCTTCCAACCCATATTTACTGTTTACGGTAACTCTACAATGTCCGTTCAAATAAGAAATTTCTGAGATATTAGGAGTGTATTGATGTGAAATTGTCTTTGTTATCGCTGATTAAATTATTTAATTTCTTATTTCTGGCTTCTAAAAGTCTGTTATGGTCCATAGTAAGAGGAGTATATATTTTACTGTCCATTTAATAGAAGAAAAATTAATTTACAATTTTTGCAGTTGAGCAATGTCAATGTGTGTCACTAGTTCTGGAAACTAATACGACAGTGAAGTCAAGTGTAAAACCCATGTGCGTCAATACTGTCCTTGTTTCTAATTGGTTAGCAATGAGCTTATATCCTTAAATTCGTAGTGACCGTCAATCAATGATTTTTCAGTGAAGTGTTTATGAGATCGGTCAAAAATATAAACACATATTTTAACTTATTTGTGTCGACGTTTCGAAAATGTTTATCGTCATCATCAGGACCTGTGTATGAATACAAAAGAAATGTCAGACACAACAGAACAATTATTTGTGTCATTATTTGTGTTTGTGTGCGTGTGTGTGGTTACAGGTGCGTGCGTGCGAATGTATGTATCATTGTATATGTGAAGGAGTTGAGATAGTTTGTTTACATCTTCAAATGTTTTCTTTAAGACAACGAGAAAATAATAATATCACAGAACGTAATTTATACACTATTACAATTTAAATTACTATATGTAATGATATTTTTAATTAATTATAAAAGCAATAATCAACAATTAGATATTAGATAGGTACAGAAAACGTTTATAAATATACCACTCACATATAGCATAGTAAAATATATTATAACTAAAAACAGATTAAGGGATGTTCAACTATGTAATTATTAAAAGTTGTTTTTAACATGTTTCACTCGCTACTGGTATTAAAAACAATCATTAATTTAGGAAAATATAAATTCCACAATAACTGTAGAACTTTACGACCTTACATCAGACAGTTTACATACTGTTACAAACACAACAAGTAAATCTATCTAATAAGTAAAATTGGATAATACTTATAATCATATTGTTGTAAATTATAGTCCAGAGTACTATAGAATATTGTAAAGTTATGTATATGTCAACAATCACACACTCTCTCTGTCTCTCACCCATTCTCCCTCTATCTCTCATTCTCACAACCTCTCACTCTCACTCTCTCTCCCTCCCACTCACTCACTCTTTCTCACTCTCTCTCATCAATCTCCCCCTTTATCCCCTTTCTCTCTCTCTCTCTCTAACACTCTCTCCCACTCCCCCCTCGCGCTCTCTCTCTCTCTCTCTCTCTCTCGTCTCGATTAATGTCGGAACGTCGACACAAATAAGTTAAAATTTGTGTTTATATTTTTGACCGATCCTCACAAAGCCTTCACTGAAAAGTGAAGTTGTTACTAGTTGGAAGTTACTAGAAGCTGACAGATAGTATTGTTACGTAATGGCGAAAAAGTGTTACACCATTGGAAAACATTCTACGTGTTTCTCGGATGTTCCAGTGGAATCCGGCTGCAGTGTTGCCAGGTCTTCCGAAATTTCAGATCTGATTTTTTTTAATATTCCAGAAAATACGAAATTAAGTGTAAATCTTCAGAATTTTTTCCGACGCGAGTTTCAGTGGGAGTAGGGCACGAAGCTGCGATTCGCGCGATAACGTACCTGCATGCGACGCGGGTCTTTTTCTGCGGCGGGTCACTTTCCTACTCTCGTTTCAGGCTATGTCGTATTTCTAGATTGTTGTTTTTGCGTACGATATGACGTCAAATCTGGTGTTTCATTGCAAGCGTAATTATAATTGGTTTCAATAAAAGTTTTGGTCTTGTCCAAAATTATAGTTCCTAATGATGTAATAGGCATTTTGCAATATCCACTTATTTTAACATTCTGCTTATTCAGCTAAGAGTGACTAATTGTTATTGTTTAGTCTCAAGCTGACAGAATCGCACTACATGACTGCACCTGAATAAACAGATACTGTAATGTATAGCCTACACCAGGTCATAATAATGTCAAATCGCCGTGATAAACATGAAAATGTCACTTTTCGAACTTAGTGAAAGATATTAAGGCACTTCACACTGAGTGGAGGATACTGAGAAACACACGAGGTAGACATAGACAATTAAAATCCAACAGAATTTTAGAATGCCGTGCGTAATGTGAAAAAGGGGGATGGTTCACCAATGTTTCCGAAGCTGTCTACCTTTATGCTGTCACTTCTGTGTTTACCCCATTCATCCGCCAGTTTTGAGAGAGTATTTTCTACTACAAACCGTACGAAAACTAAAATCAGAAATAGGCAGAGCACCCAAACGATCTCCGGACTTCTGCATACCAAAAGAAATACAAAATCTGCATCCTGCTATGATTTCAAAGTTGGCACGGAGTTTGCAAGTTTGATGAACAACAGTATCTACGTGACTGTCGGGGAAGAAGAAGAAGTGGAGGAGGAGGAGAAGGTTTAGAATATAAGACAACGTTGGTGAGCGAAAATTATTTTGTGATAATAATTTATACTGTATATTTTTTTTCGGTAATAGTTCCGATGGACACCCTTGTCTGAAAAAGTCACGAAACCTAAAAAAAACGGGTTTTTGTGTTTCTATGTAAACTACAGGTCAAGTCTAGGTGCGGAAACGAAAAACTTGAACTTTTTATTTGCAAGTTGCGAAAAAAATGCAAACTTACTTATAGCAATACAACACTGAAACACAATAACGTACCTTACATAGTGTATTCTATTATTCATATTATATGCAGAATAACGTTAACAATTAATAAATATTTACCCTTGTAGTCTTCATGCTGTTTGTAAATGCAAGTACCACATGAAAACTCGGTTGTGCAGAACATCACATTAAATTTTCTGTTACTTACTGAGGTAGTAAAAATACTGACTCAAGCACAGGTATGCCTTCATTTGCTAGTGCGCAGAGATTAGATGTTAGACAAATGATATATGTAACGTATGAATATACTGTAGATACGTATATATTACCACTTGGAGTCGTAGAGTTATTAATGACTTGAGAATTGTGTAATAAGGTCTGAGGGGCGAAGCCCCGAAGACGGGAGGTCTAGACTCTGAGGCCCGCTGACGGGCCGAGCGGCACCGGAGGTGCCGTTGGACATTACAGCATTGAGTTCTGTTTCAAAAAGAGTGATGTATAATTTTGTTTATACGTAGGCTTCATGTAAAATATGAAATAACGCATTTTTACGTTATTTCGACCCCAAAATAAATTTTTGCGAATTTATTGCAAATTTTTTTTGCGGATTATTTGCTTCCGCACCTATCTTTGGTCTGTAGTTTACGTAAAACCTGCAAAAACATCGGTTTTTGCAGGTTTCGTGGCTTTTCCAGACATGGGTGTCAATCAGAACTATTACCTTTTTTTCATTTAAACTTACTACATTTTCTTGAGATTTGTCAAAACAACTTCCGAAATTTTCGGCAATCTTCCGATCTTCCGAAAATTTTTTTCTAGACCTGGCAACACTGTCCGGCTGTAATATTGTGTACGTACGTGATCTCAACATGCGTTAGCCAGACTGTTCCCAGATTCGCCAGCCACTGTGTTAAGGTCACAAGCAATTACGTTCTGGTGTTTTCTAGTAGCGTTCTTTAATAGAAAATTTCATTTTTCATTTTTCGTTTTTCATTATTCTTAATTTCTATGTTTCAATCTAAGTAATTTATTTTCTTACCTCCTATCTCTTCTTTAAACTGGAAGTTTTTATCCTTATTATTTACCTCCTTTATAAACGCATGCACTTCTTCTATGCTTCCATCCCAAATTACTAATACATCGTCATCGTATCTAGTCCATAATTTTATACTGTCTTTGTACCTAGTTGAATTTATAAATTGCTTTTCAAAATCATGCATGTATCTATTTTTTTACAACACACACACACACACACACACACACACACACACACACACACACACACACACACACACACACACACACACACACACACACACACACACACACACACACACACACACACACACACACACACACACACACACACACACACACACACACACACACACACACACACACACACACACACACACACACACACACACACACACACACACACACACACACACACACACACACACACACACACACACACACACACACACACACACACACACACACACACACACACACACACACACACACACACACACACACACACACACACACACACACACACACACACACACACACACACACACACACACACACACACACACACACACACACACACACACACACACACGCACACGCACGCACACGCACACGCACGCACACGCACGCACGCACGCACGCACACACACACGCAACATAGCCTACATACACACGGAATGTGCTAGAAAAATATGTAACTGTACAGACGGGGAGACAGGGCTCGGAGGTTGGGAAGGGACATTTGACTTATAGCTTGTTTGTGGGGGTGTGTGTGGACAGTGGGGTGAGTGGGGGTGTGAAGAGCTTGTTTTATTCTGGTTGTTATTTCCGATCTGACGATGAGCTGAGAAACTTGAAAGCGCTAATCGGAATAATTTTTCTATCGTGGTGTGCAACAGTGATAATTCTGTTTGTGATTATAACCACTAACACAACTTTCTTAATTAGTAGATTATAATAAATAAATCACCTTGTATCCGTCGTGTGACTTCGTTACGTCGATTAAAATGACGCGTTTCGGAACATATGCTCCATCATCAGATTAAATCACTCTATTGAGGTCGTTAACAGTTAAAATCACATGTTACACATAATTGTCAACTAATGTATAGGTTTAAAGGTGGCCACCTTCAAAACAAACAATAGTCTATTAAAAATACTACGTCACAGAAATCCCATACCTTTAGAAAAGAAATCCGGCATATATAAATTATCATGTAACGACTGCAACCGTTTTTACATTGGTCAAACGGGGAGAGGTGTCCTCAAACGATTTTAAAAACACACACCAAAACGTCACCTAAATAATCTCACTTTGTTAAATAATATCAAGTCCAACTTTGCCCGCCACTTAATCTTACACAATCATAATTATACCGATTTCAAATCTAATTTGATACCCCTACATGTGTGCAACAAAGGCCGTTACATGGAGGCAATAGAAGAGTTCGAAATATACAAAGCATATAATAACATAAACAGCCGAGACTTCATATTGAATGACCAATTAAATTTTAAATCCAACCCGCTATACGATACAGCATTGAACCTGCTTAGGTGTAATCACTCAAATAATAATTCAGTGTCCGATCGGCTTCGCTGTGGTGCGCACCATTTAGAAAGCGAGTGAGTTACATTAGTTGACAATTATGTGTAACATGTGATTTTAACTGTTAACGATCTCAATAGAGTGATTTAATCTGATGATGGAGCATATGTTCCGAAACGCGTCATTTTAATCGACGTAACGAAGTCACACGACGGATACAAGGTGATTTATTTATTATAATCTACTATTCCTACGTGACTTGGATACCAAGAACCAACATGCATTTTAAATTTCTTAATTACTCGAATTTAATATACAAGAAATGGTCGATTCAATTTGATTTAACTTATTTTATTTTAATGTTTATTTAGTTAATCGGCTGTTTTGATGGTTATATTGAAAGAATTTTATGTTTATGTTTATATTATGATAATTCTGTTTGTGTTATGTGCTTTATAATTGTGTGGGACAATTGTAATACAACTGTGTTTTATACTCGTTGACATTATTGTTGTGTGTGAACAATTTTTATTTGTTTTGTTGTAAGAGACTATCTTGTTGATTACAAACTGTTTAATTGTGATAATTAAAGCTGGTGATTAATGGCTTAATTGGTGTCTTGTATTTTGTTTTCCACTGTACCTACGACGATCAAGGAGACCGTCGTAACAGTATAAAGCCTACAGTGCTGATCATCCATCATCATCATCATTATCTTTTACTACAATTGGACTCTTCTACCAGATTTTGTGCTAGTATCTACAATCTACGTAACACCGAATTGATGGTATACAAGTGGAGGACTGGAAGGACTCACCGCTAGCCGAAGCAGCTTAGACTGCGTCATCTGCTGGACTCCAAATTTCTACAGTTGGGTCAATCTACATCTACATCTGCAATCGCCTATAACTACAACAGACAACTCTACAATCAAGACGTCTACAGACGATAGAAGACATCTGACTTCACCTTATCAATCATCGAATTTACAGGGATAAGTTTAGAATTATAAGTAAAAACGTATCTATAAAGTAAGCATAGTCATATAGATAGGAAGCAGTTGCAGTACAGAAATAACCACGAAACATAAATAATGAAGATTAAAAATTAAAACATAAACATAAAACCAAACTTTTTTTCTGTCTTGCTTAGTGTACAATTGTTTTTGCAGCTATCTCCCCACCGTCTCTGCAAAGGCACTTGGAAACGTTTCTGCCAATCTTGTACAGAATTTCCCTGCTGACAGTAAAATTTAGAAAAGCTGGCTGACCGTAAAGAACGAGGTAGATTGCATTTTGTAATGTAATGATTCTTAAATTCTGTAAAAATGATACTATAAACAGCCCTGTTTGGTATTTCTACTTTGGTTTCGACTACGTCATTATAACCGTCATCAAAGTCGCTGTCATTGACTGCTTCACTATACGTCAAGAATCCTATCTCAAGTAGGTGAGACAATATGAAATCTACATTTTGGACTTGAAGTTTTGTTACTATGTAAATACATATCTTTCAAATCAATAACGTCTGTTATACTGATGTCATCATACACAGTTATGTATTGTTACGAGAAGCCTACCGAACAACCCAGAACATTCTCCACTCCCCCCGTCAAGTGTGGCAGCTGTTGCGTCATTCAAGTAGGTGGTTCTAGTGAGTTCCAGGAACACTTGAGATACGCATTAAGCCGCCGGCGTGCAGTTAAGGAGGGAAAGCTGTACTGAACCTCAGCGCGGCGTATATAAGCCTTAGCAGTCGGGTTGTCAGTTCAGTTACGTGAGCGATTTTCGTTAGTGCGGTTTAAGTGTTTGTCGAAGTGAAGTAGTATTGTGTTAGTAATTGTGTGAAACTCTATTAATAGACATTGTTATTGCGTGTGGACAAATCTAACTGGAAATATTGGACGAGTTAATTATAAACTGTTTAATTGTGATAATTAAAGTTGGTGATTAATGCCTTAATTGGTGCCTTGTATTTTGTTTTCCACTGTACCATACGACGACCAAGTAGACCGTCGTAACAGTACATACTTGAACCGTTTAACAGTAAAGCAACATTAGTTTGAATTTCTGCATATTTTAACATGTTACAAATACTTGAAACGCAACCGCTTTACTTTCAATGCGGAATGGCTTCATTGGTTTCCAAAAACGATAAGAATGAAAATGTGTAATACATGCGTCTTCCTTTTTTGCATACGTATCCGTTGTATACTTTTCTTGCCAATTCAGTTTTATTGGATTGTGATTTGAAGTCTTCTTTATGGAATAATTGACCGACTTCATCCTCTGTCAGCCTGTAAAAACTGATAAACGGATGGTCGTCCAAAAACCGGTAACTCTCCAGGTTGTTAATGTCTGACAATCCGGTCGATTAGATATAAGAAACACCTGTCACAACAGCCATATCCACGTCAACCACGCCACTCTTCACCACGTTTCCTAGGATCGCTGATGTTAAATCGATTATGTCTTCGAAAATTAAATTATCTTTTATAAGTAATAAAGCCTCAATTATGATGCAATCATATTCATCGGCAAGGACAATAACCGGTTTGCTGAAGTGTTGATTTAAATACGTCACTAAATTTCGTAATCCTATTGCCGTGTCGTATTTTGTCATAGTTTTATAACGATGTATCAGAATTTTTACACACAGTTTTGTCTGATTCTAATAAGTAGGAACTGTTCAAAAGATACGCACGTTCTCTGTAACTACCATGAACAGAAATCTTGAATTCTTCAATGGCATCTTCAAAACTTGTTACAGTACCATTTGTTTTAAAGTCCACAAACAAAACTGCCCATTTTCCAAAATTATTGTCAATAAACTGTCGTAAATTTTTAACTTACTGAACGTATCCCGGCTTTGCCGATGTTTTATTGCTTTTATAGATAAAAACTGTTTAATCATTGCGGGTTTGTAGATTTGCCGAACTTTTTGGGCGCAGTAATTAACATTCGACTCCCTGTCTCGAAAACATAGTTAAAAGCGGAGGCTTGTCTACAAATCCTTCTGCTTTTGATACTCTTAAATAGTCACTTGTTTCGTCAAATACAGATCCCTAAAAAAGAAAAGCACAAACTTAAATACTGCAGCTGACAGGACGTATTCACAGGAATCATTAAATTAACGCGTGTTATAATATTGTTACGACGGTCTAACTGATCGCCTTGTGGTACAGTGGAAAACAAAATACAAGACACAAATGAAGTCACTGAAAACCAGCTTTAATTATCACAATTAACAGTTTGTAATCAACACGTCATTCAACAAGAATATACTCGTACAATAATTCTAGTTAATTTGTCCACACCAATAATAAAGTCAACTAACAGAGTCGCGCATAGTAATCGCTTTTCACTAATAACCACTTGAGCGCACAGAGTAATCGTCCGAAGTAAACTCGAACCTTACTTGAATAAATCGCCACTTAAAACAGAAAGTAAGCGTCGCTGGATGCTTGTATTTATACCCCGCTGAGATTCCAGAATAATCCACAATACGCGTCAGCACTATTAAAAAAACGCTAGAGCGTAATTGTTTGCGGCCTTGAACACAGTGAGCGCAGACCGGTGAGTCTGGAACAGTCTCGTTAATGCATGTTAAGACAGTCACGTACGCACACAACGTTACAGCTTGTTCTGCTGGGATAGCAGAGAAAGGTGTAGAACGTTCTGTAACGGCATACCAATATTCATCAACAGTGTCGACAATGTAATGCATCTTAATAGTCAAGAGTTGTAAAAAATTCAATACCAAATTAACCACAAAAAAACTTTAACTACTCTAAGACTGCCATGCCTGTACACGTCTATCTCTGTATGAAAATGAAAATGCAAATGTAGAGAGAGAGAGATAAATAGGTAAAGATTATATTTATATTAATTTAATAATCTTCATGATCAAGACGATGGCGCGGAACAGAGTCCGGTGGCGGAAGTTCATTGATGCCCTATGCTCCACTTAGGAGATGCAGGAATAATGATGATGAATAATCTTCTTAGAAATTTTCTAGAAATCTACAAATTTATAAGCAAAACCTTCTGCATTCTAGATTCGTTTGCAATAATTCTTTTTTTTAAATTGGAAAATGGAAAATTTAATAAGACCATCTTCAAAAACTATAAAACTAACCTCGCAAAGTGAACAGTACGTCAAAATCATAACCATAACTATATGTTATAAAAACATTTTTACAACCACATAAAATCTTTAAAAATTTATTCTTCAATCTTAAAAATGTATTAAATCATCAAAGCCAGCTAACGTTTCAATACTGTGTAACAATAAGATTAATCTCTGTTACGTTACACATAAGATACAGATGATATCTGCTGTTATCACCAATAAAATTGAATGTATTGCATTCTTTTCGATATAAAAAATATTTATTAACAGTAATAGGCAATTACTTAATATACAACGATCCGTAAGTAATAAATCTCTTATCAGTAAATTCAACAGATAATAAAATACAACTTAAACACGCGGTCACTGTTTCTTAGTTGTATGCGATCAATTCGGTGTTAAGTAGATTGTAGATACTAGCACAACATCTGGCAGAAGAGTCCAATTGTAGTAGAATATGATGATGATGATGATGATCGATGGTGAGCACTGTATGTGTTGTAGTGCAGTGGACCGGGAATTAAAAACATGCACGGTAACTTGTCCGTTATTCCTACCATCAATTCCGTTTTAAATAATTTTAAAGAAACAGATGTCCGGTTCTTGAGCTAAAGATGTTAAAACGATAAACTCTCCATTATTGCAAAATTTTCAGGTCCTACATGGAAAACGAGATCAATGTAAACACAATGCTAGCAACCGCCGGCTACGCCTGGCAGAGAACGACATGTATTTTTTGTTGAACAATACCAGTCAGATCTGTAATGGAGTAATCTTTGCTAGTATCAGGGTTATTTTTGCAACTTCTATTTAATAAAAACAAATTTAATAAGAAATAAAAAAAGAGCAAAACTTAAAAATAGCTGAAATTGGGTAGCTGAAAGTAAAGTAATGTCCTTTTCTTATCTATTTTACAGTTGAGAAGGTCCCTTAGTAGAAAGTAAAGCTAAATAATCAGTTAATTTAACACCTAATTATTTTACATGTTTTAAAAATTGTTTTCTTTATATTATGTGTTCTAAAGTGAGCTTCTGAGTATGCTAAAAAGTGAGTTGTTTGGTTAATAATTTTGGAGAAAAAATTCGTTTTAATATTCGCTTTTACGATTGGTCTAAAAGTTGTTTAGAAGCTAGCTTTTTAATGAATTTTCTTTTGAAATTTTATTTGGCTCCGAAAGTGGAGTAGAAGGCCCATATTAAAATCTACTTAATTTTGTATATCTTCAAATAAATGTACTGTAAGTAGGTTTATTTTCACCTAACGCACGCATCACAGAATTTATTCTGTATCTTCAGAAGTTTGTTTGAAATGTAATTGAATGTTTCGCTTACAGTATAATTAACGGATAATCGATTTTACTTCGATTCTATTTTCGATTGTTGTAATGTTTATGTAGTCATCTATTTATTATATATTTAATGTTTTATTTTATGATTCTAATAAATGTATGATTTAAAATAAATCGTCTTGTTTTGTTTTTATTTGAGTTTGTTCTTTAATTAGTAGATTTTTATTATTATGTTTGTAAGTACTAAGATTTTCCCAGATACTTTTGTTACCTTTTTGCAGGTTTTTAATTAATTTGACATTTTGAATGTCTGGAAATTTATGTTTATGTTTATATGTATTATATCTTGGTTATATTACATTATTATATCTTTATTTATATTAACATTATCACACATATATAAAACAACATTAAAGAAACAATGTTATGTTCATTTTTCGAATATTCCTGAAGAAAACTGAAATAACAGAAAGTCAAGTGCCGGGCGCGCCTGATTACATCAACGTCCTCGTTCCAAACGGTCGCCATAGAGGAGTCGCTGACTCCAGGCGACGAGCTAAATCTATAGTGAATTGTTCAAATATTCCCTTCCAATTGGGTGGTTCGAGGCACGGCGCTCGTTGTTACTGCCGTGATATGCGACATAGCCGTGTCAGCCCGGCTCCTCTGTACCGTGTGTGTGTGTGCGTGTGTCGCTCACATGCAAGTACGCGTATCTCTCTAATAACACTACAATAAATTCCACTACATTTATTTCACAGTCCACTGAGCACATCAAGGACAGCCACTACACACAAATAATTCCATAAAAATGTCGACATCGAGTTTTTCGTTTTACTAACCCAAGCGCAGCACCAGTGTAGTATTCCAAATGTTTCAATTTCGTAAGGATAATTGTGTGTAGAAAAGGGTAGGAGAGTTCTGATTTTTGAATTTCACACGTAGGTTACAGGACTGTAATCGCAAATCGATCAGTAAAATCAGTAGATCAATAACTGTAATCGATCCCAGTATTTTGTGCGTTACATGCAACAATTAAATTAGTAAACTAACCTTTACTAACCCGCCGTGTGATTTCAAGTAGATTTCGTTACTACGCGTTTCGAAGCATATGCTTAATCATCAGGTAACTTCAAATAAATTATATCACTCTTTCGAGGTCGTCACTAAATAAAATCCAATTCAGCATACGGATTGTACGCGGTGTTAAGTGCGCACCCACTCAAGCTCAATCTACTACTGCACGGTCGTTGGTCCTTATCCGAGCAAGCAGGTTCAAGGCTGTGTGGTATAGCTGATTGGATATAGAGTTCAACTGATCATCCAACACAGAATCGCGACTGTTTACATTCGTGTATGCTCCATAAATTTCAAACTCTTCCAAGGTATTCATGAAACGGCCCATTTCACAAATATGTAACGGTATCAAATTGGAGTTGAATTTTGTATAATTATGATTGTATGAAATCAAATGTTGAGCAAAATTATATTTCGTATTATTGTGGTTGTAATTCCTTATTTGCTTAGGCATATGTTTGCGGAAACGTTTTAGGAAACCCCTCCCCGTCTGTCCAATATAAAAGCAATCACAGTCATTAAACATCAATTTATATATACCTGATTTCTTTTCCAAAGGTGTGGGTTTATTTGGTCTGAGTCTCTCTCTTCCAGGTTAGTGGCCCATACGCTGGTTGGCAGCGGTTCGCCATTCTTCACGCTTCTCTGGTTTTCTTTTCAACTCACAATATGATGTGCAGTTCATATCGACCATAAGCTGTTTCATGTAGTCTAAACGGGGTCGTCCTCTGTGATTCTTCCCTTTAATTGTTCCTTCAACCCATTGTGTCGTAGAATATGCCCTATAAACTTAGCTCTTCTGCCTTTTAAATTTTGTAGGAAGCTCTTCTTCTCCTGAGTTCTTCTAAATACTTCCTCATTCGTTATATTCTCCCTCCAGCTTATCTTGAATATTCTTTTGTAGCACCAGGTTCAAATGCTTGGAGTCTTTTCTTGTCACTTTCTCCAATTGTCCAAGATTCACTCCTGTATAGGGGAGCACTCCACACGTATGTCTTTACTAGATTCTTCCTTTTGTTAGGCAGATAGTGTTTGAAGTGAAAAGGTTTTTCTGTTTGTTGAAAGCAATTTTAGCCTGGTTAATTCTGCTTATAATTTCCTTACTGCTACGTTCATCACTTGTGATTTTAATTCCTAGATAGATATATTCTTTAACTGCTTGGGGAACATTATTTCCATGAGTTATTCTGACTGTAACTTCTTCCTTCCGGCTAGAGACTAGGACTTTGGTCTTTTGTTCATTTACTTTCATATTGAATTCATTCTTCATTACTTGATCCACTGTGTCAAGATCTTTTGTAGATCTTCGTTGCTCTCGGCAGTTACTGCTATGTCATCTGTGAACCTAAGCATGTCCAGTTCTTCCCCGTGTATGTTTAGTCCGAGATAGGTGTCTTCTCTTACTCTATCGATCGCTTCTTGGACGTACAAATTAAACAAACATGGAGATAGAGAACATCCCTCTTTTACTCCTTTCTCAATGTTTGCCTCCTCTTGATAGTCAATCACATCACTTTATATATACCTGATTTCTCTTCCAAAGGAGTGGCCTGTGTGGAATATAGCGTTATGACATGGATCAGAATGGTGGGTCTTAAACAGGAGACACAAACGTATTAAGCAAGAAATGTTTTGCTGAGACATTTGTAATTATACGGGTGAACAGAATAGTCGTTCAGAAAATCAGAAGACAAATGGAAAGAAAGAAATCAAGACGCGATTTTAAAAAAGAAAAATGACTAGTATAGTATTGACAGGAAAGACTTTGATAACACTATAGTCATCCCTCGGCCCCTCGCAGCGAGAGTCCAATTTCATTACAGGAATCAGATCGCAGCTACCTTTAGCTAGCTCTTCGTTCGACCTACAGACATTTTATCCAAAAGTACAGTCATTCCTCACGAAGGTTGAGGATAGTCTTAATCCACCTGACATGGTGGTACCATTTTAGCTGATACGTAATTTTTTCAGAACTGAAGCGTCCACTTATTTAATTAATATTTAAATGATTTTAAATATAATTTTAGGGCCTGGAAGTCATGTATGGTTCTCCATACGATTTTTTAATTTTTAATGCAAAATTGAAATGAAAAAAAATCCATAGAAACTACTACTTTGTTGCCGATAACGTAGTACACGTACAAAAAATTATACCCTCCTCCTTCAACTTTCATTTTCATTTATAGAAAATTAATCCCTCCCCCTTCAAATACCCTTTTCATTTATAGATTTTTCATCTACCTGTCTACAGTGGATTATTATGACCTTCTTTTCAGGATACTTTATTTATGAAAATAAAAATTATTTCTCTTGTTAAAACGTAAAGTGTTGCAGATATTCTACTTCTTCGCCTTACCCGAACCTCACCAAAATCAATAGGTCTTGAGTCCTCTACAACTCGGGCACATACGCAAAAAATTATTTGATTCTATTTGAATTTGCGGCAGTTATTGTTTGCCATAGAATAAATTACACACACACACACACACACACACACACACACACACACACACACACACACACACACACACACACACACACACACACACACACACACACACACACACACACACACACACACACACACACACACACACACACACACACACACACACACACACACACACACACACACACACACACACACACACACACACACACACACACACACACACACACGCACGCACGCACGCACACACACACACACACACACACACACACGCACGCACGCACACACGCACGCACGCACGCACGCACGCACGCACGCACGCACGCACGCACGCACGCACGCACGCACGCACGCACGCACATTACGGAAAATGACTTTTCTTCATATTTTGAGGATAGTACAATCAGAATCAGCCCTTATCTCGAACTCGATTTTTTTCGCGATCGCTATACTTCCATTTCCTTACGGAACGTGGAAGCAAAACAATGTTTAATACTTTTAATATATTTAAACTCTTACATTTTGTATAAAAAATATAAATAACACACGTGAAGTATTAAGTAGACCTACAATATAAATATATATACGCGTAATAATAAATAATATATGTACAATACAAAACTAAAATTATATATTTTGTGAGTATGTCCAGCCATGCGCTCGTCGTCCCATCGTGGTGGCACACAAGGACACATATAACACCGCAGAGCACATTTCACAACAATGTCCAGTCTCAAGTGTCTCAGTGTAGCTTATTTTTCTTCACGTGGTTGCCCGCACAACAAAGTTTCTCTCACAACGAGGCGCCAAAGTATTGACTTGGGGAATATAAATTGTTTCCGGCTCCACTCAGTGCGTTCATAAAGTGACTCGGGCTTTCCACAATGCGAGGTAATTCTCCGGCACTTACGTCCCTACACTGTCTTGGTTCTCTCACTTACCTTCCTAGCAGGCCTACCACACAGCACAGCTCTGTACACAATGTTGGAGATTTTTTCAACGTTTCACTCAAAGTAAGAAATGTATTCATATACATTTGCGATTTGGAAAAACGTTTAAAGTTTTTCGCATACCATCCAAACTTTACGATCTTTCCACTCATCATCCTTCAGATTTTTCTGTGGCATTCCTTATGCCTTCCATCCAAATCTCTTGGTGCCTCTCTCTTTTGTTTCTTTCAGGAGGTGTCCATTCAAATAATTTATCGTGGCCCATATGCCACATATGCACGTACCATCTTGATATTTTTGCGTCGACTGTGTCATTTATACTGGTTAATATAGTTATTATTTCTCTTATTTCTTCATTTCATATCCTATTTTGCAATGTAAACCTTCAGCACATTCTCCAGTATGCCGTTTGTAGTCTTTTCTTCATATATTCTGCTGTTTCCCACACTCCAGCCCCATATGTTACCGTAGTCTCCATTATCGTCTTATAGATTATGATTTTTGTTTCGGATCTTAGTTGATTGGTTGTTCCATAAAGTGGAATGTAGGCTAACTAACTCGTCACTTGTTTCCATTGTCCTATAAAACTTTTTATTTCTACTACACTTGTGCCATATTTTGTATCCATGACACCAAGGTATGAATCTATGCTTGTACGAATCTATACCTCCATAACTCCCCGTTCCAACATTTACAAAATTGAAGGTTTACAAAATTATGACAGCCTCTGTACTGTGCTATGGGTGCGAATTATGGACAACAACCAAGAAACAAGACAGTAAAATACAGGCCTCGGAAATGATATCCTTAAGAGGAGTTAAAAGGTGTTCTAAACTGGACCGTATAAGAAATGAGGCCATGAGAGAAGAGTTACAAGTTTTAACTTGAATGAAAGAGTAAAAGATTACAAACAACGGTGGTACGAACACTTAGAAAGAATGTCAGATTCCGGACTGGTCAAACAAGTCTTGGAAATACAAACCTATAGGACACAGGTGTGTGGGTAGACCCAGGAAGAGATGGCTGGAGAGATGGCACTTTGCCTATACCGTGTTGTGAAGAAGAAGAAAATAATGATGACGACGACGATGATGCAAAGTGGTAAACGAGTAGTTTATGTTGGTCGGAGGACGCTAGATTGTATAGTGTGGCTTTTCTAGAGTTAATATTATTATTATTGATTATTTTTAATGTGATGTTCAGGATCCGTCCGGCTAGACCTTATTTGAGGCAATTCCGTAGTGAATTGCCAGGCACGTGGCAAGGTATACTCTCCATGATCATAGAAGAAACACAGATATACAGCAGGAACTGAATATTATGAGTATACTCGACAGGATTGCCCAGTATCGGCTTAATTGGTGGGAACATCTTTGCCGAATGGATGACTGCCGCATCCCCAAACAACTATGTAACTATACGCCGAGGGGACGGAGAGGTAAGGGACGTCTCAGGAAGGGCTGGAGTGACCAGCTCTAATCTTTGCCTATTTGAGACCAGAACAAACCATGATGATGATGATGATGATGTTCAGGAAATTGATTTCTTTGTCGATTTCGCCTTTAGATGTGGATTTTATAGTTCTTAATAGTTGGTTAATTTTTTGTAAGATGTCGGGTGTTGCTGTCTACTATGCATTGTTATATTCTGTTTTGCTTAATGTATAGATTCTTCACTTACATCCTAAGCAGTTATGTAGGTTAATTATACGTTCGAGTACTAGGGTTTAATCAAGAATGCGTTGCTTACAGAACGATAGCGTAAATTTAGCAGTACAATTTGCATTCAGCATTACGAAAGTAAAGTGGTCGCAGAAATTAATATGTACGAACAGTAGTGGCAAATCGTAAACAGTTGTGAAGACTTGGGATTACAGCGTCAGGCGCAGATGTTACACTGGCACAGAAGGCAGTATTGAGTTTTATTGGGTACACTAATTAGAATGTTGTATATATACATCTTACGGTTATAATTTGTGTCGTTTCAGAGTTGTTGTACTTGTTTACGTAGCACCGTTGATGTCTGCTTTTTACGTAGGGTGCATTATTAATACCTGTTGAACGTTATTACTTTATAAATTAAAGAATAGTCGTTAAGTTTGATTAATTACATAATGTATTAGGGTTTATGAAAAAGTATGTATAATTAATTATTTAATTTTCCGAGCTGGAAACGTCCGATTCAAAAATTGTTTTTGTGATGTTGACAGTTAACTTACGTGTGACAGTTACTTACGTTTCTGACCATATCGGATGCACAATTAAGTTGAGTTGACTAATTAAGGAATTTAAGGTTTGGTGTATAGGCAATTTAAAGACAATTCTACAATGCAAGAATGAAGAACTTGCATTCAAGTTTGTATAAAGAAGGAAAGACATCGCAGAAGGCTGCAGCAAATAGTATGTATCCATAAAAGAAAAAACAAATAAAAACAAGGACGATGCTTTGAACATATAAACGCGTACAAAAAAATTTACAAATATGATAATTTAGTAGCATTCTCAGTAAATGTAAAGCATGAATTTCCAGACTTCAATAACGTACCTCGTGCCGACACTACAATGAACATTCAGGACAACGTACACATATGTAAACATAAAACACGAACCAGACTAAAACCTGAACAAATACAATTCAATACAATACATGATACAATTTTTAAAACACCAAGGTTGGAAATACTCGAGAAAAAATGTATAATATGAGTCCAATCACAATAATCTCGAAAAACCCAGTCAGCAAATACCAATCAAACTTCTTGTGTTGAGACTATTGGAAAAAAGGAAGCAAGTTCAACCTGGAAACTCATTTCACTTTTATCATCATCATCACCACTCCAAGGACTAGGCCTTAGACCTGTTCCGGAACCCATCTCCTCCACGGTCTACCGACACCTCTCTTTCCAGAAGGGTGATAACCCAAGGCAGCAACAGGTAGACGGAATCAGGCATGCGGTTCAAGTGTTCACACCATCTCCTTCTGTGGTCTTCAAACTTCTGGTGCAACGATACAACGTTTAATCACGTCTGATACCCTCGTTCCTTCTCCGATCCAAGAGAGAGCAACCTATTTTACTTTTATAGATATCGTAAAGGCTTTTGATAATGTTAAGAGATCACTGCAGTAGAGTTATGGGCAGTCGAAATTTTCCGAAACATTTATTTGCTGTGTCCGAAAGCTTGTATAAGAGGACATGTGTTACCTTAGATTTGAATTGGAGGTTGTTTGACAGAAGACACTCCTAAAAATGGCGCGCCGACACAGTGTGCAAAGCGTGCGGCGCACACAGGCACCAGGGTAGTAAAGGCACCAAAAATTCCAAACGAGGAGGAAATATTTGACAAAAAATTATTATTCATTAAGTTGACTGTATTAACCTTATCGGTGCTCTGGACGGGTATTCTCGGAAAATTTTTATGAGTGGCGTTAATTTGGTGGTCCTGACATGTTAAGCTGCACGTCATTTTAAATTGTTAAAGCATCAGAAAATCATTCTGTTCAGAGAATCATTCAGGCATTGACGCAAACGATTTATGCGAAGAAATTTTTTATGAACCACTTATTTCTAATTAAAAATACAATGTACATCAGGTAATTCAGTATAGGCCTATTTATTCAAACGACTTAATCACAGTTTATCCAAACTTTACAATTGCTCTTCGGATTCTTTTGTCATTACCGGTATCTGCTGCATTTGCGGAACGATCCTTTTCTAAACTTGAAATGATTAAAAACAATTTGCGCTCCATAATCATAGAAGACAGACTTTCAAATCCTGCCATTGTGTCAATAGAGTCAGATATTTTTGATCAACTTGACATACACGATATTATTCGAGAATTTTCATTAATGAAAGCTAGGAACATTGCAACTAACTAATGATTTTTCGCGCAGTGCGTTTTAATCGTGCCTATGTAGCGTATGTTTTAATCCGGCACTGTTATTACTGCTGCTGATGATGACGTTGGTGGGAACGATGATGTTACGTTTGTGAGTTGCTGTGTAAACAACAACAGAAACAAACCTATACAAACTACATTTTGGTACAGATAAAAATGGTTGCTTACGAAAAGGTAGCTTCACGTCCCAGTGTTTTGAACTCGTAGCTTAAACTCAAATGTACACGAACGTACTGTTACGGCGTTACAGAGCATTCTACGTGTTTCTCGGCTATCCCAGCAGAGCCCAGCTGTAATGGTGTGTGCGTATGTGCGTCCAACGAGGCTATTCTAGACCATACCGGTCGGGGCACTGTGTTGAAGGCCGCAATCAATTACGCTTTAGTGTTTTCGTGTAGTGTTGACGCATATTATGGATTATTTTGGAACACTTCTTGTACTATATATTTAATCAACGACAGCTGCCGCTTAGAGTCAGTCTCAGTTGAGTTTATGTCGGGCGATTTACACAGTGCGTCTCAAGTGGTGTATTAGTGATTATAGTGCCGAATTCTTATATGATATTTTTATTTGTGTGGACAGAATAACTTGAATTATTGTACGAGTATAATCTTGTTGAATAACTTGTTGATTACAAACTGTTAATTGTGATAATTAAAGCTGGTGATTAGTGACTTCATTGGTGTCTTGTACTTTGTTTTCCACTGTACCATACGACGATCAGTGAGACCGTCGCAACAATATTACTTTATGACGCTAAGACACGTGTAACGTACGTTCCGGCGTTCAGTTGCACGATAATGTGTGCGCACCACCTCAAGCGACCTAACATTTAAACACAAAGCGATGAAAGGCACACAACGTTATGAATTTTAACTAAACTCCCAAACTCTGTACAGTTGCGGAAGCGAGTGGTCGTTCGTGTGTTTCTGCGATAACATTCAAACTGTTCTGACGTATTAACTTCACGCGCATCGCTTCAAGGAAGGAACTGATCTACTTCCTCTCGAGGAGCATTCCCTTGAAGTGAACAAGGGAATGAATGTTTTTGCTTCATCTGTTTATATAATCGTTTATAGTTATTTCGTTTGTGTAGTAACACTGACTGAATACGCTCTATAAAACTCGTAAATGTGAGTGACTATTTTGTGGTAAACCTGCTCCTCAACTTATCCCATTGCAATTTATTCACGCTTAACGTTTCGAAACCCAGCATCTTAGATCGTCTTGAGAAGCTGAAAGGGCCGATTTAAGCAAGATCAATCAACAATATTCTCCAAGGGGGGACGCTTCACCAGACTGAGTGATTAACTAAAAGCAAATTAATTAAAAATAGCGATGCGATGAACGTGTCAAGGCATATTCACATTTAACTATTATAACTACTTTCCTGGTTATCAGGACGTGGTCCTGTGTTAGTAAAAGCAGACGTCTCGACCACTCCATTGGTCATCTTCGGAAGGACTAAAAAGTACTGACAACGGTCTCCCGTTGGTTGAAACGTCTGCTTATACTAAGATAGGACCACGACCTGATGACCAGGAAAGCAGTTACAATAATTACGACGACGGCCGTGACAGCTTATCGCATTATATTCACATTTGTTTCGGGGGCCTGTGGTCGGCCGTTTTCGTTTAGAAGTAATTATGCGTGGGTGTGTGTGGTTAAGGCTGAAGTACAGTACTGTGGTCACTAACGTACACCACCTCACGTTAGCGTACTCTATTTTCACTGAAGACGGCAGTCGATGGCACAGTCGAAACGTATGTTTATTGAAGTAAACTTGGACCACGGCCAAACAGCCCGGGAAGTGATTTTAAACAAACTGTGTCTAAGTAATTTAACGTGTCCGCCTCCTCGATCTCATCGTCGCAAATAACTATACATGCTGTGTTGTTTGTCTGCTAACGTCTAAGATACAAATAAGTCACTAATATCAATCATAGTGGTTTGGTGACATTTACTGAACAGAAATATAGCCACTACTATTCATTTCTCGCTTCGATCTCTGCCCCACTGCAATTTTACTTCCATGTTCCGTAAGGAAGTGGAAGTATGGTGATCGCGAAAAAAAATCGAGTTCGAGATAAGGGCTGATTCTGATTTACTACCATCAAAATATGAAGAAAAGTCATTTTCCGAAAAGTGCCTGTGAGTAGAATTTTTCTATGGCGAACGATAACTGCCGCAAATTCAAACAGAATCAAATAATGTTTTGCATATGTGCCCGAGTTGTAGAGTACTGAAGGCCTATTGATTTTGGTGAAGATCGGATAAAAGGGAAGGGGTAGTTTACCAGCAACGTTTTATGTTTTAACAAGAGCAAAGTACCTACTTTTGATAAAAAAATTATCCTGAAAAGAAGGTCATAATAATCCACTGTAGAAAGGTAGATGAAATATCTATAAACGAAAAGGGTAGTTGAAGGGGGAAGGAGTAATTTTTGATAAATGAAAATGATAGTTGAAGGTGGAGGGGATAATTTTTTATGTGTACTACGTTATCGGCAACAAAGAAGTAGTTTGTTGCTAAAATTCTTTCCCGGGCTGTTTGGACGTGGTCCAATGTTTTCTGCAAAACCAGACGTTTTGGCAGTGCCATCGACTGCCATCATAAGTGAAAATCGAGTGCTCTAACGTGAGATGGTATACGTTAGTGACCACAGTACTGTTGTCAAGGCTGAAGAAAGAAGTAGTTTCTACGGAAATATTTCATTTCGAAAATGATTTTTAATATAAGTCTTACAACATGGAAGTCATGTATGGTTCTCCATACCGATATTTTCCTTTACGCTACGGAATATTGTCCACTGTGTTTCATACTGTTTCCTCGGTCTTCCTCTCTTACTTTTATTGCTGTCTTGGCCTCTCATACTTCCTTAGTTTGTCTGCTGTCATTCACTCTATCAACACATACACGATCAAGAATGCTACCACAGTTCCCACAGCACAGCCGCAGACAGTAATATAAACAAAGAAACACACTCCTCGGGACGCACATGCTTATCAGTGGCAATTGGTTTTAATAAGTATGCATTTCGTTATCTGTGAAACCATGATTGATGTTGGGAACAAACATAGAGAGGATTTCATATCCCGCGGACATAATCCCCGGCTATTGTTTGGATTAACTTAACATGTAGGGAGCGAAACGTTGGCTGATTGTAGTTGCAACCCTTAGTCTAAACATAGAGCGTGGGGTGTGACTTCCCCTACGACTGCGGGGCATGCCAGAGGGTAGCTCAACAACGGCACAAAACAGAACGTTACTGAACAACACAAACATTTCTACACAAAGGCGAAACGTGGCGTAAAGCTGTATCTGTTTGTGTTTGTCTGTTCTCTTTCTGCTTCATCCGTGTCTATTCGCTTCTGTTACTATTCACTTCTATCCACTATCTATAAGAGAAACGATGAAAACTCCAAAATAAGTGAATCTTTAAAGACTTCATTTTCTTCTTCTTCACTTCAAGGATTAGGTTATATAAACCTCTTCCGGCACCCATTTCATCCTCGGACTACCCACGTCTCTTCTACTAATGGCTTTATATTTCAATGCCGTTTTCGGCAATCGATCCTCTGTCATCCTTTGCAGATGATCTCGCCATTGTCTTCTGTAAATTGCAATAATTTCATTTATGTCCTCTACTTCGAGTTCTGCTCTGATATCCTCATTCCTTTTAATCTATCTTGCAATGTATAGTTTAAAGTATTTCGAAGAAACTGCATATCAGCACTCTGAATCGTGCCGTATACCTTTTTTGTCATAACCAACACCTCACTCTCATATGTCAATGTGGGTATTGGAATTGTCTTATAAAGTTTAATCCTTGCGCTGTGTCTTGTTTTATTTGTAAGATTTCTACAAATCGTAACACAAATATCCCTAAATTTATTAATCTTCTGTTTTTCTCTTTTCAAAGAGAAGATTAATAAATTTCTTTTCCTCTTTAAAAGAGAAGATAAATAAATAAATCTTCAGAAGCATATTTAGACATTTTTGGATGTACTTCGTGGGGTTTCTGAGCGTCATAACACCGAAAAGTTAGTAAAGGTAGCACTATTCTTATCCTAAAACACCACTTGAACTTTCGGTAACTGTCACCTACAGATCAACTAAAACTAAAGCTATTTTATAACGTACACGGAAGGAATATTACTTTTTGTAGAACAAACTTTAGTTATTTGTTACACAAGTTAGTTAAATAAAGAACACATGTTGGAGAAGTTATTTCATATATCTTTGTCAATATAGAAGTTGGAGGGCCTCAGGATGTAATACCTACAGCATTGTCAACTCCAAGAAAATATATATAAACTCGTGTAGGGACTAGTCTAAGGCGTCTAAGGTCTACGAGGAATGACAAATAAAGAAAAAAATAAAGAGAAAGGAAATTAATAATAACAAAACTTTAAAGCAAAGTATAAGAAATAGAGAAGAAACAAAAAATATAATGTTATGATAGGATTAACAAAAATAATAAGTACATGTATAATAAGCATAATCATAATAAGAAAATACTGTAGTATTAATAAAATAATGTTTGAAAGATGAAGGAGGAAGGAGGATGAGTAAGAGAAGGAGTAAGAGAAGAAGAAGAAGAAGAAGAAGAAGAAGAAGAAGAAGAAGAAGAAGAAGAAGAAGAAGAAGATACTACGCATAGTTGAAAGTAACATGTACAGCATTTAAACTACGTTTTATGGTTGGCAGGCCACAACTTGTCTGTTAATTAAATTCTTCTTGTTAATTTGTTTATTCCCCCGTATTTCATAAGCATTGCGAACGTATCTGGCAACTCTGGCAGTCTGGTACTATTATACATCGAGTTACTACAGAAGAACGTGAGAGAGAACACAAACTCAAAAGATGAAGTTTTTCAGAAGAGTCAAACGATGTAACCGGAGAGATATGATGATGATCGTCATCATCTTTACATCACGGCACAGGCAAGGTGCTACCTCTTGAGCCTTCACAGATTCTCCAACCATCTCTTCCTGGATCTACCTACACACCTGTGTCCTATACGTTATATTTCCAGACCAGTCTTGACCAGTCTTGAATCTGACGTTCTTTCTAAGCGTTCTTTCCACCGTTATTTATGGGTAAGTTATGATAAGGAACAAAATAATCAGAGACTAACTTTAAATTTTTAATTTAAATGAGAAAGGATACAAGAAAACAGACATAAATGTAATAAACATTTGGAAAGAATAGAAAAAGTAGATTACCTTTAAAAGCAGGGCTGTATAAAACAAAAGGAAGTAGAAACATAGGTCGGCCGTGAAAGTTTTGGTAATCGCAACGGGCAACACACACACGCGCGCGCGCGCGGTTAAACCAGTGAACTAGAGAAGCAAGTTGAGAAGACCAGGGAAGGTTTACCAAGCAATGAAGAAGGGGATACTTACGGTTCCCGGAAACCCTCTCTGAGGTAAAAAAGTAAGTTATTTGACAAAGTGGCTTCAATTAATGTATTATAAATTAATAGCGTACCGGTATTAAAAAAGAAGTAAAATGAATATTCTTCTTCTTCTGGCACTACTGTCCCTGTACAACCCTGGAATGCTCAACGATTCTCCTCCATTCTTCTCTGTCCAGAGCCTTACTTCTCCAACCTGCCACTCGCATCTCCCTTAAATCCTCTTCCATATCTTCATGGAATCTTCTCTACGGGCAACCTCTCCTTCTTACTTCCCTCCGGCTTCTTTTCCAATGCCATTTTTGGTCCTCGATCACTTCTAATTCTAACCACGTGCCCCAACCATCTCAACCTTTGCGCCTTCACTGCCTCAACTATGCCGCTTCTCCATACAGGTCTCTTAGCTCACGATTATTTCTTATCTTACACATCTCTCCGTCCCACACTGGTTCATAAATTCTTCTCAGAATTTTCTTTACGAAAACACCAAGGTTTTTCATATCTTCAAAATGAATATAATCATTTTCTTCTTAACGGTTTTAGGCTTTAACGGCCTGTTCCTATTCCACAGCCCACCTTTTCTTAGGTCTACCAACTTTCCTTCTGCCTCTAGGGTTGTCATCTTTTGCCGTCTTTGGTATTCTACTTCCTTCCATTCTATCTATGTGTTCAATCCATTTTCTTCTGTATTCTTTAATCCTTTCATTAACTGCAAAAATATCTAAACATCACTTCTTATCTCCTCATTTCTTAAAATGAATATTAATGTCTGTATATTACAGAGACTGTCTATATATTACAGAAAACATCCCCGTATTGTGCACATACACGTAACTCGTTTTTTGCGTTTTTGTCTAGGCCAATTCATGTATATATTTATGTGAAACCGATCCAAACGAAACGCGTATAACCGGTATTCTTGTTAATAACCAAACTGCTTATATTACGATTACGAACTGTGTGTTTACACTTCTCGTAGAAAATGTTTCATCACATACGTGAAGAAAAACGGAATCCCATTAGCATTCGTGACTTTCCGAACGAAGTGTCATTCGGCTGACGAGTCCGTGGCCGTGTTATTTCGCCGTATTGCTGTGGAACGGACAATTTAGTTTGGATCACCTCGAGGCCCAATCACACACAACCCCCCGCGCCGACCGGGTTCAATAAATTTAATTATCGCTAGCGGAGTTTATTGTAAAATTGAGTTATTCTGATAACACTGCCAGGACTGCTCAAACTGAGTTGGAAATCATACGTATGTAGGTTGCAGCGACGTTTCTACACATAGTGAAACTGTTGACCGTTACATTTTATCGTGGGAAAGGTGGCTAATGTTGCAATCAAGCTCAGCAGACTTATGGCCAACTTAGGAGGTCCACTACAAGCAAGAGGCGATTGTTGATGGCGATCACAGAATCTATCCTTCTATATGGTTGTGAAATCTGGGCCAATGGACTAAAGGCGGAGAAATACAGGAAATATATGGGACCGATGCAGAGAACAGGAGCCCTCTTACCGGACAGTGCCAGAGCCAGTAGTCCTGGTGATAGAGGGAGTGATTCTCATACACCTGTCTAGAGCGGAAACATTTATTCGAAAGAAGAGAGGAAATTGGTAGGGATGCGGCAAAGCATGAAGCCAGGGAACTCACTCTCCGGCACTGGCACGATCGTTGGGATAGAGAGGATAGAGGAAGATGGACCGCAAGGTTCATACCAAACTTGAAGGAATGGATCGACCGCCAAAACGGTGAGGTCAGCTAACATCTGACCCAGTTGCTCAGTGGCCACGGCAATTTTAATCACAACCTCCATAGAATGGGAAAGGCGCAAAGCCCAACATGCCAATACGGAGACTCTTTCCATGAAGATGCCTCACACACGTTTTTCGAGTGCTGCAAGACAGAGGATGATACTGGAAATGGAGCTCGGGGAGTTTACGCCCGAGTGCGCAGTTGAGCTTATGCTTCGTAGTAAGATCAAGCCACGTAAATATATGAAACCGAACTAAACGAAACCTTTAGTTCCGTAGTAAGGCGGAATGGGGCCGCATCAATGTGGGTAAAATTCAGTGGGTCCTACTAGAAAAAAAAGACAGGCCCAACTTCCACCCAACGTGTAGTAGAAGATGAGGAACAACTAGAAGGAACCCGATAAGGGCGCCATACGCTCCATCCTGAAGTAATACAAAGTGGTTCAAGGATTTATGTGAATGCCTAAATTATAGGTGGGGTTTTTTTTAGTGGGTGAGAGTCCCAGACACCAGTGGAAGCACGGCCTCCTCTGACGGTGCATAAAGCATTTTTCCCCCTCTATAAAAAATATTATAATTATTATTATTCTTGAGCCAGACGTGTGAAACGCTTCATATGATGGCATTCTTCGGATGGACATGCCCGAAAATACATTCTTAGTGGGGTACGCTGATGATAACGCAGCGGTTACCATAGCACGAGATGTAGAACTGGCTCGGATGAGATTAAGGCAGGTTATGAGAGAAGTCAGTTCCTGTATGACAGACTATGGCTTAAAACTGGCAGCTGACAGAACAGAGATCGTGCTAATCACAAAGAGGCATCTTACCAACATCTTGCCAATGTAGGTCGGAAGAGAAACTGTGCAGACAAACGCCGCAATTAAGTATCTGGGAATACTGCTGAACACAAAGCTTACGTTTTGGCCACAAATAAAACGGGCGGTTGGTAAGACTGCAACTGTGACCGCGGCGCTCAGTAGAATTATGGCGAACACCAGTGGGCCGAATCCTTCGAAGCAACGGTTACTTATGTCGGTTACGCATTCAACACTACTTTATGGTGCGCTGATGCACTCAAACTTGAGAAATACAGACGACGCATGTCAGCTAAGAGTGGCGAGCTCCTACCGCACGGCTTCGGAGTCCGCGGTTCTTGTCATCGCGGGAATAATCCCAATCGATCTGCTGGCACAGGAACGGAAACTGGTTTACAAGAGGAAGGGCCAAGTAGATACTGTACAAGCTCACAAGGAGGCCAGGGCCCGTACTGTGACTCAGTGGCAGGAGCCGAAGATGATCTTGCTAGGGCCGCTGACAGAATAGCAGAAAACAGGTAACGTGGACCCACTGAAGGTTTAAAACAGATGAACATCCACAGGACAAAGTACAAATGGCACCACCTTGAAGTATTGCGAAAGCTGAGTCCCGAGGTGGATCCATGCCGTGGACAATAGTGTTTGTGGTTTTGGTGGGTGTGAGTTCCACACACCGTAGGAGTGCGGACTCTCCTGCGGGGAACATTAGTTTTCTACAGTCACCCTCGTAAAAAATACATTATTATTTGATTTCCATGCTGCAAGTGGGAGCTGAGACTATATCCTTATAAAACGCAGTGAAATACCTGGGGGTGAGGCTAGACTCAAAGCACTCCTACTGGAAGCAAATCAAGTACGCAGCTGATAAGGCGGCTCAGATTACAACAAAGGTTAGGAGACTTATGGCCAACGTAGGAGGTCCCACTGCAAGCAAGAGGCGGTTGTTGATGACGGTCACGGAATCCATCCTTCTGTACGGTTGTGAAATCTGGGCCGATGCACTAAAGGCGGAGAAATACAGGAAATCTATGGCATCGATGCAGAGAGGATGAGCCCTCAGAGTAGCATCCTCTTACCAAACAATGCCAGAGCCAGTAGTGCTGGTGATAGCGGGAGTGGTTCCCATAGATCTGTTTGCTCTAGAGCGGAAGCATTTCTTCGAAAGAAGAGACGTAATTGGAAGGTATGCGTCAAAGCATGAAACCAGGGAACTCACTCTCCGAAACTGGCAAGAACAAGTTCGGCCCCTTCTGGGGCAAACATTGTTTTCCAGTCTCCCTCGTAAAAGAAATATATTATTATTAGTAGTAGTATTATCATTAACCCCTTTAAAAGCTGTAAAAGCCCTGAAATAAGTGTTTTAAAATACTTATTTTGAAACAAGTATCAGATAAGTATAAACAGGTGCTCTGACGCCAGTGTAGTTTGTTGTTAGCGCGGATAAGCCCACCACACGCTGAGACAGTGAATCCGTTTTTAGCGGCTTTCTTGCAGATTCTGTAAAACCCATTAAAAACACGTTGTTAAAAACACTTCTAAAACTCTGTATTACAGAAATTCTATTATTAAAAGTGTTATTATCAATTAATATTATTTTTATTTATAAATTACCTTAGATCTGTAGTGTTACTTCGTTTTTTATTTAAAATGACGCGTTTCGGAACATATGTTCCATCTTCAGATTAATTCACTCAGTTGAGGTCGTTAAATGTTAAAATCGCATCACTTGGTACTTACACACGTCCGTATGGGTGCGCACCCTTTGAAGGCCGACCGGATCATTTATTATGAAAATAATAAAAAAGACGAAAAAACCGAGGATAGTAGATCCGGATAGAGTGTGCAGTGAAATAATTAAGGGTGGAGGAGATGAGTAGAAGCGAAGACTGGACGAGCCAGTGATGCATATCTGGAAGAAGGAAAGAACGCTTCATGAGTGGAGATCGGAACTGAAGATGCTTAGTAAGGAAAGGTCAACAAGATGGCAAGAACATGTTTTTGGCCACTTGAAAGTTAGGGAGTGACAGGGCAGAATGAAAAAGTGCGTGCAAAGCTGTAATACTACTTACTTCCTATCCACCGTACAATCATTGAAGCTTGGGCGCAAGTTAACTGTACTCGGGTCAGAATGATAATCCCTTGGTACTAGTGCACTACAGGAGGAATGCACTCGACTGGGAGCAGGTAGAAAATCGGACATACAGGGGATTATTTTCGCGGGTGGGGAGGAACGAGAGCGGACCCCTCCCCCAGAGAGTCGAAAAAGTTGACGAACGAATTTGGTTAACCTTTTAATTTTTCGACTGTTTTATTTTTTCGGCTGTGTACGCTAATACAGTAGTAGTCTTTTTTTTAAATACAGGCCACAACAGTTTTATTACACAGCATTAGCGTATACCTTTGAAATATGAAATATAGAAATATCAATTCAGTCAATAAGAATCTTTTAACAATCTTTCAACAAAAGCGTATTTTTATTATGTTATTGCCGTTTGTGTTTTAAATGGAACTGATTTCACGATGTTATTACACGTTTTTCCTCCATTTAAAGACACTAATGTTGATTAGTCTTAACTTTTTTTTTTACTACGAAGCTGACCCGACGCCGGATCCCCCCCCCAATCAAATTCCAAATTCTAAATAGGCCTACACCACCTCGGACACAGACCGACTGCACTCTCTTCAAATTAAATAAATATATTTGTTTTATTAAACATAAGACATAAATATTCGTATTACGTACGTACTGACAGCAGGTTGTTTTATGTTCGGTAAATTTTGTGGCAGTGCTGTAGATCGCTAGAGAAACTATAACCAGTGTACAATTAAAAACACTAGTGTGAGAGATTTGTACGAACCAAAGCTCATCAGACTGTGTTTTCTATTGGGATGCGAGTGGTAAACTCACGCTTACATACTAGTCGCAGTTCTGACCCCCTCTTGACACAAGGCGCTGAATTTCGCATCCACTCTCTTAACCCCACGGTGCTAACTGTAAGAACTACTGTCCGGGCTATCGGGTCGTGGAACGTTCTATTGTTCAAAACAGACGTTTCAACCTCGCCATTGGAGGCCATCTTCAGTGCCTAAAAGGACTCAAATTCGAACTGACAAGATGTCCGTCAGTCAGTGGCGGATTATCCATAAGGTAGGCTATGCTGCAGCATCGCGCACCAGGACCTCAGCTGTCAGAGGGGGCACCATCCAGCCCTAAATAACAAAAATTTTTTGAAGATAATAAATGTGAAATAACCCTCAAAAAAACAAATGTCCTTAATCCAAAATCATAAGAAGATGAGTTGAGTTGATGAGATGATTTCGACTATCTTCTAATAGAATTGATCACTTCGTGCCACAAGTAAAATTGCAAGAAAGCGGCTTTTTTGTCAAATCTTTCGAATAAAGATGATAGATTCCATGACACTACAGTTTGTCCGTTCAGAGTATTAAACTGGATTATTGATTGTAAAATGATTGATGTATTTCCGAATTTATACATTGCTTATCGCCTGCTTTTTACGATTCCAATAGCTAACTGGGAATCTGAAAGAGCATTTTCTGTATTAAAACTATTAAAGATATAAACAGAATAATCGCTGTTGCACACCACTATAGAAAAATTATTCCGATTAGCGCTTTCAACTTTCACAGCTCATCGTCAGATCGGAAATAACAATAATCTGTTATTTAGTATTATTGTTATTTCCGATCTGACGATGAGGTGTGCTGCTTGAAAGCGCTAATCGGAATAATTTTTCTATAGGGGTGTGCAACAGTGATTATTCTGTTTGTGATTATAACCACTAACACAACTTTCTTAATTACTATAAATATTAAAGGTATGTTTAGTTCAGTTATGGGAGATGAGAGATTATCTTCGTTAGCAAGGTTGAATATTGAAAGCGAGATGTATGAATCGATAGATTTAGATGAAATTATACAAAGACTCCGTTAAGGCAAATTCAAGAAAAAAAAGAATCGATAAGTATTTTCTAAGCTTAAGTACTAGTATGCTCGTTGTAATCACTATTTAGCTAATATTTGTTGTAATTTGAGAGTTTAATAAAATAATTTTTAACTTTCGAAATTGTGTATCCCATTTATCAGTATAAGTAATAGATAAAAGGTTGCATTTAGAATCGGAGGGGGGTCACCAGTCTAGCATAGGGCACCATGCGGTTCCAGAATCGGAGAGAAAGTAACATATACGGTAGGAACACACACACACACACACACACACACACACACACACACACACACACACACACACACACACACACACACACACACACACACACACACACACACACACACACACACACACACACACACACACACACACACACACACACACACACACACACACACACACACACACACACACACACACACACACACACACACACACACACACACACACACAGAGAGAGAGAGAGAGAGAGAGAGAGAGAGAGAGAGAGAGAGAGAGAGAGAGAGAGAGAGAGAGAGAGAGAGAGAGAGAGAGAGAGAACATGTTTTAAACCAAAAGTTGTACTTACTTGCCAACACGTTATTTGTTTCGAACGATAGCTGTGCCTACGGTTAAGTAAACAGACTGCGGCAGTGTTCGTATGCGATCGCGGTGGCATTGAAGTTGCTAGTACATGGTATGGACCGAGGCGTTACAAACTACGAGCAAACTGCAGTAGCGGACAAAACTAACATGACTTCCCTCTCGAGACATCTCTACCTGTCCCTAGCAGCAAACTTTACCGGTCACCTGTTTTACGATAACATTATAATAATGTTTACTGATAATGTTTGACTGAAACTTTAGGTAATTCTGACCTACGTACCTCTGGGTACATAAAGCTTCGACATTATTGGTGTGTGTGTGTTGTGTAATCTTGTTTCCGTTTTGAAACTGCTGTTTCATTCACTAACTTCTAACCTGGTTTGACCGAAAAGTTCATTCAGTACATGTTTATTTTAAAAATTATGCCTTCATTCATCCACACTTATACTGCCCCCTTCAAAGTAGACGCAGTTGAATGTATACGATTAAGCAAACCGTTTTGCAGTCTTCCAAATATTTCAAGCAAGCACTTTTTGGTGCATGTTTTTTAGTATGAAGCCGACCCGACCGGACCCCCCCCCCCCAAAGTCAAATTCTAGATACGCCTGTGGATGAATAAAGGTAACCCAAACTTTAGGAAATACTGACATACGTACGTCCGGATACATAAAGCTTCGACATTACTGTGTGTGAGCGCTCGCGCTCGCGCGTGTGTGTTATGTCATCTTGTTTCCGTTTATAAAGTGATATTTCATTCAGTAACTGCTAACCTACATTAATTAATGTTAAATAAATAAATGTTAAATAATTAACAACGGTTTTAAATTAAAATAATAATTAATTTAAAGAAGTGCGGAAGAAAGTATAGTAAAAACGGTGTGAAACATAAATTAGTACAGTAAACACACACACACACACACACACACACACACACACACACACACACACACACACACACACACACACACACACACACACACACACACACACACACACACACACACACACACACACACACACACACACACACACACACACACACACACACACACACACACACACACACACACACACACACACACACACACACACACACACACACACACACACACACACACACACACACACACACACACACACACACACACACACACACACACACACACACACACACACACACACACACACACACACACACATGCTGTTTTGCTGTTAAATTAAGAATAATTTTGAAAAAATATAATATATTATAGTAAGCCGTGTCATATATAATAGGTTATTGTGTATTATCTACAAGGTATGAAATATTCGCTATTAGAGCTTCTGAATGTTTTTAAGTTCATTCGGTTTCTCCTGTAGTGTATTAATTATTTTATAAAATTAGCCTTCCTTTCGGCTTACTCGATTCTTCCCCATGAATGAGCCGCAGATTGGCAAACCTCGAAATGCTCAAGTAGGAAGTTGGTTTTGAATTATGGTCGGTGTATTACATACGAAAATACATGCTAAACTTTCTATTTGTTAAATGAAAACCTACAACTTGATAAGCGGGAAATCAATTGTAAATTGTAAAATCACAAACCTTAATACAAAAATCTTGATACAAAAGCAGCGATCCAAAATCGTAATGAAAATTGTGTAATTAACAATGATCTATTTTGTTCTGTTTATTTTTGTGTTCGGAAGCGAAGAAGATGGAGGCATGTAGAAGGTAGAATAGTTCGTGTGTGTGTGTGTGTGTGTGTATTTGTGTGTAGATAGATGTAGTTTGTAGTCATATAGGTAAAGGAAGTGGCTGATGGAAGTGCCATTAAGTTTAGTTTATACATGAGGGCGGCCAAGACATGGACGAGTTGCACAGGTCGCCAAAGGTGGAAGGAGGCGACAAAGAGGCGTCAAGGTAGGCGGGGGGACAAGGAAGAAAGCTAACGACTTGGTAACAAGTTGGGGAAAATTTAAGTCGTTATGTGATCAGGAAGGATGACAGGTTGAGTATCTCTGAAGTTGGGAGTTAGGTGTTTCTATTTCTATGACGATGACGGGGAGGAGCTCTGGGAGGAGGTTCATCGGCTATGGTAAGGAGGCGGTTTATGAGGAAGGAAGGTCTGCGGGTGTTGCGGGTAGTTCTGTTGATGGAGGTAGCTTTGGATTGTAGGGAAGTGTGTTGTTTTGCAGTTTGTGAGTATTTCCAGTTTATCTTGTACAGGAAGAAGTCAAGGTTAGGGAAGAGTTTTTTGAGGACATACAGAGCACTAGTGGAGGTTTTGGTAAGGAAAGATCTGCGGTAGATAAGTCGAAGAGCTCGCTGTTCGATGATTCGCTACCCCTGAAATTTATATATAGGAGAGCCTATGTCGGAGCTGGCATGGGCAGAGTGTGCTACTGTTTGTAGTAGAAGAGATGCTGTGACAAAGGTACGTCACGCGTTCGTAAGATGACTGGTGCAGACTTTTGGAAACCCGTGTTTGAGTACGACGTGAACGGACTTCCTACATGGCTTAGCAGCATCTTACTTCGACTATGGAGCAACTACGCGATCACGGAGACCCTGTCCAGATAAACAAAGCGACGCACCTAGAAAGAAAAATGCCTAATTATAGTCTTAGGATTCGCTTCGAAATTACTACTTTTTTATAATAATATTCAGTTGTCTTGATTGTTCATCTCTTCTTTCACAAGATAAAGTTCATTTTTAGTAAAGTAATAATATTCAGTTCCAACTATGTGAACAATTTTTAAAGAAATTACTTATAATTTAATACATATAAATTATTTATGATAATAATTATAATTATTATTTTATAAATATTAATACTATAAATTTATGCTTAAATAATATTGTAAATTATTTATAGTTAATAATTTAATTATAGCAAATAAAGTCAATTAGCCTATATTTTATTATATACTCTGAACATCAATATCGTATTAAACAATATCAGTAATTCAAACTAAAAAATATTCCATTATCTTCGGTGATATTATCTGCTTCTCGGTTTGAGCATAATTTTAAAGAGGTTTCACTACACAACTTCAGTCGTTATTATAAGCGTACTGTTTCTTAGCGTGGTACAGTTTGCTAAAAAATAAGTGTGAATTTTTAATAATAAATAAAGTTCTGTGCGCAAGGTATGGCCTTTCAAGTCTATTAAATGTATTTATGGTGCAATAAATTTTGTTCAGGAACTATAAACCGGCTGTGGCATCAACGCCCGGTTAATAGTTCAACTCAGCAGTAGGAGCTGCGCCCGCGGGCACGTCGGCTACTACTACAACCTTGCCTCGCAGAAAACGAATCTCAAACACACTTATCAACTAACCATTACATGTTACAGCGCCCCAGTGATGGTCATGTAGTAGACTAATACTCGTTGGTGTAAACGCTAGTTCGTTGACTTTATAAAAACTATTTATATCTGCATTATGCATTTGTCGCTATTGTTCATAAACAAGACAGCTGATCATTTTGTAAGACCATTTAAGGCGAGAGCTTAACGATAAAATAATCGGTTTTAATTAAAATTAAGCAATAAAATGTTTAAGTATTACTGTATATAGTAGTGAATGTAAATTACACATTATAATCTTGATTCAAACACCAGGGAGACGTGTACAGGGGGGGGGGGCGAACGGGACCGGATCCCCCCCCCACAGAAAGTCAAAAAAGGTGACAAATATTTTTAAATCTCTTGATGTTTAGGCAGTTTTATTTTAATTTTTTCAGTTCAAATAGTAGTAACTATAGTAGTAACTCTTTTTTAAATAGCCTATACAAACAGGTTTATTACACAGTATTAGCTTATACGTTTGAAATAGAAATATAGGAAAATCAATTCAGTCAATAAGTATCTTTTAACTGTCTCAATAACGCGTATTTTTATTGTGTTATTACCGTTTACTTTAATGAGACTGATTTCAGGATGTTATCACGCGTTTTCCAACCACTGTAAACAGAGTATTGTTGATTAGTCTTAACTTGCTTTTTCTTTTGTATGAAGCCAACCCGACCCCGGACTCCTCCCCCAAAGCCAAATTCTAGATACGCCGCTGTTCAACACTATCCAGCCACTGTTTTAAGTTGCCAGTAAATTTTCGCTTTTTGCCGTTTACAGTGTTTTCCAACATAAAATGAATTATACGTTCGAAAAAAGTTTAATCTGTCAAGTGTTATGGATATCCACACACACAAAAATAGATTCTTGTAGGCCTACTGCGGGGAAGTAGCTAATTCGATGAGACCCGTACTTATTCTTCGTCTAAGTTTCCGCCTTACGACACGTCCAAAAGTTGGGATCCGAACAAGCGCTTTTGTTTTCCCCCTTTCCAATGTATCTCCGCTTATTCACAAAAGTTTTCTTTTCTACAGTTGTTGTTAACGTTCTTCTTTTCCGTGTGGATTTTCATCACATTTCCTGTGTGATATACGTCCTCCTCAGGTAATCCGTCACAACAGTTCGTGTGACTTTATGTTATATATTTCATTAAGTCTCTCTGAAACAACCTGTTTGTCTGAACACTGTATACTTCTTGTGACGTCTGTTCATTTTTATCGCCTAGATTCACTTTCGAAACTCTCCAGGCAATTTATCTTCTTACCTTCGACGTTGCTGGTTTCTGTGTTCCACTCAGTGGAAGAACAAACATCACAAACATCTTCACTAATCTTTTTTGTTTTTGATTCAGCTCCTGGAAAGTGCTTTTCCTCTTTTAATGAAAGTGATTTTTTTCCGCGGCTGTCACACCTATCGTCTTTGACTTTAGTAACACTGCCCGAGTATTTGAATTGGTCTCGTTGTTTTTTAATACAGTGGAACTTGCTTATAACGATATTCAAGGGACCGGACAAATGTGATCGTTAAGACCGGGTTGCTCGCTACATCCGAGTTGTCGACTCGCAAGCTTAAATTTTTATACGGTGATTATCGAACACACAGCAAAAAGAGTCTACTATAGAAGAGACTTTGCACAACAAAATTTTAACATGTTTTACATTCTACGCTGAAAAGTGAAATTTAGACCTTACATTTTTTTAGAAACCTTTTTTGCTGAATATTGATGTATAGTGCGTTGGCTAAATATAGTAAATGTATGGTAAAACGTACCAAAAATCAGCCGGCTATCTGGCAAAAACGCAAAACATCCCACATGTACAATATTTATTTTTAAATTACATGAAAATTCACTCTAATTTATTTGTCTTTTTGTTCTACTTCGAAATGGAATCGTCAAAATTATATTTCGCACATATCAAAATTTAATTAACATTAAAAAAGTCATCTATTTTTGTTTGTTTAGTAATTTTGAATCTGTAGATATCAAAACAGTTTTGTATTTTATTGAAATATTCTACGAATTCATGACTTACGTTATTAGTTTCACTAAATTGTGTTAATAAATTTAATCGAATGTTTAAAATGCTGTACTGTAACAAACGTCTGTTAGGACCTTAATCCAAGAACAAGCCTGCGATGAAATGCTCGTTATAACCAAGTCTGCAATGCGTTCCTACTCGTTTAAAAGCGAGTTTAATTATTACTAAGATAAAAAACCAAACAAATCTCGTACTTTTGCTCGTTACATCCGAGTTCTCGTTATAAGCGAGGTCGTTATTCGCGAGTTCCGGTGTATATCATATAAAGTAGGAAGTTTGTATAATTTAAAATTTACTCCCATACTGCAACTACCTACGAAACATTTTTCACAACGTGCGTATAAAATATGATAATCCCGACTCCAACGAACAATCGTTTATGACTAAAGTTCATTTAGATTATAAGCAAGAAGAACACATTGGTGTCTCATCAGGGTTTCAGTGTGTCACATAGTAATTGTTTAACATGTATATTGACGATGCATTATGCGGGAAGCGATATGCAGCACTAGGGGAATGCAAATTAGTCTATTTAAAGATATCAGTATATTGAATGAATTTATAATTTCCGGGCGGTGATCGATATCTTCTTTGCGAAGTAATCTTTTATTAAGCAGACGTTTCGACCTCCCACCGAAGGTCTTCTTCAGTAGAAAAACAGTTCTACAAAGGTTAGGCAAACCGAATGTACCCCAGGCTGAGGTAAAGCAAACCTCATTTACATTGCATTGTTTTTATCTCAGGTACGTTCGGCCTACCATTCCTTTTTAGAACTAGTTTTCTCCGTTAGGCGGCCGAAACGTCTAGTTAAAAAAATGACTTTGTGGCGACGTTAGAGCGTACCTAGAACTTCAAGGTTAACTACCTATCCATTAAACGCCTGTGTGTGTTATTTTATTGAGAATGTACCATTTAACTCATCCACGTTTCGTCTTCTTATTCGTCGTTATAGAACGGTAGAACAATAGACATGAAACCTAGTAAAGAAATAGAAGACAATTTTATTAATGGCCAATAAACACCGCTTCGCCCGAGTTTCTTTGCGTATTGAAAACGAACACGTAGTTGGTAGGTAGACACATTACAAGGGGAAGCCGCTACCATATGTGCGAAATGTGCACTGCACGCGGGCGGCCGTAGACTGCCAAATTCATCAGCAGATACTGCAAAGTAAATTAAGACAATTAATACCGATTAGGTTTAGGTATATGACATTAACGTTATCCATTGTTATGACATATATCATACCATTGTTATTCGAGGAAGAGGTGGGAAGATGGCGTTGCAGAGGACGCGAGAGACATGGGGATAAGAAACTGGAGGAGGGTTGCAGTGGATAGAGTGGATTGGAGGCGGAGATTGGTGGAGGCCAGGGCCCGACTTGGGCTGTAGCGCCATAGGAGAGAGTTATTCGAATATTTCTCACATTGCCGGTTACAGTGGCAACAGGCGAACGTTCGTTTTCTAAACTGAAAATTATAAAAAAGCATTTACGGTCTTCCATGAGTCATGAAAGACTATCAGTCCTAGCTACTGCATCCATAGAACATGAAATGTATGAGGCAATCATTTTGAGCAATGTTATTAAAAAATTTTCTGAAACCAAAGCGCGAAAAGCGCTTTCTTAATAAACTATAGTGTTATAAAAACTCTGAAAAGGCGACCGCACAAATAACCTGTTACACTTTTGAAAATGTATTCAACACTTCTATGAGCATATCTTCCACTTATATCACGTAAGTACTCAGCTAAATATGTTTTTGAAAAATATATTTATTTTTTGTCAGTTTTACTATTCGTATCTGTATCAATTTTTAATTAAAATAATATTAAATAGTATGGCAAAGTAGGGATATGAAAAGTATGTTTAGGAGGGCGGCAAAGGTAAAACTGCACACGGGCGGCAAGCACCTAGCGGCGGCCCTGTCCACAACAGTATTGGTTGGCGAACGCTGCTGTAATATTGTCAGCAGTTTCGTTAGATACAAATAATTGTATGAAATTGTAATGAGATAATAATACAACCTTTTCATATCATAGTGAATTTTCATTAAAAAGTATTGATATCTTATAAATTATTTAAATAAAGCTAATGCTTACATTATTAATTTTTATATCCTTAAATTTTTAGTGACCGTCAATCAGTGAATGTTAGTGTCAATATTGACCGATCCTCACTAACTATCCACTAAAACATTCATTAATTTTTATAATATATTATTAGAATTATGATTATTTATTTTTTAAACATTTTTCTTCCATTCTGGTGTCCGCCTTCCTGCAAATAAACTAATAGATGCGCAATAATCTTGTATGTATACTGGCGGACATTTCCTGAATATTTTTACTGGCAAACTAATAAAACTGAATCGCGATAGTTGTAAAAACTCGCTGCGCTCAATGAACTTTCGATCGAGATTTTCAGAGGGAAAACTACCGAATTTTTTCCGCCCTTTTGCACACAAACTTCTACATTTATAAACATTCCATACACAAATTGGCGGACATATACCTTGTGCTTTACGTTTTCCTAACTTTGACGCTTTCCGCCGGCCATTTATACTCCACTTCTGTTTCCGCCACTTTGCATGGGTCATAAGAACGACATTTGGTGCTTACCTGTAAACTTTCAGCCATATACCGAGTGATTTAAAAAGCTTAGAAATTTTCCGACTTTCAACGCTTGCCCCCATTTTCATCTTCCGAAACGCTTTCCGGCCTCAGTTATTTACGATCGATATAGGTCATAGAATATTTTGCGACAAAATTATCCGATCGACCTAGTAAGAAAAAAGGCCTCTATCTCTCCGTCTATAATCAATTCACAATATAGAAAATTCCGAAAGTTGTCCCCAACTATACTCTACTTGAATACAATATAATCGTGACGCTTCGATACGGCAGGATATGACGCCAACAAGCCGAAGGAGTAGCTGGTGTCACAACTAATAACTGGGACAAGTCTGTTGTTAGATAAAGGCAATCAGCTCTTGTTTGTTGTAAATCTGTAACTTTATAATTACTGTTCGCAGCCATAATTTCACGATCATAAATCTCCCTTCGAACTTCAGATGTTCCGCATAAGTCACCGTAGACGTTCGACAGGCTGACAAGAAATAAGGGCAACTTCTTAAAAAAATGGTTGTGATTGATTATAAACATTAGAATCTAATGTTCTATGTGTGTGTGTTTTTCATATTAAGCCGTTTTTAATTATTTAGTTTTTATAATGCACTGTATGAACGTTTGCTTTCTTCTTGCTTGTTTATCACTCGTTGATATAGTATTATTTATTATTAGGCCTATTATTTCCGGCTGTACAATGTTTACACATTTTCCGAAACCAAAGATTACAAAATTGATTGAATTCTCATCTTCCACTGCTGCTTGTCCATCTAAAGATCTTCAATTTCTCGTTCCCTCAAGATAATCTAAATTTCTTCTATCCAGGTGATAGGTGGTCTTCCTCTTTTCCTTTCTTCCTGGTGAGGTCTATTCCATAACTCTTCTTGGCAATCTTTCCTGTGCCATTCTTCTCGTGTGTCCATATCATTGTAATTTTTTGTTTGTATAAAATCGACAATTGAATTTTTCACATTCATTCTGTCCTTAATGACTTCATTTCTAATTTTCTCACGTCTGGATACTCTTGCCGAACGTCTCCAAAAGCCTACCTCTGCTGTCATTAATTTTGTTCTTGTGTGTTTATTAGTAGTCCAAACTTCTGAGCCGTAAGTCGTGATACTTCTAAGAATGGTTTTAAATATTTTGGTTTTAGTTTCTGCTGTAATTTGCTTATCCCACAGGATTCCATTTAATGTAGATATAGTTATCTTTCCCGAATTAATTCTGGATTGTATTTCTTTGTCTTGCTTCCCACTGGCCGTAACTTTCATCCCTAAATACTTGTATTCCTCTGTATATGAAATCTTCTCCTGAGCAGAATCGGAGCAGCCGGACGTGCCGCTTACTTTCAGTAGACCCAATAACCTCATCACCTCAGTTATAAACACCTCCACACAAAGAACTCTAAAAACCCTGGGTACTGGTAAAAAGTGGGAAGTCTTGCCACTGTAGGACCAATACCGAGACACCTGGACAGAGCTGAGGCCGTCGCCCGTTTCCGCCTTATTACCGGACATGACTACTTGCAAGCTCATCTACACCGCATCGGCCTAGCTGAGAACGAAACCTGTCCGCTTTGCAACTCCGGAAGAATGGACGGAGAACACTTACGGGACTGCCAAGCACTCACATACCCGACCGACGACATAACCAATCGCTACTGGGAGGCTCGACGTCGAATGGTTGAAGAACCACGTACGGGCGTTGGCTAAAGTAAAGTAAGTATGAAATCTTCTCCATGTATTCTTCCATTATCAAGTCTTGATGAAGGTCATATATTGCCACGTATTTTGTTTTATTCATATTTACCTTTAGTTCCAATTTCTGATATTTCTGTATCAATTTTCTAGTCATGTACTCTGTGTCTTCAAAATCTTGAGCCAAAAGTAATTGGTCATCAGCAAACTGTAATGAATAAACTGTACAATACTATAGAGTATTATTTATTAATCTATATTCATTATGTACTAGTATATGGTTACTCTGAAGACAGCTGGAGATAGTTTGGGTGTCCGAAACGTCGCTCCTTATAATTTTTCTGTGATGCCAGAGGTCCGCCATTTAGGTTCTGAAGTCAGCAAAAGAAAATTAAAGGGGAAAATTAGAAGATGAATATCTGGTTTCAAAACAATTTTTAAAATAACAATTTAATCTTCTTCTTCTGTCAGGGACTAGGCGACTCACCAGTTCCGGTCGCAAAGGAATGTATCCAATTCACCAACGCTACCTAGGTCTTCCTATACTTCGGTGTCCAACACTTCCTCAGGCAACCTGCCATCTGGCATCCTATTCAGATGAGCAATCCATCTCTATTTGTTCTCTGTAATACGATCTTGGATATTAAAAATGTTCAACTCTTTACGAATGTCTTCACTGGAGAGCCTATCTCTTCATGTGCACCCTCCAACAGATCACAAGAACCTCATCTCAGACGTCTGCATCCTACTCGGATGATTTTTTCCGGAACCCGACTTTCAGAACCATACAATATGACTGGCACAAACGTTACATAATAATTTAATAAAATAAGTTAATAAAGTTGGATCCCCTAAGTAAAACCGAGTACTCATTCTTTTGTCCCCATAGAATATGTTTTATAGGAAGCTCATCTATAAAAACGACATTAAAATATCGGTATAGAGAACTATACATGACCTCCATGTTATAAGATTTATATTTAAAATCGTTTTCGAAATGAAATATTTCCATAGACACTACTTCTTTCTTCACCCTTAACCACAGTACTGTGGTCACTGACGTATACCACCTCACGTTACCGCACTCGATATTCTCTGACGATGGCAGTCGATGGCACTGCCGAAACGTTCTGGTTTTGCAGAAAACATTAGACCACGGCCAAACAGCCCGGGAAGGGATTTTAACAACAAACTACTTCTTTGTTGCCGATAACGTAGTACGCATATAAAAAAATATCCTCTCCTCCTCCAGCTAACATTTTCATTTATAGAAAATACCCCGTCCCCCTTCAACTACCCTTTTAATTTATAGAGATTTCATCTACGTTTCTACAATGGATTATTATGACCTTATTTTCAGCATACTTTATTTATCAAAATTAAATACTTTACTCTTGTTAAAACGTAAAAGGTTGCTGGTAATCTACCCCTCCCTCTTAACCGATCTTCACCAAAATCAATAGGCCTTGAGTCTTCTATGACTAAGGCACATATGCAAAAACGTATTTGATTCTGTTTGAATTTGCGGCAGTTATCGTTGGCCATAAAAACGATTCTACACAGACACTTTTCAGAAAATGACTTTTTTCATGTTTTGAGGGTAGTACAATCAGAATCAGCCCTTATCTCGAACACGATTTTTGTCGCCATCACCATACTTCCATTTCCTTATGGAACATGAAAGTAAAACGAGGTTTCACTATGTCATTTATCCGCGCCAGCCTATTTTGTGCTTGATGGTGGCAACTCGAAGGGCACAAAGTTCGCTCGGAGTTTCTCAACTCGTTATTCATATAAAAAAGTTCATGTTGAGGTAAAAGATTCGAAGGGCCCACCGTGGGGGTGGGGGTGGGGGAGTAGACGAATCATTCCCGGCGAGGCGCGTAGTAGGCGCCTTCAGTAATTCTGTAAGTGGTATCGTCTATTCAAGTTTGGTTTCATAAACATTTTTTCGGTTGCATCTTTCATCATCATCTTCAAGGATTAAACCAAGAATGGTTTGTTCCGGTCTCAAATAGGCAAAGATTAGAGGGGGTTACTCCAGCGCTTCCTCGGACGTTCCACACCTCGCCGTCCCCTCGGTTTATAGTTCCATAGTTGTTTGGGGATGCGACAGCCATCCATTCGGCAAAGACGATCCCACCAATTCAGCCGATACAGGGGAATCCTGTCGGGTATACTCATAATATTCAGTTCCTGCCGTGTAACTGTGTTTCTTCTATGATCATGGAGAGTATATCCTGCCACGTGCCTGAGAAATCTCATTTCAGCCGCTTGGATGCGAGTGGCCTGGCCTTTCGTTAAAGTTCAATTCTCAGACCCATAAAGAAGTGTGGGAAGGCCATCACCTTGTAGAATTTTAGGCTTGTTCCTTTACTTGCTGACTTAAGGGTTCGCCTAATGGTCCCGCACATAAGGTTGAACTTATGCAACTTATTCACAACTTCGTTGCTGGCATTATAAGACACACTGTAGCCCAGGTGTCTTTCCCAATGTAGATTATGCATCTTTCATTCCTTGCATAATCATTTTCATGCTACTGCTATGTGCAGTCTGCAGTTTCTGGTTACTTCTCTTGTTTGTTCTCCACGTTTCAGGCCCATGAGCCACTGCGGGAACCACGCGCGGCTTGAAATCTTTCCTTTCTAGACATGAATGGAGTTTGTTACTCTTCTGTGTAACCGATTTTTTATTACATTCTCTATGACTGTCCAAAATGATTAGTTTGAACCTAACTGAATAGCGTCCGATGTTCTTCATCGTGCACGGGTGAGCACATAGGGGAAGACGCAGACACGTTACAATAATTGGCGTCGTTAAGTAACTCTGTATTGTTATACTGTACATGGAGCCATTGTTGGATAATGGAATTGTACAGAAGGGTGCGTGGCGTTGTTGACCCAGATCCCGCAGACGCCACGAGCTGCTTCACAACAATTATTAGTTACAATAATGACCGCCTTTGTTGTAGCAAACTTCAGTACATTAACCCACCCCTCATCACTCTTTCTCTTGTTCAACATGTTTCTCTCGCACACAACTTCCACCGGAAACATAACGGTCAATAATACGGCAGGCACACACACGTACGCGGGCGCGCGTGGAGACATACGCATGGGAAACAAAAACGATAATAAAAATTCTTAAATTACTAGTTACCGTCAATCAATAAAATCTTTAGCGGTTGGAAAGTTTAGCGACGATCGGTCAAGAAGTAGAGAGACAACTTTACTTCCATGTTTCGTAAGGAAATGGAAGTATGGTAATAATGAAAAAATCGTGTTCGTGATAAGGGTTAATTCTGATTATAGGTACTACCCTCAAAACATTAAGAAAAGTCATTTTACGAAAAGTGCCTGTGTGTGCGTGTGTCTGTGTGTAGAATCTTTTCTATGGCGAATCAGATAGTTCAAACCGAATCAAATAGTTTCTTGCATATGTTCCCGAGTTGTAGAGGACTCAAGGCCTATTGAGTTAGGTGGAGATCGGTTAAGAGGAAAGGGTAGTTTACCTGCAACGTTTTATGTTTTAACAAGAGTAAAGTACTTAATTTGGATCAATTATAATGTATCCTGAAAAGAAGGTCGTAATAATCAACTGGTAGTTGAAATATCTATAAATAAAAAGGGTTGTTTAAGGGGGAGGGAGTAATTTTCTATAAATAAAAATGATAGTTAAATGTGGAGGGGATAATTTTTGTGTGTGTACTACGTTATCGGCAACAAAGAAGTAGTTTCTATGGAAATATTTCATTTTTTGTCAAACATAAAACTCGATTTACAAGGTGGGCGGTATTTTTTACTTCCATGTTCCATAAGGAAATGGAAGTATGGTGATGGCGAAAAAAGTCGTGTTCGAGATAAGGACTGATTCTGATTGTACTACCATCAAAACATGAAGAAAAGTAATTTTTCGTAAAGTGTCTGTGTGTAGAATTTTTTCTATGGCAAACGATAACTGCTGCAAAGTCAAACAAAATCAAATAATGTTTTGCATACCTGCCTGAGTTGTAGAGGACTCAAGGACTATTGATTTCGGTGAAGGGGACGACGTAGTTTACCTGCAACGTTTTACGTTTTAACAACAGTAAAGTACTTGAGAATTCATTTAAACTTTTTCAAACAACGGTAATTGTTAAAAATAAAATAATTTTGTTGCCAGGCAATAAAATTATAATTTTCTAATTTTAATTTAAATCATGTATGACTGAAAATGTATCGTTCCTGGCAGTAAGCATATCTCAATTATGTAATGTTTACGTTTCCAAAGTATTATTATTATTATTATTGTGATTACCGCAATAAAAAGGCAGGCAGGGCACACACACACACACACACACACACACACACACACACACACACACACACACACACACACACACACACACACACACACACACACACACACACACACACACACACACACACACACACACACACACACACACACACACACACACACACACACACAATTAGCGTTATTTCTCGCCTAGATAGATCAATTAAGTAAGTGAATGTGTGTGTGTGTATTTGGAGCATGAAAATGTCCTCCAAAGGGGTGTTTAATCTTACTGACATTTTAACTGATTACAATGAAACCATTTCCTTATCTAAAACAAAAGTTATGGTTTTTTCTGGGGCAAATCATATTAGAACAAAAATTGTCATACAGGAGTCGCCAATAGAACAGGTGCCAAGTTTCAAGTATCTAGGGTGTAGTATCACATACCAAGGTGATAAGGAGGTTGAAAGCAAAATTAGTCTCTTCCAGTCGCTTTGTGGCAATATCATTAAACACTGAAAGAAGAAAACAAGGAAATAGACGGAATTGAAATATTATAATATAACGGCCATACCTCAACTATTGTGTGATAGTGAGACTTGGATTAGAAAGGCCAAAGATATATCTCTAGAATAGAAGGAGCGGAAATGAGGTTCTTGGGAGCTATAAAGAATTGTACCAGAAGAGATCTTATCAGAAATGATCATATTAGAAGGGAGTTAGGCATAGCTGAGAACTTAAATGAGAAAATTTCTCGGTACAAACCGGAGTGGCGGTTACATGTAAGATGGATTCAACTAGATTTGCAAGAAGAGCCCTTGACTATCATCCACGGGGGAAGAGAAGTGTGGGAAGACCCCGTAAACGATTAATATTTACAAACACAGTAACAGTTATTTATTAATTAAAGAACAAACTTAAGTAGAAACAAAACAAGATGATCTACATAAAATTATAAATTTATTAAAATTAATTAAATATAAACATAAAATGCTTTCAATATAACCATCAAAACAGTCGGTTAACTAAATAAACATTAAAATAAACGATAAATTAATCAAATTGAATCGATCATTTCTTGTATATTAAATTCGAATAATTAAGGAAGTTGTGTTAGTGGTTATAATCACAAAGAAAATTATCACTGTTGCACACCACTACAGAAAAATTATTCCGCTTAGCGCTTTCAAGCTTCTCAGCTCATCGTCAGATCGGAAATCAGATCTGACGATGAGCTGAGAAGCTTTCCGATCAAATTTCCGATCTGACGATGAGCTGAGAGGCTTGAAAGCGCTAATCGGAATAATTTTTCTATAGTGGTGTGCAACAGTGATAATTCTTCGTATTGTTTAAATTAGCAGTCATCCTTACTATTTCTTTTATGAATTTGCTAACTGCTATAATTTTTATTGTTCGACAAAGCTGTTCGTCATCACTGACATCATCAGGTCTTAAAGAAACCTGATGATGATCAGTTTTTTAAGACCTGATGATGTCAGTGATGACGAAAAGCTTCGTCGAACAATAAAAATTGTAGCAGTTAGCAAATTCATAAAAGAAATAGTGATAATTCTGTTTGTAAATTCGAATATTCGTTATTTTTATATTGAAATAAAATCAGTTCGATTGTTTGTTAATTCATTTGTAAACCTCTGATGATACTGATGTATAATCAGTGAAACGTACGTCAGGTGAAAATATAATAATACTTTTACTTGCAGAAGTAATTAGTATTTGAAGAACTATTCATAATACAGAAACCCTGCAAGAGTTACGTACAATATATATATATATATATATATATATATATATATATATATATATATATTGCAACGTTTTTAGACACTTACTTTTACACATATGCTCTTACTCATTTGTGCGCACTTACCCACGTCTCGAAGGTATACTCTTCTTCTGCAGTGTTTACCTTGATGTTCCCCAGCTGGGTCGCGGGCTTTGGTCGTTGATTGAGTGTGGATAAGCACGTGAATATCGTTATATAAGTTTAATACAAGTAAACAGTACAGAGGTTTTAGTACTGGTTGTGAAATTAGTACGACTGTGTTAATAAAATCATACTCATTTGATTTATTATTTAAAAATTCAAATTATCATATTATTAATTGTTTTGTGTGGGTTTTATTACTTGAACCCTTATATTCGATCCGAATATAATGTTATTATAACGTGTTTAAAATTTATTTCTTATATTTCTAAGACATAGTATACGCATTCATAAATCATATATGACCTGAAATATTACACAGACATATAATACATAACACATATAATTATTATAAAACGTGATTAACACGTATAAAATTTAATATTCATCTTGTCTTTGCACGTGTGGTTTTTTTAATATATATCACTTAATAAAAACTTTTAATTAATTAAACATTTATTAAACTACTAATAGATAACATTTATTACTTTAATTGATTCTATTATTTAATGTCTCAATTAATTAACAATCTTCAAATTACGTAACTCTCATATTTGATACATTTTAGGTTAGTTGTCTCCAAGTCGCTTATATTAATATAATAGATATTTACCATATATCCGTCGTGCGACTTCGTTTTTCTCGTCTTATTTTGACGCGTTTCGGCAACGAATTGCCATCTTCAGAATCTTAATCACTCATATGAGATCGTTAAAAAATTAAAAACATTAAAATCATTACGGTAAAAGTGCACTTTTACGATATTGGAAACTCACAGACGCGAACATGAAAGTTTATGTTTCTCGAGTGGACTATATCGATCGACTGCTTTCGCGTGGACAATATCGATCAACTGATTCACTGTTTATATAGCCACTGATAAACCTGTTTTGCTTAATATAGCCCATATGTACTGTGACATTTCATTTACTGGCGCCCGTGTGCAAGTATTGCCGTGTCGTACAACATGTTATGTGAAAATGTAAGTTTATCATTCAAGACATAATCACTGTTGATTTTGACGGCTTTATATATTTCGTATTCCTCAAGCGCGTCCATGTATTTTCCTTTCCTGCAGCAATGCAAAGGCTGGAAATTTGTCTCAAAATCACTGTAGTTATGATTACATAGTATCAGGTGCCTGGCAAAATTAGATGTTGTTTTATGTAATTCCCTTCTGGGAAGATGTTCGTTATATCTTTCTTCAAATGGTCTGCCTGTTTGGCCTATGTAGAACATGTCACATGAGCTGCAATTCATCTTGTATACGCCGGTTCTTTTTCTTTCTGGTATACTGTTTTTTCGGCTAAGAAGTCTCTGAATGTTGTTATTTGTACGAAAGGTTACAATTACATGGTGTTTCTTGAGTTCGTTAACTAGAATATTTGGTAAAATGTTTGTGTAATCTGCAGATATGTATTTATTAACCGGAAGTGTGTTATCATTGTTCGACTTTTTTAATTTCTTCTCTTTGTGTTTACTTATTAATTTATCCACTAATGAACTTTTATATCCGTTAGCCGCTGCTATGTGCTTGATGGTATTAACCTCTTCAATGTAGTCTTTTTCACTTAACGGTATAGTTAGCAATCTATGCACAAAACTATTGTAAGCTGCCATTTTATGCGAGGTGGGATGATATGAATCGGCATGAATTGTGACGTCCGTTGTTGTGGCCTTTCTATAGATTTTAAATTGAAGTTTTCCTTCGTTTTTTAAAATGGTTAAATCTAAGAAATTTAATTGATTTTCTTCTTCTATTTCAGATGTGAATTTAATCTTATGGTGTATGCTGTTTATGTGACTACTTAAGTTTTGTATTTGCCTTTTTGTTCCATTAAATATCATAAACGTATCGTCGACGTATCTACAATAAAAAATGATTTTATTCTTGTATAATTTATTCGATATTATGTTCATATTCTCATAATAATTTAAATATATATCAGCTAATAGTCCTGACAATGGCGAACCCATAGCCAGACCGTCATCTTGTGTAAAAAACCCCCCGTGAGGGAAACTATAGAAATTGTAAATAACAATTTAAAGGAAGTAGCTCAACTTAGCATGCAAAAAATCAATGAACTTATAAAACTACTTACAGTCGTCTTGGAACAAAATTACTTTACATTTGACAACGGGTTTTTTACACAAGATGACGGTCTGGCTATGGGTTCGCCATTGTCAGGACTATTAGCTGATATATATTTAAATTATTATGAGAATATGAACATAATATCGAATAAATTATACAAGAATAAAATCATTTTTTATTGTAGATACGTCGACGATACGTTTATGATATTTAATGGAACAAAAAGGCAAATACAAAACTTAAGTAGTCACATAAACAGCATACACCATAAGATTAAATTCACATCTGAAATAGAAGAAGAAAATCAATTAAATTTCTTAGATTTAACCATTTTAAAAAACGAAGGAAAACTTCAATTTAAAATCTATAGAAAGGCCACAACAACGGACGTCACAATTCATGCCGATTCATATCATCCCACCTCGCATAAAATGGCAGCTTACAATAGTTTTGTGCATAGATTGCTAACTATACCGTTAAGTGAAAAAGACTACATTGAAGAGGTTAATACCATCAAGCACATAGCAGCGGCTAACGGATATAAAAGTTCATTAGTGGATAAATTAATAAGTAAACACAAAGAGAAGAAATTAAAAAAGTCGAACAATGATAACACACTTCCGGTTAATAAATACATATCTGCAGATTACACAAACATTTTACCAAATATTCTAGTTAACGAACTCAAGAAACACCATGTAATTGTAACCTTTCGTACAAATAACAACATTCAGAGACTTCTTAGCCGAAAAAACAGTATACCAGAAAGAAAAAGAACCGGCGTATACAAGATGAATTGCAGCTCATGTGACATGTTCTACATAGGCCAAACAGGCAGACCATTTGAAGAAAGATATAACGAACATCTTCCCAGAAGGGAATTACATAAAACAACATCTAATTTTGCCAGGCACCTGATACTATGTAATCATAACTACAGTGATTTTGAGACAAATTTCCAGCCTTTGCATTGCTGCAGGAAAGGAAAATACATGGACGCGCTTGAGGAATACGAAATATATAAAGCCGTCAAAATCAACAGTGATTATGTCTTGAATGATAAACTTACATTTTCACATAACATGTTGTACGACACGGCAATACTTGCACACGGGCGCCAGTAAATGAAATGTCACAGTACATATGGGCTATATTAAGCAAAACAGGTTTATCAGTGGCTATATAAACAGTGAATCAGTTGATCGATATTGTCCACGCGAAAGCAGTCGATCGATATAGTCCACTCGAGAAACATAAACTTTCATGTTCACGTCTGTGAGTTTCCAATATCGTAAAAGTGCACTTTTACCGTAATGATTTTAATGTTTTTAATTTTTTAACGATCTCATATGAGTGATTAAGATTCTGAAGATGGCAATTCGTTGCCGAAACGCGTCAAAATAAGACGAGAAAAACGAAGTCGCACGACGGATATATGGTAAATATCTATTATATTAATATAAGCGACTTGGAGACAACTAACCTAAAATGTATTATATTGAAGCCCGTCAGGCAAGTGTTGTCTACAAATACAAAAATGTTAAAATCAAAATGCTAAAAGTTGCACAAAACATTAAATTTAATAAAATGTGTATAAAAATGAATATCATACCAAAATTTGCACGCATAAATATTAATTCAAGAACACCGGCGGCACTCAAGACGAAACAAATAGCAGAAAAAATGTGGTTAACGCAAGAAATTAGACAATTATACAAAAAGAAAAACAGGTTAAATACGGATCTTTATAAAGCGCATTTAGAAATGTTAAAGGAAATTCACCCTGCAGTTATAGATGTTATCATGACCAAAATTAATGCTTTAATATCCAATTATTTTTATCATAAAGTATTAACCCATAATAAGAAAATACGAAATCTATATCTTACTCAGCATAAAAAAGAAAATAGACCAATAGATTGTAAACATGTGTTCTATGAACGTGTAACGAATACAACCAACATAGAGTTCACTAACCAAGAAATAAACGTGCTTAATAAAGGTCTGAAATATAATGTACCAAGATTTAATACGACAAACGAAATTGTCCATGAGGTAGTTAATGCTGAAGCTGCTATTAAAAGATTAAATGGTTCCGTTGCACAGAATGAAGCAAGGGTTTTTATCAACAACAAACTCAATAACGCAATTAATAGTAATAAATGTAAAAGTCAAAACAATTTTTTAAAAAGTAAATATAAGCAGGATATCATGAATCTTAAAACCATAAAAAGTAAACTTGAGAAAAATGATGCAATTATAAGTAAGGCAGATAAGGGTGACACATTGGTGGTCATGCAGAAAAGAGAGTATACTCAAAAGGTATTTGATTTCATAAATAATAATAATATTAAGAAAATAGACCGGGATCCCACAAAGGCTTATGTAAAAACTTTGAATAACACCATTAATCAATGTAATTTTTTGTTAGATGAGAAAACACGCAGATATTTAAAACCAATTAATGCCACGGCACCAAAATTCACAGGACTACCTAAAATCCACAAGGAAAGTACACCAATCAGACCAGTAATAAACTACACCACAGCTCCCGGATACAAAGCTGCTAAATTGTTAGTGACTTTAATTAAGAATAATATCAGGATAGCAAATAATTACAGTATAAAGAACAGTTATGAGTTTGTTGAAAAACTTAAAAAGATAGAAATACTACCACAATATAAATTAGTATCGTTAGACGTAACTAATTTGTACACTAATATCCCCGTGAGGGAAACTATAGAAATTGTAAATAACAATTTAAAGAAAGTAGCTCAACTTAGCATGCAAAAAATCAATGAACTTATAAAACTACTTACAGTCGTCTTGGAACAAAATTACTTTACATTTGACAACGGGTTTTTTACACAAGATGACGGTCTGGCTATGGGTTCGCCATTGTCAGGACTATTAGCTGATATATATTTAAATTATTATGAGAATATGAACATAATATCGAATAAATTATACAAGAATAAAATCATTTTTTATTGTAGATACGTCGACGATACGTTTATGATATTTAATGGAACAAAAAGGCAAATACAAAACTTAAGTAGTCACATAAACAGCATACACCATAAGATTAAATTCACATCTGAAATAGAAGAAGAAAATCAATTAAATTTCTTAGATTTAACCATTTTAAAAAACGAAGGAAAACTTCAATTTAAAATCTATAGAAAGGCCACAACAACGGACGTCACAATTCATGCCGATTCATATCATCCCACCTCGCATAAAATGGCAGCTTACAATAGTTTTGTGCATAGATTGCTAACTATACCGTTAAGTGGAAAAGACTACATTGAAGAGGTTAATACCATCAAGCACATAGCAGCGGCTAACGGATATAAAAGTTCATTAGTGGATAAATTAATAAGTAAACACAAAGAGAAGAAATTAAAAAAGTCGAACAATGATAACACACTTCCGGTTAATAAATACATATCTGCAGATTACACAAACATTTTACCAAATATTCTAGTTAACGAACTCAAGAAACACCATGTAATTGTAACCTTTCGTACAAATAACAACATTCAGAGACTTCTTAGCCGAAAAAACAGTATACCAGAAAGAAAAAGAACCGGCGTATACAAGATGAATTGCAGCTCATGTGACATGTTCTACATAGGCCAAACAGGCAGACCATTTGAAGAAAGATATAACGAACATCTTCCCAGAAGGGAATTACATAAAACAACATCTAATTTTGCCAGGCACCTGATACTATGTAATCATAACTACAGTGATTTTGAGACAAATTTCCAGCCTTTGCATTGCTGCAGGAAAGGAAAATACATGGACGCGCTTGAGGAATACGAAATATATAAAGCCGTCAAAATCAACAGTGATTATGTCTTGAATGATAAACTTACATTTTCACATAACATGTTGTACGACACGGCAATACTTGCACACGGGCGCCAGTAAATGAAATGTCACAGTACATATGGGCTATATTAAGCAAAACAGGTTTATCAGTGGCTATATAAACAGTGAATCAGTTGATCGATATTGTCCACGCGAAAGCAGTCGATCGATATAGTCCACTCGAGAAACATAAACTTTCATGTTCGCGTCTGTGAGTTTCCAATATCGTAAAAGTGCACTTTTACCGTAATGATTTTAATGTTTTTAATTTTTTAACGATCTCATATGAGTGATTAAGATTCTGAAGATGGCAATTCGTTGCCGAAACGCGTCAAAATAAGACGAGAAAAACGAAGTCGCACGACGGATATATGGTAAATATCTATTATACTCATATTTGAATTTAATTATTTAATCAAATACAAAAATATAAATAAAATATGGTTCTTTCATGACCATTTATTTATGAGATTACTACAGTTATATTCTCTATTATCAATTTATACTTTGAACATTTATTTATTCATTATGAAAATTTAAAAATATACTAATTTCTTTGTAAACTTGTATATGGAACCTAGAGCTTCTTTCGATAGACCTCAGGGTCATTTATAATATTAAATAAATGTCTGACTTCACCTGCATTTTTCTGCAACAATTTAACTTTGTCGTTACCATCATCTGGACTCTCGAGTTTGTTGATCCTCTTCGGTATCACCTTCTCTGTCTCTGCGTCGTTGAAATTCCTCGCTCCGTCTCCTGGATGCTGAGTTCTGACGTGGACCTGTGGTCGTGATGATGTACGGCTGTATGTAGCTGCATGTGGCTATCCCTGCGTCCTCTCGTCTTCTTGCTCTAGTTCCTCTCCTCTTCTTATCTTGTCCCTCGTGGATGTCTCGAAGTTCTATGTTACTTCTTGAAGTTCATCGACGATACGACTTCTCGTATATTACGATTTTATAGTCTTTTAAAACAATCGTGTTCCACTATTACTTGCACCGACGTAATGCCGGTTCCATCGCACTTCACTATATTGAATACTGTTTAAAAACCTTACATGATTTTGTAAAATTCGCGGTTGCGAGATGCGTGGATCTTACGTGTCTAAGTAAGTTCGTCTGAGAAAGAGTGTGTCGCTCGCTGGGGTTTATACTGCTGCCGTCGTCCCATGCCTGTTGGAAACTGTTTTGACAACATTGAACAGGTCGGCGCGTCGATTTAATTGTTACTTTCAACCTACGCGTCTTTCTATGAAGCGCACACTTTTTTATAAATATTATTTCACCAATCGTTCGGTATGATATTAAACTTTGTTTATGCAAATTATGAATGTTAAGGTGTGTTAATTATGGCAGTTATAGCAAAATTTCACACGGTGGCTGAACGGTTCACACGATCAACGATCACTTAACGCCAAACTGAAGCGCCAGGCGTCAGCTATGTTTTTAAATATGTCGCTGATTCGTGTGACTTCTGGTTATCGTTCAGTACTTAAAAAACTGTGTAAAATCTTCCACCCTCGTTTGCATAATTCAACCTGTCTGTCGTTTACACATGTACACATACAAACACACGCAGACTGATACACAAGCGGCGGCATGTCGCTCTGACGTCACCCTTACCAGTTGGCGCGTGTCAATTTTCTCCCCTTCGTTGCTGCGTTTAAAACCAACTAAGCTATTTGATTCCATATGCAGGCTTACTTACAATATTGGATTTATTTAAAATTAAATACTACGTTTATTTCTTATATTATCTATTATATCTAACGTATATTTATTACATTATTTTTATTATTTACATCTTATATATTTCATACGTGCTTTCATATGCTATCATACCTCAGTCAGGGGTTGATACATATACTTATGCTAAACGTATCGTTGCAATATATATATATATATATATATATATATATATTGTTACAACACAAATAAGCCACCCCAATACCAGGGATAAAAAAGATGAATCAACAATTAAAAAATAATTCGTATAAAATAAAATGACAATGACACGACAAACGACAACATGACCTAACCCAAGTGATTGACCAAATGAAAAGAAACAAAAGGATAAGGGAAAACCGAAACCAAATAAGAAAGTGATTGACAAAATAAAAAGAAACAAAAGGAGAAGGGAAAAACGAAACCAAACAAGAATGAAACCAATTGAAAGAAGTGAATGACTCCATACAACCAAATGAAATAAAACTAAGTGAGAAGAGGAAAATCAAAATAAAATGAAACAAAGTAAGATAAAAGTGAAGAAGGAAAATGAACATGAAACTAACCAAATATAAAGGAAATAAAGTGAAACCGAAGGAGAAAACACAGACAAATAATATAGAATATGAAAAGGAGAAATGGTACACTCAAATGTAATATTGGAAACGAAACCAATAACTAACCAATGTATAAAATAATTATTATTATCGATTGAAGGATAAATGTAAATGATTTGATAAAACCCAATAAAGTAATGTGAGAAATAAAAGTACACTAACCCAAGAATTAGAATTAGATGTGATAAAAAACTCTATAAAGACATAAACTTATTAATAATATAAATAATATTTGTAATGAGAGAGATAGTGGGATGGTGAGAATATTCAATCAACTAAGTGACAAAGAAAAAGTAATTATAGGGATTACCCACTAATAAACACTTAATATAAACATTTAAGGAGTGCAAAAGTGAAAGTGTAAGACCCCAAAATAATTAGAAACAATATTAATAGGAATAAACACTTAATAATCTATAATAAACACTAAATGATTAATGGTGAACCATATTAATAATTAAGAATATTGTTAATGATAGTATTAGAAGTAAACAGATAATAACCTGTAATGAACACTGAAGATTGATGGTGACATTATTATTTAAAAAAGGAATCGTAGTGTTAATAAAATTAAGTTTAATAGTATACAATAGTGTTTAAAAGGGAGAATCCCATGAAAGATAAATAGTTGGTGTTACCATGGATAGAAGGTAGAGATTATTTAAGAAATAAGAAATTAAAAATGAAATTAATAAACACCCCAAGTTATAAGGGATAATCAAATAAGTAAGTTTAAAAGGTGTGATGATGTTTATCACCCAAAAAATAATAAGGAATGAAATGAATTGTAAACAAACATTACCTAATAACTGTTAAAAAATTGTTTAATTAAATTTATGAATAGGATATGGCTGAAGGAATTGTACAGACCATAGGCCTAGATGTTATGTTTTAATAGTAAGTAATAGCCATATTGTTAACAAGGGCTAAATAGATAAATAAGAAGGTGAATCAATACAGATACAATTACACTGGAAAATCAGTTAGGAAATAATTTACAAGCCATGATGTAGAAAATAATAGAAACCTACAAGTAGTATAAAATCAGATCCAAAACACATCAACAAATAAAACAACCAATTATAATAACAAAGCCAAACACGTTAAAGTAAAATGAGATATAATTTGTATAAAATAAGTAAATATAATCAATGGCTACTTAGGCCTATGAAATACCTAACTGTCAAAAACAAATAACTACAAATTGTATAAAATCAACAAGGAAATTAACAAATCCAAGGCGAGTAACTAGCCAAGGATAATTTGTAAATCATATTAAAAGAAAAATGTTAGAATAAGGACTTAAATTAAAAGAGAAATGTAATTAACAAATATTAACATAATTGTACAAACATTAATATTTTATAGAACCCAACCTTATGGGATATCAAGATAATCTTTGAAAGGAAATAATAACAGTAGTGAAAATATTTAATACATAGGGAGGAAGACAGAAGAATAAAAGCAATTAGAAGAAATACAGTAATTTTGAATAATAATTCAAAATTGATAACAATGGTTATAAGACGAGATTAACCAATCAGAATTAATTTGTAACCATGACACAGACCGTTGGTTACGAATTTTTCCGTTAATTTTATAGTACTCAAGGTGACGCTCATCCAGATTAGACGCCAGATCTTGAATGACCTAAATTGTAATTTAAAATGTATAAAAAGCAACCAAAATTCAAAAAGCAGAACCAGTAAGCAGCAGAAGATGAACAATAACATTTAACTGATGCCAAGGACCAATTTAAATCAAAATTAAATGAAGAAATTGATACAACTAACTTGAAAAAGATGCCAGAAGTCCCAGACAATTGAAAATTGAATACGATTGCAGCCCAATTCTTTTTTACCTGAACAACTAAGTACATCCAGTCTACTGATGTGTTAAGTATCATTAAATTACCCATATTCCAGAATTAAACTCACTTTAAATATTTCTCACAGTTATCTGAACTCTCACTATAAACTGAATATAATTTCTTTCAAAGATTAAATAAAATAAACAAACACTGAAAATTTATTAACTAAGGAAATAACCTGGCATTAGATTGCGAACTTTTGAAACACACTTTACTACACTGCAGGAACAAATTGTAGCTACACATTATATTATTTAAGTACAAATAATGTAAGGTAGTGTACTTTTTATTGTAATCATTATTAATATTTTTCTTGTAATCACAAGGACCCACGATAATAAAAGTAAACAGACAATACCGTCGCCATACTTAACAGAATCGCTCGTTCAAAATCGACTTCGCCGAACCCCTAGAGATATCAGACTCATAATAATTGTCGGTGCAAAATTGTTAATAACCAAGAATAAATAGATTGTCAAACAGAATAATTACCATTCAATAATTAAAGAAACTAGTACAGAGTGTAACCATTGTTTTTATTTCATAGGGAAGTGTATTGTATAAATTGCGTATTGTATATCAAAGAGAACGAGAATGACGGCAAGCGCTCACGTTGCAAATCTAGTGAACTAACTGCTCGATTAAGAAGGTCGAACGAAGGCGGGAGCAAAATTTGAATGCTCCAGGCCGTCATAGTTAAGAACACCGTTTACCACACTATCTATTAATTTAATTGTTTTAAATAAACAATTTGGCGCCACCCGGGATTTATAAACCTCTATTGAATAACAGGTAAGGTTTCCACTCGTGTTGTACTGGTAATTGAAGGATCGCAACGGACATCGTTAGCGCAACACATAGATGTAACGACACCCGTGTGAGGCGAACACACAACATATACATAATTACAGAGACGACCGAAATTTGACGTTACAATATATATATATATATATATATATATATATATATATATATATATATATCGTGCGCCAAAATAATAACACAGTAGTAATTTTACGCCAAACATCCTCTGCACTTTAGTTTCAGCTTCCTATATCTCACTGGGGTATATGTCAGTGTTGCCAATATCTGGCGCTTATCCAGAGATTCTAACTATCGTACACATGCTACAAATATACTGCAGTCCATATTTCACAACGCTACCGAGCTTGCATACAATATACAATTACTGCCACTTTAAAAGCTTTTCTTCCTATTTCCTATTGGAACACCACCAGTACGTGAAAAAAATGAGTATTTCGCATTGTTGAGGATAGATTAGAATTCATCATACATTGATAAATTATGGTCAATGTTCCCATCAATGTCTCAGATGTCTCAATATCCTTAATCGAGTCTTTATTTCTCAGAGCCGCCGCTACCATAAATGTGTACCGCACACGGGCGGCCGTAGACTGCCAACTTCATCAGCAGATATTGGAAATGAATTAAAACAATTAATATCGACTACGTATAGATATATGACATTAACGTTTACTGAGTTGCTCTTGATATTTGTTTTGTTAGCGTTGCTGCAATGTACTGGCATCAGCCTTTGTTTTGACTCCCAAGAAGGCGTATATGTAATATTGTTGTGTGACATTTATATCTGAGTTATAGTTGCGGCCTCTTTGAGGTTTTGTAGACAGGCGCGTGCAATTCGACGCTGGAAAACTATAAAATACGTACTCGATAAAATAAGAAATTATTTATGTTTTGTTTTGACAAACTGCCGCCATTAAGACCGTCAACTTGTATTCCAAACAACAGCAATTTGTAAGTGGTAACAGAAATTTGTTAGTTGTGATTAAGACATTTCGAAGTACGGTCTTGTTTTTGGCCACGGTCTGGCGGTGTAATTCTGAGACGTGTCGTATTTGTATACGGTTCATATTTCTGAAACCAAAGCGCGAAAAGCGCTCTTTTAATAAACTGTAGTGTTATAAAAACTCTGAAAAAGACGACCGCGCAAATAAACTCTTATATTTTTGAAAATCTATTCAACACTTCTACGAGCACATCTTCCATTTATATCATGTAAGTACTCAGCTAAATACATTTTTGAAAATGTAAATACATTTATTTTTTGTCAATTTTATTATTTATGTCGGTGTCAGTTTTTAATTAAAATAATATTAAATAGTGTTGGAAAGTAGGGATATGAAAAATATATTCACGAGGGCAGCAAAGGTAAAACTGCACACGGGCGGTAAGCACCCTAGTGGCGGCCCTGTTATTTCTATTGACTTGCTTAGGATTTCTTTTTTGCCTTTCTTGTCCTGCTTTACTTAGGCAACTGTTATTATCTTCTACCTTTTATGTTTTTATCTCACGTTCTAAAGCGTCTTTCAGTTTTCACCTCATTTTATTGCTGTTGTTTCGTAAAACGACATAGGTCCTTCAAACGCTAAAGCAAAACTCTCACAAAGAACTAACTGAGCTGACACGCCTTAGGCCGGCCGCACACTGGAGCGACGTTTTGTTTCGCCACAGAACCCTTTAACACATTGTGTCGCTAAGCGTCGTCTATTGTCATCAGGGTCTATAAAGCGTAACACACTGGGTGCGACATTGTCTAGATGTGGTGCGAGGCCCTCGCGACCTAAGACGAAGCTCCTTCAATTTATGTCTCGCAACAAAACAGCTTACGACGTTTTGAACTGCGCATGCTCTGGATTCTAACCTCACAAGGCGGAGAGTTTATATTACACTTATCTAGTCGATGCCTTGTATTTTAACGCCTGTTACGAAACCACGAACAACACACTTTCACAGGTCGAAAACAGCTGACGAGAAATTTGCTGTAAGACAATGTCTCAAGCTTCTCACCACAGAAGCCACGCTTTGCAACACGAAGCGTCGAAACGGTTCTGTGGCGAAACAAAATGTCACTCCAGTGTGCGTCCGGCCACAGACGGAAACAACGCCAGTCACGCTATCTTTTTTAATGGAACCAACGTGATTAAATTAATACACACAACACTACAGGAGATTCAGAAACTGGACTGTAAAAAGTATCGTCCATCTGAAGTAGAAGATGTGAGTGAATTCGAACGGACTTCGAAGCAGACTTTGGAGGTAAATATGTGCTATGACGTTGTTCATTATAGAGGTGGACATAGGGGGAGCAAAAGGAGAAGCCGGCCGCGAGCTGCATGTCTATGTGGCGGACGAACCTTGAAGGGAAATATGTTAATTCATGCGTTAGTTGTTACGCTAATTCAGTCAATTAAATAAATTACGAGGCTACTGTTGGAATTGTGAGTTGTTGATTGAGACCACCGTATAGGGCAACCAACTCTATGCCGGCTAGATTTTTTATCGACCTTCTCTGGTCTAGATTCGTCGTGTTCTGTTATAGGACCACCTCGAAAAGGTGTGGCTCTTCACCACGCTTACTTATGATCAAGATAGGGATATACAAAATAAAGTGACCAATTTCACAAGAATGTGTGGAACGACTTGGAGAACGTTGGAAAATAAATGTAGAAAAAAACCCAAATAAAATTTTATAAAACAATGACAATATCTACACTACTGTATGGTTCTGAAACTTGGGTAATAAAGAAAAAAGATGAATAGGAGATACAAACAACAGAAATGAATTTTTCTGAGCTCAGTTAAAAGATGTAATAACGAGATCATATAAGAAATGAGGAGATAAGAAGTGATATTTAGATATTTTTGCAGTTAATGAAAGGATTAAAGAATACAGAAGAAAATGGATTCAACACGGAGATAGAATAGAAGAAAGTAGAATACCGAAGATAGCGAAAGATTACAACCCTAGAGGCAAAAGAAAAGAAAGTTAATAGGTCTAAGAAAAGATGGACTGTGGAATAGGAACAGGCCGCTAAAGCCTAAAACCGTTAAGAAGATGATGATGAAATAAATTATGAAGGTGTCATCGACAAATTCGCTGGGGAACAAGTAAGGATAGTTATTTTGTATTGTAAAATATGACAGTCATTACTCTTGGAACTTTTCATGTAATATTAATTCTTATGTAATGGGATTTTATGTGGGTTGTTTTCTTAATGAAACATGGTGACTAAAGAAGCACGACGCGATGGATGATAAGATATAAATACCGCTTGCAGACAGTTCGCGATACTTCTTTCTCGTCGACCAAAGTCTGCTGGCGTCGTGATTCTTTCGTACGTCACGAGCGATCTTGACGCGACCTAAATACACTTGGCGGAGCGTAAAGTCTCAACCGTCGAGTTGTTTTATGGCGATCAGTTCGTGCGAAGTGACAGTGAGCGGTTTTTATTTAACTGCGATTTAGCGAACTTAAGGGAACTCGTACCCTGTGCTACCTAACCTGTGCTGACCATGTTAAGTTCAAGTCCCATTACCTCAAAACCTGTAAAAGATAGAAGTCTGAAATTTTAGCTCGCAGGTTAGCATATTATACTCTTCAAACGCTACTACAGTTATAAAGATATCTCAATCTCTTCATTTTTTAATAATTTTTTATGTTTTGCTCTAAAAATTTGCATACAAAAAGCATACTTAATATCTTTTTGTTTTTTTATTATTCAGTGAAACTACATAGTTCTAGTAGTGTAGTTATGTCTCCACTAACCCAATATCCAGACGAAATTTAGCTTGATAGTTTACTTGGTTTCTGAAATAATGGGTCATTTATGTAAAAAAAGTTGATTTTGAGAAAAACGCTTTTAAAGTTTTAAAACAGATTTTTATTGTTTTACCTGATTTAAAACAGCCCAGCCCCATACTTGGGGTCTTCAATTATGTCCACTTGGTCCTCTAGTTTTTTTTTCACATTTCTAGTTGACTGTCTAACCTTTTTCATGAATTCATCTACTGCTGTCTCTGCCTCAAGTAATCTTTGCAAATCAATTTTTTTCATTACTTCATACATATTTGATCCTGGTTTGATCCCTGATTTTTGTCAGACTTGAGACTTGCCTATATTACCTTCATTGAAGGTAACACAACAATCACACACCCAAAACCAAAGTAATATCCAATCCAACAAATTTATTTTTGGCAATGTGTTCCAATCAATTGGTTTAGCGAATAGTTTGCATTCTGTGTAATACGGTGAAGACACATTTTTTGACAAATTAGGATGACTCAGATCAGCAAATATTGGCTTGTAACCATTTGTGTTAATACAAAATTTTCCTTTGAAAACATAAAAATTCTCACCCAATGGTAAAAACCACACGTCTCTACGATTTGTTCTAAGGGAGTTACAGATTTGTAAAAAGGTGGTAATATTATCAACACTTTTGGCAGAACTTTTACTACGCTCTCTATTTTGTTAAAAATCATAAAAAAATTATTATTAAGCATATTCACATACATTTGATATAAAATTGCTCATAAAATACTGAAGATTTTTTAAGACAAGAAACAAAAATCGATATTTGTGTCGATTTTCCGGTTACGAGTGCCCTTAATGTGATTAATATTTGAACGGTCATCGTAGTTATTATTAACTGGTCATCAGTTACACGTCATAACTGAATATTTATGGCGCCTAATGGTTATCTGGATTAGGCGTGATTAGGATTAAATTTTTAAGCGTTTTAAGTGTTAAATTAAAACGTACGATTCTTTTAAATCTGTGGTGTCAATATAATTTCACGAACTAAGGTCGTTGTCCGGTAACAATATTAACGAAGATAATAATAACGTTTTCCGCATTGTATGTGATTACCAAATATTGGAAAGACAGTAGCAATACACAGGAAATAATGAGAAAGCGCTAAGGATACATAAAGGGACGCTCAGAGGGAAGAGATCTGTTGCTTGGCAGAAGCGGTTCGTTACATTTCATACGTGATGAAAATTCCATTACCAATTTGCACCGAATTCACTTCCGTGCTGTTGTGTTGTTTGGTGGACAGTATTCTGAGCTTAGTACTGTTTCTGGTGAGCCATATCTTGCGTACAATTAACAATTTCATATCGCCTAGTCTATCATAATTGTTACGTACACACTTCAGTAGTTACAATGACATTGAATATTACAATACAATGATTGTGACGATAATTATCCGACGACAGTACTGTTTTACTTCCATGTTCCATAAGGAAATGGAAGTATGGTGATGACGAAAAAATCGTGTTCGAGATAAGGGCTGATTCTGATTCTACGTACTACCCTCAAAACATGAAGAAAAGTCATTTTCCGAATAGGATATGTCTGTATGGCGAATTTTTGTAGAATTCTTTCTATTGCGGACGATAATGGCCGCAAACAGAATCAAATAATTTTTTCCATATGTGTCTGAGTTGTAGAGTACTCAAGGCCTATTGATTTTGGTGAAGATCAGTAAAGGGGAAGGGGTAGTTTACCTGCAACGTTTTATGTTTTAACAAGCGTAAAGTACTTAATTTTGATAAATAAAGTATCCTGAAAAGAAGGTCATAATAATCCAATGTAGAAAGGTAGATGAAATATCTATAAATGAAAAGGGTAGTTGAAGGGGAGGGGGTAATTTTCTATAAATGAAAATGTTAGTCGTAGGGGGTGGATATAATTTATTGTATGTGTACTACGTTATCAGCAAAAAAGAAGTAGTTTGTTGTAAAAATTCCTTCCCAGGCTGTTTGGGCGTGGTCCATTGTTTTCTGCAAAACCAGACGTTTCGATAGTCCCATCGACTGCCATCATCAGTGAAAATCGAGTGGACTAACTTGAGGTGGTATACGTTAGTGGCCACAGTATTGTGATTAAGGCTGAAGAAAGAAGTAGTGTCTATGGAAATATTTTATTTAGAAAATGATTTTAAATATAAATTTTAGAACATGGAAGTCATGTACGGTTCTCCATACCGATATTTCGGTTTGACATGAGACGCTTTATTTCTTTTAAAACCAAACTACGTTGGGGCGACTGAGACAAAGCACTGAGTCAGTCATGTGTGCTCAGATGACTTTTTGTTCAGTCTCAGTCGAGCCACTGAGGACGCCTCAACGCAGTATAGACGAAATATTTGGTTTTTAAGGGGAATTAAGCGTCTTGTGTCAAACCGATAAACGGTGTCGGCTTATCAGAAAACCACGAAAGTTTACGAGCGAGATGATTTTCAGATCTCTGCAGTATACGAGTTTTGTTCAAAAAAATACCGAACTTTCACACAATACTACGGCGGTATATGCAAAGAGTGTGCTCCGACAAGTGGCGCTGACTAGCGCCAACTTTCGAAAACATCATCCTCTATTTCGCTTCTTTATACAATTGTTGTGATTCTTACTATAGCAGCTGAAATTAATACGTATTCTAACCTGTCGGCGAATTTTTCCCGCAGTGAAAATGAAAGAGCTTGAAGAAAAAAGTGTTTGCATACAATTTTGCTTCAAACTAGGTAAAACGTTTACAGAAACGTTTGAAATGCTTCAGCAAGTAAATGGGGATGCTTGTATGAGCCGAATGCAGTGCAACGAATGGTTTACTCGTTTCAAAGAGGGAAGAACATCGACCGATGAAAATCCAAGACCTGGTCGCCCTTCAACGTCAACAAGTGACGAAGTCGATAAATTCGTGCCGCGTTTGTTGTCCGATGATCAGAAAGAGAATCGCGTTAACATCAGTCAGGAACAGCTTGACCGTGCCAGTGTCGATTAAAACTTTATCAAAAACATTATAACAGTGAACGAGACGTGGGTGTACGGATACGATGTCGAAACAAAGACACAGTCTTTGCAGTGGGTGGGAAAAGGATCGCCTCGACCAAAAAAAAAGCCCGGGTGAGTCGGTCAAAAACGAAGGTGATGTTGGTGGTGTTTTTTGACTGGAAAGGGTTGGTTCATCATGAATTCGTTCCACGAGATCAGACAGTAAATAAGGAGTATTATGGGAAAGTTTTAAGGCGTTTGAGGGAAGCAGCATGCAAGAAGAGGCCAGACCTGTGGGAAGAACAGACTTTGGTGTTACAACATGATAAGGCACCAGCTCACGCGTCACTCCTTGTCGTCGATATCTGGCGAAAAACAATACGATTGTTCTGGCCCACCCACCCTACTCTCCAGACTTAGCCCCAGCAGACTTGTTCCCAACACCGAAGGCGACCTTGAAAGCACGTCGTTTTGAAACAACAGAGGAGATAAAGAAAAATAAGGAAGAACAGCTGCGCGCCATTCCAAAAGTACGTTCCACGAATCGTTCCAGGATTTGAAGAAACGTTGGGAGCGGTGCATTACCACCAGAGGGGAATACTTTGAAGGGGATAAGCATGTATAAAGCTGTAAGTGCATTAATAAAATTTTTGTTGCAAAAGTTCGGTCTTTTTTTGGACACACCTCGTATATAAGTAATACCAAAATATCACATACAAGTGAAGTTAAATATCTATGGTCACATTTGTAAACGTCGCGTTGCATAACTATAAAAAGTAAGCAAACAGATTTATCGGTCAAATTATGAAACTGTATGATAGATAGAAGATAGCAAAATCCTACTCTACATGTCAGTAGCTAACAGAAGTATAATAGCTATTTGGTCTTAGAGTAGTATGTTGTGAGGATAGGCCAGCAATTCTAACACCAGCATAACTCTCAGAGATAACATTCAACATGTCAGCACGGAACGTTTGCAATCAAATCCTTAACACGGATTTAGGTATACAATTCGTGTAAGAGATTGGTAGGTGAAAGGAGTATAGTAAATACCACGAAAAGTTTGAAGTCCAAAAGAAACGATTGATGAAACTGCTTTTGGAGAGGGCAATAGAGATATGCGTACAACAAAGTTTACGAGGTTTTGTTGCTATGCATTTCCTCGTCATAAGTTACTGTGTTAAAACGCTAGCTTACCAGAATGTATTTTCTGATTGTTAACTAAAAAATAAAAATAAAATGATAATGTGGTTGATGCGACATTTATTGATAACAACAGACTCGTTTATTGCTACCGAAGAGCCTTAGAAAAATCAGGGTTAACTGCACCAGACATCCTCTGGCAAAAATCCGTGCCAGAGTAAGCGCGTAACACTAATAAAGAAAACGGTTTGTTTCAGCCGTCAATAGATTTACTAGAATTTTATGGCTACATTTCATGGCTGATCATTTGTTTAGTTGCTGATTACTGGCCGCTTAATTATTTACGTAAAGACGTATAGTCTCTTAAGTAACTTGCCGTACTGTTGATTAATTGGCAAAGTTTTTAAAATATTGATTGTATGACTAAATAATGAACGGGGAAGTACAAAGGCATTATTGTTATGCGATGAGAAAAGTTAGTGTCTGCCACTTCTCCCCTTTTTCCGAAAGATTAGAGATTATGAACTATTCGCTCAAGTCGGCAGGAGTTTCACAATTTTTTTTTTTAAATTTTAGACTGAAGCAAAGTCTTAAGATTATTTTAAACAAGATGAGTGCTGATTTTAAATTATTAATTTTACTATAGCCAATTAAATAGAAGTAACCCTATTAGTTTTACTGTAGCCAATTATTTTTTATGAAGTAAACAATTGGAAAGTTGTGAAAATATAGTAACAACGTGTAACTAGGCTAATTATGAACTATCTTCAAGGAAAGAATTTGACATGGGTGCAGCTCGATCTCCTAGCAGGTGAATACATTTTCTTTTATCGTAAGATTTTTAAAATATTTACGTTGTTCTTGTAATAGCATATAAACAGTTAGAATGTACACACATCTTTAAAATATTTCCTCGTTTTGCATAAAGTACACACGTATTACACACGCATAAAGTGCCGGGGAGGGTATTTTTATATTAATGTGGGGAAATTTTGAATGGCTATGCGGGAAAAAAAAGTTTGACTGACCTGACAACAATGCCAGTAACAACGCGACATGTATACGTGCACACACAGGTGTGCTAAACTGGTATTTAAAAATAACAAGTACGAACTAAACCGTTTAAAAGAAAATAACACGTACAAATACCTGTTATTATATACCTATTATACATATACCTGTATTATATAATTTGTTATAAGAAATAAATTGAAACTAAAAGTATTAACAGTGTTACTGTACACTGTGACTTTATTAAGCTGTTACTGTTTAAAGGAAAATAAGAAACAAGAGAATATATAGGCCTACTCTCTTTGGGAATACCTACTAATTTAAGTTTTCACTAGGAGTAAACAAACTGACATAGTTTTAATATTAAATTATTGATTCCATTTTGGTTAGACAAATCAGTTGCGAAACTCAGGCACTGGAATTTAGAGTGCACGTAATAGCACAACAAATAATGTCAAAAAAAAAAAAAAATTACGTGAGATGTGCAGTGAAGTTATCCATGTCCGAAATCACATCAACAAAAAGTACTATAAAGGCTATCAGCCATTCTGTAGGTTATAACACAATATAAATCGCTTTTTCAAAATTTTTCCAAATTGGTGACAAGTATAATATATAATTTGTTATGCACACGAGAATAAATGTAACATCAGTATGAATTTTTTTTGAATTATCAAAAACAGTTTCGTCTCTTTGGCATATTGTGAACCTGGTTGTTTTGCTTCGTTTCGTGTACTTGCATGGCAATCGGCACATGCGCAGAATCAAGTACTCAGCACCAATGACTGTGGCTTTGTACTCGTTTTTTCGTTAATATGTGTTTGGGGGTCCCGTCGAGTAATATGAACGGGTACTTCGACTTTTCAGTTCTCGTTGAATCGGAACAGGTGTTTCAACTTTGCAGTCACTGTTATATTCGTTCCACAAAAATAATCGTTCCAAAATACCTGTCACAGGTATATCGGCCCACCTCTACACATACAATAGTATACCACCTCACCGTGAATATAGTCACAGCAAATAGAATGGCAATGAAGACCGGTTAGAATGGCAATGGGAAATAGAATGGCAATGAAGACCGGTTCCTTTTTGGCGACGGTAAGAGGCTTGATTCTTGACGCAACGTGATGATGATATTTTTACCCTTTCAAACCCATCACTGTGGCCATTTCACACACGAAGTCTTCTCAGCATTTCCCCTAGTACTTTATCCATGTCTTTTCCGTTACCACTAAAGTCGTTTCAAGACAACGGCTAGTTGAGGTATAAAAGGAGCTGAATCAAAAATTTGCTGGAATGGGACTCGATGTAAATGTCATCAAAACTAAATACATGCTGATTTCTGCATCCGAAAGGAGAAGAAATCTATATAATCTATGCATAGAGGATAAATCATTTGATGAAATTAATAAGTTACCTGGGCAACATGATAGATAATGAAGGGTCCGTTATCATAATACGTGACAGGATACAAATAGGAAAATGGGCATATTATACTACTAGCAGACTACTGAGAAGCAAACTAATTAGTCGCAACACAAAAATAAAAATATATAAAACCTGTTTGCTTACTTACTAAAACCGGTTTATATGTCACTTATGGATGTGAGACATGTACAGGGACAAGTAACACTAAGAAGGTTTGAAAGAAAGTTCGTAAGACGTGTTTGTGGCTCGGTTAAAGAAGATGACGAATGGAGAATAAGAAATAACCAGGAGATAGATGAGCTACTGAATCATAAGGACATTGTAAGATTCATAAAGGCGCAACGGATACGTACAATGGCCATATACAGTGGATGGATTTTCATCCACTCATTAGAGTGGATCAATGATCAGCGTATGCCAAAGAAAATATTCAGGGCGCAAATCTATAAAAGCAGAAAGAGGGGTCGACCTTAGATAAGATGGTTGGATGTTGTGCTATAAGACCTCAGAAGAATAGATATGAGGGGTTACAATGAGATACAATAGACAGGAGACTTTTGAGAAGATTGGTGTTGGAAGCCAGGGCTAACATTGGGCTGTAGTGCTGAAGAAGAAGAAGAAGAAGAAGAAGAAGAAGAAGAAGAAGAAGAAGAAGAAGAAGAAGAAGAAGAAGAAGACTAAATTCGCTTAGCTAAATTCGTACATGTCCCAGCAAGAGATACTTCATTCCTATCAATCTTACCCCTAAAAGTCTTTTCTTTTATATTTTTTCTTTATTACTCATTCTATCATTATATAAAGTCTTTCGCATATTCGGAAACGTCTGATCTTCCTTTGTTCTTCATCTCAGTAGTCCAAGACTCATAGTTTTACAGAGCCTTACAGATTCTCGCGAAATATTTTACAAGATTTACGTCTAATGGTTTTTAAGTCTATTTCTTTCAACTCAAGGCTTCTCTTTCAGTGAGGACAGTATAGCTTCTCTCGCTGAATTGTTCAATTAAGGTAAACCGTTGCTAGACGTCGATGAAAAAATAACTGTAATAAAACATGCATTAGTCATGTAATTAATGTATTTTAATTATTCATTTTAAATCAAAATTGATTGTTAAATATGTAACCGTGCACAATTACCTCCGGTAATTTATTTATTATTTGGTAACAATAAATGTATTAATTACCCCGTTATTAATAATGAACAACAGCCGTCAACAATTCGTTTGTTACGATAATTAATACGATATTAATTATTTGATACGTATATACTGCAAGTCCTTTCAGTATGCGGGAGTCTGGTAGGCAGTGCATCTACTTGCGTAGTGTATTTTTTTAATTAACACAAACTAATAAAATTAAAGATACTATGCTCGTAAGTACTTTAAACAACGTGTATACTTAGAGAAAAAGTAAATGAAGAACCGATAGGAACAATTCTTCTTCTCCTTCTTCTTCTTTTCAAGGATTACGTTACATAAACCTGTTCCGACACCCATCTCATCCTCGGACGACCCACGTCTCTTCTACCAATAGCTTTATAATTCAGTGCCGCTTTTCGGCAATCGATTCTCTGTAATCCTTTGTAAATGATCCCACCATTGTGTTCTGTAAGCTGAAATAATTTCAATTTATGTCCTCTACTTCGAGTTCTCCTCTGATATCCTCATTCCTTATTCTATCTTGCAATGTATAGTTTAAAGTACTGCGAAGAAACTGTATTTCAGCACTCTGAATCTTGCCGCTTTCCTTTTTTGTCATGACCCACGCCTCACTCGCATTTGTCAATGTGGGTATTGCAATTGTCTTATAAAATTTAATCCTTGTGCTGTGTCTTGTTTTATTTCTTAAGATTTCTATGAATCATACCAAAAATATTCCTAAATATGTATACCTTATTTATCTTCTCTCTTATATCATATTCACATTCATAGCTTACTGCACAGCCGAGATATTTGAAACGGCTCACTTTTTATAAAGTGCTGTTGTTTATAACTATCTTAGTCCTCACTGGATATTTAACTTTAAAGGCCTTGGTTTTGGTCTTTATTCCTGAAATTGTCAGTGAGTATTCTCTTGCTACTTCTTGTAATTGAAACATAGCTCTTTGTAAATCAGCCTCATTTTCTTGAATAAGAACTATGTCACCCGCATATAGCAGGGAACCGATACAAATGTACTTGTTAAGTTGTATAACTTTTTTTTGGGATGCCCCGCGTTCAGGGTGCCAAATATAAAGACTTTTAGCTTCACGTTTCGCGCTAAATATAAAGATTCTTAATTCTTAATGTTATTGCGTCTGATAACTAAGTATATCTGCTCGTTATCATGTCAAATCAATAATTACTGTTGGGCGCCAGAGTACCTCAGGGTTTATCTAATAATGACTCTTTCTCGTTCAGATTGCAATAATATTCTATATTGAATCATTCATATTACAGAGATGTAAACTAAATTTCTAATTCTCCACATTACACTTTCTTTATATTATATCAATTGACTTATTGGGCATCAAACTTACAATTACTTACAAAAAAACAAAATTTAATTGAATTACCAATCTTCAGGATTACAATTACTCATAAGATAACTTGAATTACTGGTTTGCAATATTACACTTACTCATACAACATAAAATATTTAATCGATATCATGTTTAATGCACATCATAATATTTCATCAACCAATATGAATTTATTAATATACTAACATTTGTAAGTTAGTTAGCCTCTTACTTGATTCCAATTATTACTATATCTTATTTCATTTATTACGTCTCGTTATACAGACTTAACTATATCTACGCATCTACTTAGTATCCTTCCTGACATGTCATAACACATAAATTACTTTGCTTAGGATCTGAACGAAATGTGGGATCTTTTAGAATGAGATGAGTTTACGTTCGGTAGACATCAATTGCTATGTTTTGAAATTAATTGATTTATGAATTGTTATTCAATTCCTCTGAGATGACTGGTGTTTCCACATTACTCACTACACTTCACTACACTAATAGACACATTTGATTTATTAATTTGCTTTGCTTTTTGCATCACACGTTCGCGTTTATAACTATCGTCGCGCACATATTGTAAAATACCGTTGTTTCGTGTGTTTATTAGTCACACGTGGTTTGGTACAATATGTTAAATTTCTTTATGAAGCGAGTCTTTCATTTCTTTAAAATTTATTAGTTTGGAATAAATTTATTACTTATTGAATTATTTTTATTATTTGATTTTATTTATTTAGTTACTTTAATTAAAACGAATGATCAGGTAATGACAGGTCGTCATCGAGTTTACGGTTATTAGAGCGGTGTTCGCGTGAGTACTGTTTTGAAATTTTGCCAAAATAATTGATCTTTAAAATGGAATAGATTGTGTTGTTTCTCCACAATCGATTACTGATTCGACTCAGTCTTGTAGGTTATCTGGTTTTGTCTCCTAGTTTCTCAATGTTCTTCACTCTCGCCGTATTTCTCTTCTTCCTTGTCACCTGAAAATCCTTTATCTTAATTCACTCTAAAAAAAAAATAAAATGCTTTTCATACAATATTATTTCTTTATCAGGTAGTGGATTCTTTGAGCTGTTAGGAAAGATCAGAACATGCTTCAGGATAAAATACAATATATTACAATTTGTTAAACAACATTCTTAATAAATAATAAAATTAAAATAATGTTTGAGTTCAAGTGTATTACTATTCTCGGTTCCGTCCCAAAAGTCAATCGGAAATGGCGGAATTGTCATTCAAAATGGCCGTCGGCCTGTATCTAAATGGGCCTAAAATCTGCCTCGACTAATTTCTTTAAATTAAATAGTGTTTTAATAATTTTATGTCCACAATGTTGTTGAATAAAGTTTTGTTGAAGTTCACAAGTGTCTGGTTTAACAGTGTTTTTGGTGAATCTCGTGTTGTGTAAAGGTGTGATTATTTCGTTATTAGGTTATCCAATCTCACCAACTCGCCGTTACGCTTTTCATACGTGGGATGTGTTAGTTTGAGTAAATCATCATTTTTTCATTCGATTTTCGGTTTCTTCTATTAGTATTGTTTTCTCGGTTAATTTTTAATGGTTTTCCTTATTTTCTTATTTTGTTTTTTGCATCTCTTTACATTTTACTTTTGGTTATTCATAAAAAAAATGATTCTCTGCTACATGAAGTTGATCTGTTCGGTTTGAAAGTTAACAATAGAGTAAACGAATTTTTCCGTTTAGTCAACGATTATGACCAAGCTTTTGTGAGCTCTGATTGGTCCTTATTTCCCGACCCCTGGTCACGTGACGTTAATTATTCGAAATCTTTGAAATTTATATCTGTCACCTCAAATTACTCCCTGTTTATTTTTAGATTAAGTTAAATTTGATTTATACGGTGTTATTGTTTAGTAAAATAGAAGTATTTTGATACCTTATGTGGCCCATTTCGGCCCAGTATCACATATTTTAGCACCTTTGTAAATTTAAGTTTTTTAGCCTTTTACATATTTTTTCTTGACATTTCTTATTGCCTTCTTTACTATTTTAATATGTTCTAATAGGGTTGTCCTTACTACTAACAATAATTGTTGATACCTCTTCATTACATATAACATCACAGTTTTAAATACCTATTAATAATCTCTTTATAACAACAATAATATTGACAACATGTCAGTTCAATGGCTTGTCTTATGTGCTATTATTACTTTCCCTATCCATCTGGTTACTACAATTATCGGTTTTTACATATAATTTTATCAGTACCTTCCCTGTTTCATTAAGGTCAGGCTTCTACTTAGTAGTATTTGGTCTGGTTAGGACTATATCATATATTTCAGTTCTATTTAAAGTTAGCTCATTTCTTTTGGCCTATAGGCTTAGTATTTTGCCATTATTTCACAATAATTTTTACATAATATACTATTTTACTCTGTACATAATATTAACACTTTTTAACAGTTTTCAACTATTGTTTTTGAACAATTAATAAACATTTGAACAAATAATTATAACATAACAAAATTATGGCTTCACCATGTACATAAAACTTTTTAACAATTATTTATTCCATCTACTGGTTCTTCATATGAATTAGTTTATATGCAAGACCACTAATTCACTTTCTCACTCCCCACTGGTTTATTACATGATCTCTGATCATCACTATTTTCCTTTTTTGACACTTATCATTTCACTCCCCTTTAATGTAGGTTTTTACACTTTTTTCCTTAAACTAATACACATATTTCTAATCTTATTTATTCTATTGCATTGTATTTTCTATAAATTTTACTACTGTCTGATCCTAGCTCTTTTATTATTATTGGTTTTTATTTATTTATTTTATTTGTTTAATATTTTTATTTATATTGTCCCTGGTGGTTATCAGGTTCAATCTCTTTTAGTTCAGTCTCTTTCGTTGAGTTTATTTAAGTTTCACTACACATTTATGTTACTCTGTAGTTACAGTGTTCTTCAACTCACTCTGGTATAGTTGCTAGTTTATTTCATTGTCTTGTAGCTTATTCAATATATCTTCATATTACTCAATCGAGTTTTACCGTTGGTTTGTTTGTCCTCTCACTTACCATATCTATTGGGTTCATTGGGTTTATCACGTTACTATGTTTTTTCTTTTTTTTCTAACTTTCTTCATAATTACTATTTTTTCATTCTTTATCATTTATTTTTCTTAATTCACTGTTTTGGTTTAGTTTGTGGACTGAATGTTATGCTTAATACACACTTATTTATATATCTTTTTATTTATTAGGTATACTAGTACTGGTCACGGATGGTTTTCTTATCTTATCATAGTTCTTTCATGTACGGTGAGGATATGTATCGTTACAATATGTATAAATATACTTCTTGCTTCATACTTACGCGCACATAACAAATAATACTTTCTTGTCTCGTACTTCAGTGCACTGATCTATATATTCTTCATTTCACGATATTACTTATTCCCTTACTACTCTTTATCGTAAAAATCTATACATTATTTACAAGTTTGGAGTAACGTTGCCGTTATAATTACATTGACTAAGGTATTCTACTGAGTGACATAGAGACTCCTTTAGACTCTTTTAGACTCCGACTCCATCAGACTAGCTTCGATTTTTTAACATTTTTCTCTTTTTATCGTTTGCTTGGAGATACCCTCTCTTCCGTCATAGCTGATTCCATTCCCATTGGTTCTATTTTGAAATTTTCCCCGGTATGTTTGAATATACCCAGTCATACCTCGCTATTCTTTCGCGCTCTTTACTGACGCTTTCTTTTATTGGTTGTGTGGCTGCTGCTGGCGCGTTTCTCCACCGCGTTGCCGTTTAACTTGTTAAAACTACGCTACTTTCTAACTTTCACACTTTATGTCGGGGTGTAGCCTATTGTCTTTTGGAGGTCGCTGCCTCGCCTTTCTAACGGGACTTACGCGTTTTTTGCTGTTTTGGTCATACAAAGCATTTTATGTTTTTATGACATGCAAGGTACAGACGTACATTATATTTTTATTTTGCCGGCGCCAGTCTGTCGGCGCATTGGGCCTCGCCCTATTCATTCTTATTCTACACATTTTCCTTATTACATACATGACAATTTCTTACTTACTATTACTATTCATAATTCATTTCTATTATTTATGATTGTATATAATATGTGATTAATTAATAACTTGTAAAGTTATGTTACAGCTGTATCCTCGATGTCACTCTGGATTTCTGTGCTCTCAACATGCCGCCAATATGTATTTTAAACATGGTTGGAGAAACACAGCATCCTTGCCTAACTCACTTATTTCTTGGAATGTCACCTGAGAGCCTACCATTCAAATCCAGGACTACAGATGTACTTTTATAAAGGATCTTGACTGAATTTATTAAATGCTGTGGATATTCTCTTCTATCCATAATATTCCATAACTTTGACGGTACACTTTTTCAAGTGTTTTTTCCAGATTAACAAAAGCAATATGCGTTTTGCGGTTATACTCCCACCTATTATCTGTATTCTCTATTATTTGTCGCAATACAAAGAATGCATCCACAGTCGACAACAGATGTTGCAAATAGTTTTATGATAAAGCAAGGAAGTCTCCAAAATCTCTTCAGTATTCATAAAAAACTTGTAAAATGATAATAAACAGAAAAGGTGTGTGAGGTACCTGAGGTACTGTGGATTTAAGACGTAAAAATTGAGGCATTCAAGTGTCAAAACCTATCAGTAACCGAGGTCTAGTATATCTGTGCATACTTATTCTTGTGTACTTCTTCTTGGCGTGGAGACCTTGTAAGAGGATGGCGGGTTTTGAGGTTGAAACATAACTTCGCTTGGATTTTTTTAATCTTATTAATTTGATGTAAGTTTTATAATAAAAATAATAATTTTTTATTAGAAAGAGAAAGAGAATTGAAGAAGAAGGGCAAAATTGATCGGGCACGTGCTACGACACAGCCAATTCTTAAGTAATATTATTGAAGGAAATGCGTTGGGACAAAAACCAAAAGGACGACCAAGAGCAGCGTTCTTCAAAGACATGGGAAAGGAGATGAACTTCCTATCGCACTGCGATTCAAAGAGGACAGTGATGGAGAGAGAGATGTAGTTAACTCGACAAGGCATAATATTTAGTGATTATGATGATGATGAGAGAAAGAGAAAGAGAATATTTTGAATTTTGGAAACAAGTTGTTACAAACAAGGCGAAATTTCCTTGGGCGTACGCAATGACTCTACTTTTATAAACAATAACAGTACGTCATAGCTGTAGACATGTATTTGTTGAATAGACGAGTTTCTCATATAGGAAGGATAACGATATCGAGAGAAAGTTAAATAAGTTTAGTTATACCTGTGGAACAATAAGACTACTATTGAAGAATAAAACGCAGAGGGAGACTCAGCTAAAGTTCTATAAGGCCGTGGCTGTGCCGACTTTAATGTATCGATGTGAAACAAGGACTCTACCGCAAATAGATATTTAAAAAATACAGGCCTCGGAAATGAAATTTTTAAGAGCAGTTAAGGGATGTAGTTTGAGAGATCGTGTACGAAACAACGACATAAGGAAATATCTGAAGTTACAGTCGGTCCTGGAGAGAATAAAGGAATACAGGCAGAATTGAAAGTCCCGTGTGGAACGCATGGTAGACCCGTGTATTCCTAAACAAGAGTTTGAATATAGGCCAGAGGGAACGAACGTGGAAGACCCTGGAAAAATGGTCAGAGACTCTGTGAAGTCGGAACAGGTTACAGCCCAAGCCATGGAGTGAAGAAGAAGAAGAAGAAGAAGAAGAAGAAGAAGAAGAAGGAGGAGGAGGAGGAGGAGGAGGAGGAGGAGGAGGAGGAGAAGGAGAAGGAGAAGGAGAAGGAGAAGGAGAAGGAGAAGGAGAAGGAGAAGGAGAAGGAGAAGGAGAAGAAGAAGAAGAAGAAGAAGAAGAAGAAGAAGAAGAAGAAGAAGAAGAAGAAGAAAGTTTCTTTCGTATCTTGCCCATCCTCTTGTCTTGCTCCTTTCATCTATTTGTCATCCTCAGTTCCTATTACTAACTAGGAAGTTTCTTTTTCTTTTAGTAACAGATATTAGCTTATTATTAGTTCTAATAAGGCTCTTATTCTTATGCAGTCTCTTTTTTAGCTTTTCCTTGATGTTTTCCTAGAATTTCTACTTTCGGCCTTCTCTCAACTGATATCGGAATGTAATCATTTCATCTAATTAACTGCCATCGTCATCTACTGATGAGATTTCTGTGTTTGTATATTTTGTGTGTGCAAGCCTAGCGTTGTAACGTCATAGAGATTTAATTTTTATTAAATTTATTATTTATGATTAATTTATTATTTATCGTACAGAGAGCCCAAATCAGTCCGCGAAGTCGTCTGTATTCTTTCCTCTATACATTATTCCTTCTTAACCGTTTCACGACGTCAACGTTGCATAGATCTGCGCGCGCTTCCCCCCAAAATATTATAAAAATCGCCTTAGTTTTGAGTTTGTTCCAGCTTTTAATTTTTCATAAACCTAATTGTACCCGACAAATTTTTCTGTTAAACATTTGATCCACCGAGAAAAAACGGTTACTTCTCATTCGATAATTTTCGATAATTCATTATTCATATTGAAAGTCTTTACTTTCATACGTAGAATACTGATTTCAGTTTGGCGTCTCCGTTTCTGTTCTTATGTTTCGGCACATCCACTAAGAACGCACATCCGCTTCGTCACATTCTGGCGACAATAAGTCTATTTATTGCTCCTCGAAACAATGCCACGACAAATGCACTAGTGACCATAAGGGGGTGGTTTTCCGTTGATTTTCACATGACAGTGTCTCTTCCAGCCAAATTATAATGATTGTCGCCTGCAATAGCCCAAAGTGAAGCTGCCGCAAGACCATTCCCTATACGCGCCAATTCGGTACTGATGACTACTGCTTCCTCTCACCAGCAATGACCAGCAATGTTTATCGACTTTCCGGTCTAGATCCATTTCCTTCAGGATCACCTCTGGTAGGATGTGGCTCTTTACTATGCAGTATGAAGAGAGATAAAACTAAATACATGCTGATTTCTGCATCAGAAAGGAGAAGAGCATAGAGGATGATTCATTTGATGCAGTTAATAAGTTCAGATACCTGAGTAACATGATAGATAATGTAGGGTCCATAAACACAACAATACCTGACAGGATACAATTAGGAAATTATATCATATTGTGCCAATAGCTGACTATTGAAAAGCAAACTCATTAGTCGCAACGCAAAAATAAAAATATATAAGACACTTATCAGACTAATTATTACTTATGGAGGTGACACATGGACAATGAGAATAAAGGAACAAGTAACACCAAGAAGGTTTGAAAGAAAGATCGTAAGACGTGTTTATGGCCCGGTTAAAGAAGATGACGAATGGAGAATGAGAAATAACCAAGAGAATGGGTTTCTTGGTTGTCGCCCATAATTCACACCCATAGGACAGTACAGGGACTGCTATAACTATGTACAACTTTAATTTTGTATCTCCACGTACCTTGTTTCTAAAAATGCGGTTGATTATCCCACATATCGCTTGTAACTTACCTAACTTAACATCAATATCATAATTTCTATCATAGCCAATATAATTTCCCAAATAATTAAAATGGCTCACCTGTTCTAGAATTCGATCACTAATCATTATTTTGGTTCTTATTGGCCCCTTGCCTCGAAATGTCATTACCTTTGTTTTTATAGTGGAGATTTCCATATTATATTGTTTGCAAATCTGATGAAGCTTAAAAGCAGATTTTGGCAAACCAGGTTCTGTATTTTGAGGTTTAAGCGAGTCGTCAACAAACAACAGCACATTAAAGTATCTGTCTCGTGATAACATAATACCAGGGTTCATTAGATGTTTTAATTTCCTTACCAGATTGCCGTAATAAATGTTAAAAAGAGTAGGTGGTATACTATACCTGTGTTTAACATCTTGATTGACAGATATTTGTTGAGATATCCTACAATTATTTTTAACAGCTATTCTTGATCTATTATATAGGCATTTATAGTTCTTCTAAGTTGTTGCGGGTATTCCCGTTCTTCCAATATTTGCCACAGCAAATGTCTATGTACTCTGTCAAAGGCCTTCTCAGAGTCAACGAAAACTACATGCGTTGCTTTATTGAAATCGCGCTGCTTCTCAGTGATTTGTGTAATAATTAAAACATTGACTGTACAAGATCTGCTCTTCCTGACGCCGTTTTTCATCCAAAATAAGATGATCGGTACTTAATTTACCCTTTACTTAATTTAAGTCCTCTGTTCACTATTTCTTCCTTCCAGGCGTGATGGTACTCCTAATGGGTAAGAGCGTGTTATGCATGTGAATACTATTCACTTATTTACGAAGCAATAAGGCGGAGACTATATATAATTTATATAGTATTCACCTCAACTCGCTTCTTCTTCTCCAATTCCTCCCATTCTCTCGAAATCATCTTCCGCTTTCTTCAGCCATCGGCTTCACGGTGTTCCTATTTGCTTCATTCCTCGCAGTTCCTTGTACAAGATTACCTTTGTCTGACCTATGTGGATCAGTATTCCTAGATTTAATAAATCTTACAATAGCTTCTTTCGTTACGACATCTCACGTCTCAATTATTCAATTGCATTTCTATTCCGACATAAATAAATTACATTAGATATTACGCGTAACAAGAAGAAAGGACAAATTATTTTTTATTGTGTGAACAAGATGAAATTGCACTCGATAATATTCTTTGCATACACTTCCTTTAATTTAACTGCAAATATTAATATATGTAGTAGTGTGTTACAAATCATAATTCACAGAGGGTGTAAAAACCAGATTGAAAATAATACAAACTGGTAACTATGTTAGGAAACAATTTGCCACGTGTGAAGTTGAAAGGGTATTGAGGTTACCCTTATTCGGCTCAGCCGGTACAAAACATTAAATATTCTGAACGTCAGGCAACTTTACAAAACAACAACTGCACTGGGTTTCAGTTACATCCAGTGCGAACTTAATCGTACGTCGCGAATGACAATAAATCTCATTTCTTGTTGTGCAGAAACTGGGATCACAGATGCGATACCCGGCACATTAATCAAAACTCCATGCATATCTCTCTACTTCAGTGCAACGACTATATCTGCGTTATTAATTATTTTGCCCCGAAATTTGTTCATAAATTGTTATTATTTTGAACTTAGTTTTGCACGACGAAACAAAAACACGAAATCAAAATTATTACACAAGCGTGCGCAGAAACACACACACATCGTGGAAGACGTTATACATACAAACGAGCTATCACGTTAGCCGTGGCAGGGGGTGATTTCGTATGCATGAACGCTTTGTAAACGAAAACAGTCAACCTAAGTGTGTGGTCAGCACTTTCCCACATTGGGTCTCGGCACTGTCACCCCTCTCAAGTCGAACAACCCCGTGACCCACTTTGTCATTACTCTGTAGCGTTAAGTCCATTTTGGATCGGTCAACTCTGGTTGTAAACAATAGGGCGAATAACTAAACGCAAAGCCGCGGTTAAAGTGTTGTTTCTGCCGTAAATGTGAAATGTAAAACAATTTGATAAAGTTTAATACAGTAAATGCTTGTGTTAACTTTCCGTGATTGCCTTGGGTAAAATAAATCGCTAGGCTATGTGTTTTGTAAATTTGCGCCAGATCAAACACAGCTGCGACCATTTGCAGTAAATCCATAAGAGAAAGAATCGCTGTTAATTACTGTTTCGAACAATGGCCATTAAATTCAAGTAAAAATTATAAAAATTAAGAGATTAACAAAATTCTTTGCCAATTTTTTAGACCCCCTTGGGGGAAGGATACGGTCCCGTTCGTCTCCCCCCGGACATACGCCCCTGATTTTGTCTAAAATTCTTTTGTGAACATTTATTTGCCTCCCGATATCTTTATTTCTAATACACTGCAACCTGGACACTCTACAAGGCTTTCTCCAGAAGTCCTTTTCCACTGCACGGAACCTCTTTTCCACTGCAGTTTCTTTGATTCATCTCCCACGTTTCAGAACCGTGTGCACATGCTCAGATATCAGAGTAAGTTCTTGCTTGTTTCTCCGTTCCAAGGCACACAATTTAGCTTCTTTAACACAATTTTCCCTTGTTTTAGTTTGCTTCTTATATCTACATTTCTTCAGCCATCTTACGACCATGTCACTCCAAGGTACATGAAAAAAACTTGTCTTCTAATATGCGAATTTAAAAAAATTGTAATATAAAAATATATAACACGGCTTTCAAATGTCATCAGACAATACTAAAACAATGGCGTTTAGAGGGGAGGAGCCGGTAAGAACTTAAGAAGCCGGTTAAGAAGTTTTGTTATAGCTGGGAAGATTATGGAACAAGTCCAGCATTTCATTTACGTACTTGGGATGTTACGTTACATATGGGACAGAAATTGATCTGGATGAAGAATTAAACAAATTTTGGAATAACTGTGGAACAAATCACAGATATCTTAAAGATAAGACAAAGAAGGAAACAAGGATAAGGTTTTTTAACACTGTAGCGGTACCAGTTCTGATGTATGGAGATGAAATCAGAGTTATGAAAGAAAGAGACAAAACAAAAATTCAGGCACCGGAGATGGTGTTTATGAGGAGTACTCTGGGCTGTACCATTCTCGTTAAAATGAAGAATGTGGATATAAGTACGGAACTGGGAGTCGACCCATTGTTGGAACAGCTAAGGAGCAACAAAAGAAGGTGGCGTGAACATTTGGGAAGAATGGCGGGTGACAATACTAGCAACGTAATATAGAGTGGTGGGGAAGAGACGACGGCCGAGAGCGAAGTGTGTTCCGCAACAGGTTCTGGACGCTAATCCTTGCGGTTGATGATGACGATGATGATGAATATGCGAATATACTGTCGTACTGGCTCCCTCACTTCCGATAACGATTTGTAGATGCCCTAAGCTCTGTAGCCTTCGTGGAGTTTTCGTGTCACGTAATTGGAGCCTTTTCGTCAACTTGATCATCCGCCGCGAACAGAAGCGTGTAGGGACAGTCGTCACTTATTTTCTGTAAGCGTGTAAGACCCCCGTCATTAATTTTTACGGCAGCGTCTTTTGTATCTACTTAACGCTGAGATGACATAAATTTTGAGTAAAGTAGCCTGCCTTGAGCAACACGCTTGGCTTAAACCTTAAGAAGATCAATGAGCGATATAGATCTAAACGATGAAAACTGCAACGACAGATAACAATGTAGCATTGGACAACGTCGTAAGACGTTTTGATCCCGAATTAAACAAAAAAAAAAAAACTGATTTTCTGTCTATCCCTCGTACATTAATCGTTATATATAGATTCGACCACACGTGTATAATTAATCCATATAACACTAGTTTTTGACCGCCTTAAGAACAGTCGTACAATTTTGTGTGCATTGTGGTGGTTAAATTAAGCGAAAGATTTAACGAAAGGCAGTGCGACTAAGTTTTAAGCAAAAAGCAATAGGAGGATATGGATTACAATGCTTTCCTACAATGAACTTCTAAAATTGATGAGGAAAAACAAGGAGGAGACGAAACAAGATGTAACAAACAGTATCAAAGTTTACATAGAGTTGCTGAACTTTCACGTACCGTATGTACTAACGTTTATCGCATTACACAGAGATGTGTTTGACAAGACAGTGTCGTGCACACAGTTCAAGAAGTTACACGCTAACCTCCTGTTAGTTATTCAGGTCAACGGATTCAACTTACATTGCATCCCTTAGTTATGTCAAGCGACAAACGCGGTCATATGTTATGCTACGTGCGATGAGTTTTCCATCTCCTTCTTCTTCTTCTTCTTCTTCAGGCTGTGGAACTTACGATCCGTTGCGCACTCCCTGGTCCGACCATCTCTTCTTTGGTCTTCCAATATTCCGCCGTTCTTTCGGATTATAAGCCAAAATTTGTTTTGGTACGCATTCTTATGTTCTTATTTGTTCTTATGCATTCTTTCAACATGGTCTGTCCATCCTGTCGGTATTGCTTTATTCTTTCGTTTAGGTTGTATATCCCAAGGATTTTCCTTACATCATCATTTCTTAGCCGGTCCCTCCTAGTACTGATCGTAAAAATCTTATTTCACTAGCCCGTATCCGGCTTTGGGTCTTTGCGTTCAGTGTCCAAGCCTCACTGCCATAAAGGCCGCACGGCACTGCCATCACTTTATAACATTTCAAAAGAGTATCTCTTCTGACCTTTCCATTCAGTGTTCGTCGTATTGTTCCACACATGTGATTAAACTTCTCTAGTTTTTTGTCCACATCTATCTCACCAACATAAGATAAGTCACATCCAAGGAACCTGAATGAATGTACTTTGCTGAATTAGTTGATCATTCAATCAGTTTACACCTTACATGAAAGCAACCTTTAAAAGCCATGGACTTAGTTTTGATAACAGAAATTTCCAGACCATACATCCTGATTATCTGCCGCAATTCATAGATGGCCCTCTGCAGGCTATTTTCATTGTCTGCTATTATGACCTGATCGTCAGCAAACATCAAGTCTTGAGTTTAACATTAACTAAGTAAAGAAAAGTGGCTTTTAAGTTCTGAAGTTTATTATGTTTTCGTCTTTTAAAAACCGTACCAAAATTACAGTTCAGATATTATATTCGGATTATATACGGAGCAGATATGGATCAGATCATTCTTTCCGATCTTCTTGTATCTGTTCTTCATCTTCTCAAGGCATCTTTGCCTGTAATAAACAATTTGGACCACCCACACACAATGACGTACTAGGCATTTTTTAATTACCAGTTATTGTATTTTATTTTGCTGTCAAACCTGACAGTGTCGCTTTTGTGTTTACCCCATTCTTCCTCCAGTGGTGGGAGCTTATTTTTTTTTACTGTAATAGTACGAAAACTAAAGTTACAAATAGGTTGAGCACCCAAATGCCCTCACGACTTCTGCATTACAGTTTTTCGTGACTTGTCAAATCAACTTCCTACATCTTCAGTAATCTTCCGAAATGTTTCCGTTCATTCTTACTACATATATATTATATATTGCAACGTTACAAGTATTTCAAAAATTCACACAAATACATTACCATGTACTCAACGCAACTATGAAGTGTATTACACCGGACAGGTCGCAGATTTTTTTTTTATTCTCGTTGCGTGAAGTATATGTAGTTGCACAATAATTAAATAATTTTCAAAGAGGAGTGAGATGTTGTTGACATGAAATAATTACCGTTTAAAAATAATCATTCTGTGATTTATTAATATTAATAGAAAATATACAAATATTACAAAATTCGAATCCTACATAAATAAAAATATTTTCATAACATAACAATATTAATATAAGCGACTTGGAGACAACTAACCTAAAATGTATTATATGAAATAATTAATTAAAACCGTTTCAAAATAATCATTCTATGATTTATTAATATTAATCGAAAATATGCAAATATTAAAATTTCGAATTATACAAAATAAAAAAATATTCTCTTTTATAAGTTTACACAAATACAATGTAACCTTCTATGCTGTTCATGACATATAAAATAAACAACCATATAATCTTACTAGCTAAACAGACATGTTAAACAAATTATGTAAACCTTTTTATTTCAGTGTGTCTGACTTTGACTCAAATTTTAAATAATAGCAACTCATTTACAAACAAAAATAATATTCAGTCTCAAGAATAAAATTAATTGTTGCTATAAAGAAAATAAAAAATATAACATTTTCTTCAAACCCATTATTTATTTCTATTGACACACCCAAATTTTAACATATAACAGAAGATTAGTATTTTTAAATTTTCTTGTTAAATTAAATTATTTTCTTTACTACCATTTATTTTTACGTACAATGATTATATTTAAAACTTTAAGTCTTTACTGTTCATATATAAGTTTCTTTTTGAGAGTTCTTTTTACAAACAAAAAAATATAATTGTTTATTCATCACCTGCGTACTGCCGACGTTACCGTTGCGTGTGTGTGTGTGTGTGTGTGTGTGTCCGTGTGTCCTGAATCCTGAGAATTTGATGATGATGATGATGATAATGCTGATGCTGTGTTCTCTGTCTCTACGGTTTGTTGTTTGTGATGGTCCAGAATTCCTCCATAAGTCTTGGTGTGTGTGGTAAAGATGTCGATCAGTCGGCAGACCGGCAGCGTGACGTTGTGTGAAGATTTCTTGAGTCTCTGAGACCGCCCCAAAATTGCCGGTGGTATTTATACTGGACGGGAATCTGACAAGTCCAGGACTGTTTTCGATCTGTTAGATATTGTCACTTCGTGCAAAGCGTCCCTTTAATTAAAAATCACTTTTTGGTTCATTTTCGCGATTTCGTAAACATCCTCGTAGCACGAGCGATATCATCATTTGCGTAATTTTTTCCTGGTCACTCACATATAACACACTTATTAATTACGATTTAATTACAGTAGTAATTAACATTAAATTACCTGGCGTCTTATTTATTGCAAATTTCTGCAATACTTTTACATCACTATATTCGTTAAAAATTCCTTAATATAATGGTATTTTTATATATAATTGGGGTGTCTTTGTTCAGGTTTAAAACGTATTAATTAGTTTATTTTTATCCAGTTAAAACCACTCCCGCCGTCAGGGGGGGCAGGGGGGACAAAATCTCCGGGGCCCGGCCTTCCGGGGGGCCCGATTTAAATAACAGTTGACTAAAAAAATGTACACAGTAAAAACGTTTGTTGAACAAATGTATGCAAATAAAAAAATCATTTCAATAATTTCTATAATGAATAATATCACGTAATTTAATCATACACGGAAAACCCGGAGCACTGTAAATACAAGTGAGCCTCTCGTGGAAAGAAGCAAGAAACGATGTCTGCGACGTTGCTAACGCTATCACCGATTTTTCCGGTGAATTCAACTGTTGGCACTGAACATAAACACGAAAAATGTGTTTATGCCGGGCGCTACGAAATATGAACAAACTATCAGCCTTAAAAATTACTAGTTTATTTCCAAATGTGTGTATAGCACTCCGTATATTTTGCACCTTGCCCGTTTCGGTAGCACAGGCAGAACGCTCGTTTAGTGTGCTCAGTAGAATCAAAAATTGTTTGAGATCGACTATGGGACAGCAAAGAATATCCGATTTGGGAGTGTTGTCTATTGAGTCTAGGTTAGCAAGAACATTGAATTTTGACTCGATTATTCAAACTTTCGCAGAAAAGAAGCCAAGAAGAGTGTTGTTGTGAATAAGTGTTGTAAATAAAAAATAGTTCAAGTGTTACTCTACTAGTGTTATCTGTTATTATGAACACTTTACTTAAGTAATTATCATTTAATTATACTATCATTATTAAATAATTTTGTAAAAAAATTGTGTTGTATTAATTTTTTGTAAAACAATAAACTCTTGTTATTATAATGTAGTAGTAAGTTTCGTTTTCATAAAACCTTTATCCACATATCACATATTAATATTATTGGCAACAATAAAACACATGAAATATTGAGTGGGAGGGGGCCCGCTGTATTATTTTGCCCCGGGCCCTGGCTCAGCTGACGGCGGCCCTGGATAAAACCTGATTACAGAGAATTCGTACGCATCACCCTATCGTAGGCTCTTGCCTGTCGTAGCTTGCGTTCACACACACAAACACACAAGCGGTGTATTCATTCGTGGGGGCAGGTGTACGCTTTCCGACAATTCCTAGCCTGCATAATATTGTTAAAAACTGTTCATCATATATTTTCTATGCTAAATATTTACAAACATACCGCCCTGGGCAAATATGCAAATATATGTATTGTTGCAATATATATTGTAGAATTATATTATTATCATCAATATTTGTATTTGCATCATTATATATACTTCTCTCTTTCTCTGCGATTTTGCTTATGTCTTATCTTGTGGTATACGGGTGTATTAGCCCCTCGTTGTTGGTGCCCATTATGTAAAAATAATTTATTAAAATTTGTAAAATCCTTAATGTTATGCCTCCCGTTGTAAGCACCGATTATTTAACATATTATTTATTAAAAAAGGAACTATTATAAATAATTATATAGTTTACTTGAATCTGTTGAGTGACTTACTAAGTTAACTTCACTTACCGATTTAAACATTTGAACTCCCATTAATGTACCAACAGAGTTAATGCCAACCTAAACTTTGAAAATCGATGTAAACACTAAGATCCCGGTATGGAGAAAGGATCGTTAATAATTAAAATGAGGATTCATACACCAGTATTTCATTTCAATATACTTTAATTTTCTTTTGTATTCACTTCTCTTCTCCTTAAAATGGATATTGAATAATAATTCTCATAATATAAGTTGATTAACTCGGCTTATGACAATCACTTGTTCAACAGTTGGTAGCATGAGTCTCTTTATCTCACATAAACATACAATAATTAAATTTTTCAGTGTTCTTGGGACCACGATTTATTAACTGAAAATGTCTTACATGAAGAACAAAACATTACATAGTAACCATTGACATTGAATTGGATATAATGACTACTTAAGTCTAAGGTTATGAACAATACCAACATCGGACTGCGTCCAGGTTGTAGTTCCGTTATAGGGTTCATTTAAAACGTTAATAACAAAGAAATAATAATTGATCATGAAATTAAAATTAATAGTGTTGATGGTTTAGTACCGTTACAGTGTTAACATAATTCACCAGTGTCTATAGCAATCGAGTGTGTTTACAAAATCTTACATACTAGGTAGTGTATGTTTGAGATAAATTTCACTATACTTTCCTTCGTTTTACACTTTATATTTATATTACACTGATATTATTATTCACTATATTGTCTTTGAGTTATAACACACATTACACAACACAGGTAGATCACTAGGTATTAGTTACGCGGTCATAGGTTAGGATGTCGATTGTTTACCTTTGCATAACCTAACTTTACATTCGAGGTTTAGAAAAATAACTGGGGGGTCGAGATTAAACACAATTTTTATATCACAGGAGAGGCGTTGTTAACCACTCGATGACCGACGACAGACACCCCCTCGCGTCAGCCAAATTGTCGCTTCACCTGACAGGTGATGATCTCTGATTGGGTAATCCTCTGGAATTTCCGTCGCTAATCGGTAATTTTCGGTAAATAAGACGCTTAAAATTTTGTTGAATCGTCCTTCTTTGGGTACATGCAAACTTGTAGGGGTTCACACGTCCTCTTTCTTATGATCAAAAATTGACAAACTATTTTTTAATTCACATAATTCCATTAGATTACAAACAATTGAAAATTCATTACCACCATTCATCAGCATTTTTTGTGCTGAATATTTAGATATCTCATAAGGCATAGTTTTGTTTAATAATGATAAAATAACAATTTTAACATTTGCCGAAGCGCGAAGGTTTAACGACCAGTGCGCGGTCATTCTCCGTACGATGTACATCGTTAAACCTTCGCGCTCGCTTTTAGACATTTAAGTATTCATATTGTTTTAAATTATTTATTTCATGTTGGATATTAATATTTTAATTAATTGACAAATGTATCAACTTAAATGATACACGAATATTTTAAGTTCTGATGATGGGACAAGTGTCCCGAAACATGTCAACTTTGTGAAGACGTTGTTTCTGGAAGCCGCAGACGGTAAGTTGCAATATATTTGATTGAACAACACGTGGCTTGGTTACTAAACATTTGGAATTATTCCTTTTAAACATCAAGAATTTTCCCTTAACATATTACTTTTTTGGTTTCATCAACTTATTTATCATTGTACAGTTGTATATACATGAAAAATATATGGTTTAACATTAATCACAATAATTATGAATATCATAATATTCAAAAATCTATTTTGGCCATCTAGGCCTGGACATGTCCCTGGTTCATGGGACCTTCATTCCCCTTCTTATGTTACAATGACTTAATTTTACTATCATACAATTATTCTAAATTGTTCTTTATTATTCACTTAAACTTTTATGACACATTTTATTACTTAATACTACCTATCTTACTTATTCTATTCCTTACAAACTTCAGCATTAGTTGTCTGAAGAGTTGGTCCAAGTGGACATTTTTTATTATTTACATTGTTCATGGTTGATTGTTAAACATTTTCTGTTTCTCTTTTTCTCCATTACTAAAGTTTCATTCTACTCATACAGATTATTTTATTATTTACACAATATAGTTTAGTTTAGTTTATTGACACTAAAATGTTCTCTTTACCCCCAATATAGGCAGTCTTTAGTGTCCCATATTTATCACTATTTATCTTATAATTCCATTCATACACGACAATATCTACTTATTCTTGTCTTGTTTGTTAGTCAAGTAGTCGGTTTTAACTTATTACATTAACTTATTTGCTTTACAAGCTTTTTAATTCTTTCTTTGTTTCAAAACATAACAGTGGCACATAACCTAACCTGTATGTTAATATTTTGGTTCATTTTGATTACACTCTTAATTTACTTTATTCCTACCCTGAATTAGTTATGTGACTTTATTCACCATTAAAATAGGAATTATTATCTAGGTTTGTTTTTGTTGTACTTTAAAATTTATTTTGTTTAGCAATTTTCTAAATTGGTAATTCAGTTTGTTACTTCAGTATAGTCTATTACAGCTATTTTTACAATTTCTGATGCAGTTTACTGGAGTTAAATTTTATTATTTTCAAGATAATCAGGTATGGTATTTTAGTTCTTATTATTTATATTACATTATTCTTAACTTTTAATATTTAATACATCATTTGCATTACATAAGTTAATTAATTACTTATTATTTTGTTCTTCATTTTTTTATGGTAAGAGACTGGTTTAAGTTAGGGCATATTCTTTATGTAAGGCCCTCACGTTACAATATGTATTTACTATTTAGTGCTGGCAACATTGTGTATAATAGAAATTGTATTGTAAGCTCTCTACTAGCCTAGGAGGTGTTAAGAGCTGCTTTGCACCTCGAGCAGTAGTAGTGAGCGATTCGCTTATTACGCGAATCGATTATTGGTCAATCCATATGATTAATCCCACAAATCTCGTTATTTAAAAACCGAACAAATCCTTAAAAATATTAAAAATTATTTATGGGATTCAATGAACCATTGAATCTTATAGACGAGCCGCCACTGAGTACGGTATACTAAGGTGCAACTTATCTCTTTTCACTTATTTACAATTAAATACTGAAGTTTTTTATTTTTACGATATAGTCTGTCAAAATTATGTTAGCGTAGTTCACACACAAGGTGGGGACTCGCAGTTGACTTGCTTCCAATAGCAGTGGAAGACGTTTACGGTTAACACACGCAGATCGAAAACTGAGGCGAACGAACCGTCCAGAACGAACACGAGCAAAATTGTCGGTTCTGTTCGGTGCAGCCGCAAGCCACACTAGACCGAACTGAAAGCCTTAGAAATGACACTGTAGATTTTTGTGTTTGTTAAAATTAATTCACTTTCGTCACTGAATGACGTCTTCTTTATTTAAAACCGGCCTTAACTTAAAAACATAAAAACTTACCTCGTATAATTACGAGACCACAGATCCTTGAGAACATATTTCAGACTAAATTTAATCTAATGGGAGAATACATTTACCCAATATACAGTGCGAGCGGGCGCGCGTGCGTGTGTGTGTAAAACGGTTTCTTGGTTTACCCGTACAATTGTTTTCACTTGGCGTTCGATTCTGCTATAATAAAAATTTAATAATCGGCAAAGAAATGTGCATAACAAAAAATAAAATAAATTTACGTATACGAGTTACAGAACATTGAACAAATATATACACAACAATTGAGTGCAAACATTGTTACAAAGTATACAGTGCCACCGCTATACAGATATTGTTTCACAGTCCACAAAGCTTTGGCTGAATGAATAGAGAACTGTAAGACTTGTGCACAAGTCTCCTGAATTTACAAATACTGTTCTATTGTTAACATGTCTTATTTCTCTACAGAGTAAATCTAGTAGACTGTCGCAGTAGTTTTATAGGAGTTTAAAGTTTCTCTTTTGTACAGAAAAATAGAATTACTACAAATGGAAAACAAAATATATTTAACAACGTAACGTGGTTTTATTCCGTCGGTTGTGTACACGAAATCTCTGAACATTACCATTACATAGGTGAGTTTTGCTAACTTACGGTTCAAAAAGATTTGTTATGGTGTGCATTGTAACAGATTTAGAGAAAATCATTTCAATATTAGTGTGAGCTAGTAAACTGTAATAAGTAATAGGTTATGTACAGTAATCTCCCGACGTAACGGACCCTTTTATAACGGACAGCTCAAGGGAGGAGAAAGAGGACGATAAGACGCTGTGTCATTAGAGGATATCGAGTTCTGCAGATGAAGATAATCCTGGCTACCACATCATGAGTCAAGATGAGATTCCAACTTTGTCACTACTTATTGCCACACTGCTAAATACTTCGTTCTTGACGAGGCCTTTCGGTGTCTCCATCATCTTCAGGTCTTAAAACATCTTCAGGTCAATGTCGTTTAAGACCTGAAGATGGTGGAGACACCGAAAGGCCTCGTCAAGAACGAAGTATTTAGCAGTGTGGCAATAAGTAGTGGCAAAGTTGGAGTTAAGATGGCTGCTAATAAAACTAACAAAACTGGAGAAGATGAGATTGCTGATAGTGTCCTAAAATGACTGAGGATGTCCTAAAAGAAGGTGGTGTGCCGGGATTTGAATTTTCCCGGCGAGATTTGAACGTTCGGTGCCGCCAAAGCGCGTGGCCGCTGGGAAGGCTGTGTCCGCGCTATGGTGATGCGATCGAGTAAGCCAGTTAACCTTGTCAGCTGTTCGACAATTCCAAACAAGTGGAATTTCCTGTACCATGTGGGTTCGGTGAAGAAGGAGTTCTTTCTCATTTTGTCTTCAACCTTCGAACAGGGTGTGCTTGTCTGACGACCCAGGGGAGTACCTAGCATTTGTGTCTAGTTCAGTTTCTAATATGACTTCGTAGTTAAAGCGTTTCAGGTGAGCAATTATTTCGGTTCGATGTTAATTTAATGATGGTTATGTGTGCTATATTTGTGTATGTGTGTGTGATCCAAATGTGTAAAGCGATTTTATTGTAATACTTCTACCGTAAATTAAATTAGACGTTACTTCCGGTTTGGGAGCACGTGGCGATTTCGCAGTTAACTGATCTGATAAATTTAAAAGTAAATGTGATATTTAATGAGAAATTATGTTCCATCATGTTGTCCATATGTATTTTGCAGTTACTAGTCATTTTCAGTCTTTTTGCTATTGCTTTTGTGACCCCTCTAAATAAAAGTTTGATATATAAGAACAACTAGAGTGTTGACAAAAACTGTAACAGTGGGTGTGTGGTGTCTGTGTTCCGAGATGGGAGCGTGTTGGAGTAGCGTATTCTCTGGCGGCTAATCTGCAAAATGTTACAGGGTCCCCGCCCAGCCGGGAGAAAGGGAGATGCGAAGATGGTGACACTGACATCCGTCACCATCTGCAGCAGGGTAGCGCGAAGCTCCCCGAAGCCGTCAGATTCAGCAATCCTACGCCTACAGGACCTCAACACACAGCTGCACAGAATGGACTAACTGGAATTCCTGGACTCTCCGAACACCACCACCAATACTAATCGCAGACTGCTCTACAGAGTACCATGTCAGTTCTTCAAAGTACAAGTGGGAGCATTCCGATTACTAATCCAGTGCACAACTCCACCAGTTTTAGACATGCTCTTAAGGGTTCCAGAAGCCCAGTTTTCTTTTCAATGCCACTGTACTTAAACTTTTCACATAATTTAAATTTGTAATGCATAACTAGGATTCAATCATTTGAAAACTGTACTTAAACTTTTCACATTATTTAAATTTGTAATGTATAACTAGAATTCAGATTAAAAAAAAATAACACTAATAAAAATTGTTAATGGTTACATGAGTGTTTTATTGCAAGTCATATCACTCTGGGCTCCAGCACATTTTTCGCTCCGTCTAGGCCAAGCGGTCTAGTTTTTAAATTTTACGTAACGGCCTAACTGGGCCGTTACAGTGGCGTGACATTTTGATGTTTGTGAGCAAGCAGTCCGAGCGTACAATCGTCGCTTTTTTCGGTACTCGCTTGTAGTTGAAAATGTAGAGTACTTACTGATGTACTGTTAGTAAGAAAAATAAGTGATACATGAATATTTCATGTGAACAGTGTATAATCAAACAATAAACAAAAAATAAACATCGCAAACTATTACGCGCAACACACCAAGACACACCCACAGACACACAAACACTCACACTCACACTCACTGAAAACAATAACCCTCCGTTGTTATTATATTTATGTATTTTTTTACATCTATTAACGTGATTTACTCATAAGATAAATCTGATCAGCTGACAGAGGATTACTGAATTTAATTCAGGGTCGACAGAAGTAACTTAATTATACTTGGTTAATCCGAAATGAATTCCCGGTCACTTGTGAAGAGAGGGCTGACGACTGCTAGTCTACTCCATTTACTGGCTCGACGCAGATATTCCAATACTAATGTTATTATCCAAACCTTCACTCTGGTTCAAGATTTCGTAACTCTAAAAAACATTGCGCACAACGCTTCTACTGCATGCATCCCGTTTCACTATTTTGTGAGCATTTCCTCTTAATAATATCACTAATTATTTTTAGCCTTCGTCTTTCTTTTTTTTTTTGTTTATGTCCTCTTCTGTCTCATTACCTGTGTGGTGCTTCCAGCTTCCAACTTCCAACTATTCTTCTAAAGTTGACCATTTATTTTAAACGTGCCCATGTTGCCTTTGTTTTTCATCGTGCCAGTATTTATTCTCATTTCGAGAATAAATGGGCAAAGTTTGCCTTACTGCAACTTTGAAACGTGAACCAATATAATGTTGTAATTTATATAAACAGTAAAACGACTTTATAAAATTCATGAATCACAATTATAACAATATAAAAAAGGCATATTACTAATTATTATTTAAGGTACTTTCACTTGTGAAACTTACTTGTTGATATTCCCTCAAACGCCGTTTCGGAGTTGTATTCTCCTTCTTCAGTGAGGTTTGAATGCGGAATGCGTCAAGTAGTCAGTAATTTGTAACGGTTTTTTAGGTGACTGGTTGTGTGTGGGGGTGTGGAGATGGAAGGGGGTTGGCGCGGGATTCTGAATTGTATCTGTTGTGTATTATTGTGTCGAATAGTGTGTTGTCTAATATTGTGTCGAATAGAATCCCGCGCCAACCCCCTTCCATCTCCACACCCCCACACACAACCAGTCACCTAAAAAACCGTTACAAATTACCGACTACTTGACGCATTCCGCATTCAAACCTCACTGAAGAAGGAGATTACAACTCCGAAACGGCGTTTGAGGGAATATCAACAAGTAAGTTTCACAAGTGAAAGTACCTTAAATAATAATTATTAAGTGCTGTGAAAAAAGAGTGATGAACATTGTAGCGTGACAGATAAACGCATAATAATGAATGGCATTGATCATTAGAATAATAAGATTATAACATTTAAATCCGAAAAAAGCATTAAGTTTGATATAAAGAATTAATTCATAGCAACTGTGCAGAACAATCATTGTTATATAAAAAGTATAAGTTCAAATAAAAATAAGTTACTAGTGATGAGTCATCCAAAACCAGTCTGATAACTCAAGGTTTTTAAATTATAACCCAGGAAGGTAAGAAGTAAACGAAGAAACAACAGAATATGACTAAACCCACAACGAGGGTAACCAAATGGAAAAGAAACCCTGAATAAGGCAAGATCCATCAATAAAGGTGAAGTATTTCGAGAAACTTAAGAAGAAGATGAAGAAATCGCAAGAAACCCGATGGCATCAAGAAGAAGATGGAGAAGATACCAGTCCAAGAAGACAGAAGAAAAGAAGACAACTTTGAAGAAAGAAGAAGAAGACAGCATCCAGAAGAAGAAGGAATGCTCTTATAAAAAGCACCCATATCCCAATCTAAATAAAAAATACAAATAATAAAAGTATAACGAAATAGTCTTGGACAGTAACCACATGTACAATAAAATTAAAAGAGAAAAGTGTATAGAGTAAGAGTTGCCAGTGAACCAAGATGAAACAATAATATAGTACCTAAGGAACAAATCTTCCCTGTAACACACAAACCAATTTATTGATGTTAATGAGACTAAACAACCATTTAGAAATAACATCAAAAAAGTGTAAAGTGAACCAGTGCTAGTTTGGGTATTATAAAAAATAAACCTTATGTTTCATCCTTGGCATCCACAAACTGTGTATACAATCAAACATACAACTTTCAGTGACTTAAAATTCGTACCATGTGAATGTGTTACATTTAATAATAACAGGCTATAAATCTGTTTGAAGTGACATTTTTGTTCTATAGAATGAGTAAAAACAGATTTCATTATACAAGTGACAGGGTACAATTACCCAATACAATATTTAAAAGACAGTTTAAAAAACTGAATAATCAAACTTAATATATAAAATAGCAAATAAGAATGTAGTTATAAGGTTTTGGTAAATAATATTTTTAAGTTAGTAATAAGTGTTGATTATAAAAAATGTCTGAATGGTTGAAGACAACCATCTTTGCAAATATTTCTTATTTGTTTAACTGTTTATTGTATTGAAACCAATACTAATTATTGTTGTGTTATTTTAAAAAATGTTTAGTTTATAATACCATGTTTTAAAAGTCAGAGAGGGTATAACACTATATTTATTGTTTGTATAAAAATTTTGTAAGAAAAAACTTGTTAACAAATCTAGGCAAAAGAATGAAAACCAAACTTCATCAAAACAGAGAAATTACTCACTTAAATGTATTTAAACTAAAAGGATTTATATAAAATAAACCAGAGATGAAGCTATATAATTACAGATACCACTTAGAAAGATTTTACAAAATTATCACCAGAATGATAAATAAAAATGGAAATGACAGAAGTTAAAAATTTGGAGAGAGGAGTCATATATTCCAAAATAATATTTTAAAAATTAGCCAATTCAAATAATTACAAGAAAATGAAGGAATATAAACCTTTTAATACAATATGAGATTATTAAGAATAAATATAACTATAAAATGGCAGAATTTGCATAATGACAGGAAGTTAATTCTGAACTTTTACTAAATACAAAATGAAAGTAAAATTACCAATTTTAGACAAAAAAAACATAATAAAACGGCATTATTCAATCTTAAAATACGCCGAATGAACTGAAGGATTAAATTAAGTTACATCTAGCAAATAAAATTGATTAATAACCAAAATTTAGGCAGTTATATAATGTAATTGAAAATATGCACAGGATGCAAAATTATATTTGAACAATGTAAAGAATAATATTGTATTGGCTAAGATTTTAGTCGAAAGTGGAGGAAATAGAGAGTTGATTATTGGTATTTGTACGGAGCACTTGACGAGCGTAATATAACCAAGTTAACCTAACTAAAAGTACGGTAATGGCGAGTCAGTGAACGACACGTTTTTTGAAAATCGCGAGTGGCGAGTAAAACCATTTTGGAACGTCTACATAGTGACAGAAACAATTATTAAAGACTAAATAACACTGAACAGCACCTAACTACACCGAATGACACTATTACACACCAGAAAACAGTATACACTATAACCGTAATTTAGTGCCGAATGACAATAAAGTGAACTAACTTATACATACGCCGATATAGAAAATACAACACAGAAACTTCACTCAAGACACTATACAACATCAGAAGGAACATTTGCTGACCGCAGGACGTGAATACTACCAGAAAATCTTTTATTTGGAACGTCGAATATACGAAGGACATTTTAACCAACTTCACGGCAGCCAGAGCAACGCCTCCTGGTTCCACCAAGCTGTACGGTTCGACAACAAATTATTTTATTACAATTTCTATTCAATGTATGTACTTAGTATTAGTAATTACTTGTTGTAACGTTATACTTTTTTAATATTGGCCCGATTTCTCTGACTTTAACCATAACTAGCTGTTTAAAGAACCTTATTGAATTTTATATATCAACAACTTGTAACTGTTCGATACCCTGAGAATCGATTTATAACCGACAAGAGTCTATTAATCAATTATTCAATAAAACATTTATACTTTTCACCTCAAAATAGTTATTTCTTTCTTAATTATAACAAATTACAATTAATATAATTTTAATAATAAACTACCAGAATTTTACCACCTCAGAAGGAAGATAACCTCCAAAACAAAAAAGTAAACAAATATCGATTGTCCCTGGAGACAATATTATAAGTGGTTGGAAGTTATTAAGAAATACAAGAACATTAATAAAATTTCATAGAGAAGTGAGACACATTTCAAAACTTTACAAAACTTAATTAATTAATTGATTTTAATTAATTAAACGATAAAAAGGAAATTTTTTTTATTATAAATTTTTTTTTAAACACAATTTTTTTTATTTCTTCAACAAGCCACAAAATTTTTTTTGACGTTTTGTAATACTACACCTATATATCTTCAACAGCTTAACATTATTAACAGGATTCGTTGAAAGTTGGACGGGTCAACAGTGAAACTAAAGGAAGTGTTTCAGACCAGTAAGACTCGAGAGCCACACCAAGTAAACACCACCAGTTATCTGAGTCATTCAGAGTTATTGAGTTATTATTACAACATTCAAAATAGTATATTACTAATTCAGCACCAGAAGGAAAGTACGGATCCATATTTTCTTTGGATCTGTAAATATTTTCTAAGAGCCAAATATGAAGTGTGAAGTCAAACCCTCTATTAATTTTAATTTACCAAATACAACAGCGTCTTATTAAATCTTGTCAATGTATTTATTATTACTGTTAGTGTTTTAGTAATTACAAATAACTATCTCTTAACTTTAGTCTACTTCTTCTTCTTCAGGGCTTAGACTGTTTAGTCTGTTCCGGCTCCAAACTGGTCGGACCATCTCTTCTTGGGTCTTCCCAGGCTTCTCTTCCCTTTCGGCTGATACAATAAGGCTACCTTGGGGAATCTGTCACTGCCCATTCTGCTAATGTCTTGTTTCCAGCTTTCTCTATACTTATTGATGATGCTGTTTACTTCTTCAACTTTCTTTTATTCTCTTATCTGATTGTTTGTCTCTATCTACATTTACGAGCTCAGAGTTGCCGTTCAACTTGACACCATACGGTTATCCATCCATTCACGCATGTGTGCTAGATGTTAGACGCGGCACCCCTATGATTTAACCACTCAACCTTACGTAAACGATAATGACGGTCACACGAATCATTTATTCATCATCATTATCAGCAGCAGCATCAGTATTAACAACAACAATCTGACAGTAGAAACCATTACTGGCTTGTTGTGTCTTCACAGAGGCTGTTTTGTTCCGTCTTCCCACTCTGCCGTACCTATAGAGTTATAATCGCTAAACAGTTCACGAGTTCGGAAGGTCATCAAAAACGGTTAACACGATCTTTTGAATGATTACTGTATGGATCTACAAACTTGCTCAGACTAAATATACCTAGTTTTTCCCTATGCAAGAATTGGAAATTTTTTCAAACTTTGTAGAGCTACAGCCATTAAAAATAAAACACTAATGCAAACTGGACGACTTTTTTTGGAAACAGTCACAGGTGTGTGACATTATTTTCTGAAAAATATGCGTATTCATGTCATTTCATTGTGCTATAATTATTATATATTTATTACTGTATCTCCTTAGACATACTTCGTTAGCAACAAATTTTATATTTGCGGTGTTTACTGTAGTTAAGAGTATGTTTGGTTTTCCGTTATTTAAACTGTGCCGTACTGGGTTCGGCAGCGTAGGTTAAGTGTTTTTAAAACGAGCGGCTTTGACGTCACGCACGGCCACGGCAGTTTGTCGCCGTCCGGTTATGCACACAGTTGTGGTGTATCTACGAAATTCAGTTGGCGCGTCCAGCTGTTTTGTGCATTCCTGCATCGAGAGCTTTCTTGGGTGGACAGACACATTGAATCTGTCTCATTTCTATTCGAACCCTCAACCTGGTCATCTGCTCTCGACTGGCGGCACTCTTCTGTTCAGGATTTCGTCGACTTTTCTATGGTTCGCTGAATAAAGTTCTGCTCCAGGTATGTACAAGTTGTCTGGTTCTAAAAATATTCTAACCCCAAATATATTTTGTGTTTCAGCTTCTATTATAAACTATACTTGTGTGTGTGCGTGTAGAGCAGTTTTAAATTTGGGCGTTAACGCAATTAAAAATTAAATTAATATGAATGTAAATGTTGTGGGTCAAATTGACTTCAATAAAGAAAATGCTAATGCATCTTGCACTCAGCTGTGTTTGTGTCATTAATAATTATGAAATACGCAGTTAATTAATTTGAACATTTTCAACGAAATACTTAAAAGTAATTGGTAGATGAGTGAGATAAGTCACAGCTGGGGAGCTTAATACTGATTAATATGAATTAGTGGCGATGTGTGTGTGCGCTGTTGATGTTTAAAGTTGGTGTTAGAAACTTAATGCGGACTGCCTATGTGGCGTGATTTTTCCTTATGACACCCTCTACAACCTATTACATGTCGCAGGTGCTCGAACAAGGGCGAGATGGGTGTCGGGTGTGACGAACAACTGTCCACCCTCCTGGCAGAGACGATCTTTTAGCCACGATTGCCGTCAGTCGAGAACAACTGTTCGGACACCTTTTCCAACGCTACGCCGCCCCAGGACTTGTGATACGACCGAGACATTACTGATCAGCGCCAATATTGACTAAGTACACCGGACAATCCAGGTGGGAACATTCTAATTATCTATTTTCTATCTCAACGACATGGTGAATGCACGGAAGCTCCCAGAAGCTCACTCATGAAGTTTTAACCGTTATACTTTGGCACAAACTCTCATGTTCAGTTATGTTACTGCATGTGTGAACATTACAGCATTAGACCTAATGAAATCTATTATAACTGTTTATCATGTGTAAGAAAATTACACACACACACATATCCGCAGTTTGCTGTAAGTTCTACCTTTTCATCTAATTAAAACCATTAGGGAGTTAGTTATCTCGTGCTTTCATGTCATACGGTCATGGCAGAGTTTTAATCACGTAACGGGGGCTGTCTGACGCTTCAGTTGAGAAACTATTTTCCTTTTCACATATACTTAGCGCTTTTATGATTAAAGTCAGGGTTGTTTAGTATGTTGAGTCTCTGGGCGGTCACTTACATTCTCTGGTGCTAATTACCAAGGCATATCTATGCTTAGGAGCTGTGATTATCGGATTACCCTGTCAATTATATTTATACATATGTATATATTGTTGTGCATTCATTTACGGTAGTTGAAATGGGTTTATGAGGGATTTAGTACTGAAATGAGGGATGTTGTGTTAATTATGTTGTGTATGTGCTTGTGTGTGTAATTTTAATATATTTTGCTGGGGGAATATGTTATGAATTTAAAAAAAAAAAACCATAAATGTGCTTACTAAGACAAAAAGGCTAGCCTATTTGAAATCTATACAACATTTATGGATTAGTGAATTGCTTTTTATGAATGAGATTATTGCTACCATTGACTCATACATAATCAGGCAGGAATTTTGCAATTTATGTTAATATTCAATTCACTTACATTTTACGCCATTAGGAATATTAATTGATATATATATATATAATCCTGCCGTTAATTTTGTGCTTGTACAATCGATAACTTGTCATCTCATGTAACATTTTACAGGCTTAATAAAGCATACGCTTGTTGGTGAAAAGACTTTTCATTTGCAAGTCCTGTCATTCACCTGGGGGGACATGTCTGTAATTGTAATTGGGCCTTGCACACTTTTGCTTCCTCTAGGTTTTCCACCTAGTTCTAAATATGATGTCTCTCCCCTTTACAAAAAAAAAACTTAATAAAAATAAAATAAAAATTTCAAAAAAAAAATTTACAAAAAAAACATAGAAAATAAAGGGCCGTCAGTACAAATGGTAGCAGAGCGTGGTTGTGATTCTAGGTAGGTAGTAGGTATTATTTCTGCCTTATTTTTTTTTCTTTTGAACTTGGGAAGTTTTAGAATCTGGGGACTTGCATTTATTTTCTTAAATGAAACTTGGTATGGCTACAGACGTGTCAGCTGGTGTTGGGACTTGCAAATTATTTCAAATTATTTTTTAATTGGAATCCAAGTGTTGCAAGAAAACTTAATGGTAGTGTAACGAATTAATAGAATGAATAACCAGAAAAATAGCATATTTTATAAAATGAATAAGGGGTTGATGAAGTTTAAAATGATTTAATATGTGTTAGTGTTTAAGTAATTATTTTGTGATGTTGAGTGTAAGATGAATTTTGAAAAGGGGTTATAAAAAGGTGATCGATTTTTTAATGAATGAGTGCTGATTGATTTCACTTGGACATACCCTGGAGCTCAAGCAGATTTTGGACGTGATGAGGGCCGTCAGTACTTGTTGATTTTGATTGTGATTTGTCTCATGGATTAGACAACGTGTTTTATAGCATCCCCGTTATATAGTACTTGTTTATTGAGGGCGTTGCGTTGCGGTATCGTGTATTCCGAATGCGGTCATGGTCCGACCAAGGGTCATGGATGTGATAGTTTTATATTTTCGATTACATTGAATTTTATGTGTACTTTGTGGATGGTATATAGTGAGTCAGTTTTGTTGTTTTGTGTTGTGTTCTCTTCTGGGCATTTTGCATGGCTGTTTCTCTGCTTTCATGACACCCATCTCGTCGCATCGCTAGAGCACTGTGGAGCGGCTCAAAGGAAGAAGAGTACTTGAGTTTTTTCCGGATTCTTTGTCATTATGTTTTGTAGGTTAAGTTTGTGTTAGGTGTTTCATTGGGATTTAAGTTTTATTGTTGTGTTTGAGTATTGTGCAACTCTGGCGACGGTATGTTACCAGGAATTGCCCCACCCCATTTCAGGGATTCTCCAGAAACTTTCAGTGTTGGATGGAGTAGATGAGGACAGGTTGTTGGTCTTCTTCGACCTGGTCCTGCAGTTGGCAGATTTCCCGGGTGTGTCCGATGAGGAGGTCTTGTCCCTTATATACCCGTATTGCCGGAGTTCATTGGCCGGTCTGGTCACCAACACTCTGCGTCGGGGCTGCAGTGTTGACACTTTCCATGGGGAAGTGTTGGATTTCTTCATACCCCATCGACGGCGTTTCCAGCTTAAGTTAGATTTATTCTATCGCCTACAGGCCAACGGAGAGGCATTGGGGGACTTCGTGCATGATATACGGAAAGCTGCCCGTATATTAAGGTTGGGGTTGCCCGAGACGGAAGTAATACAAGTAATACGAGAAGGTTAGAAAGTTGGAGAGTACCCGTAGATTGTCGAGGTCGTCAGTTTCCCCTGTTCTAAAAGTAAGATGGCGAGGTTGCGTCCTGTTGTTTCCCTGGTCATAGTGGTTAATTTTGATTTTGGTTTGGTTTTGGTTTTGGTTTGGTTTGATTTTGGTCCATGCCGCATTCCTCGTTTGATTTCTCTGGTGTGTCAGTTTTGGATTAAGTGTGGTTTGTTTAGACGGTGGAAAAGTAAACCCCCCCCTTGCTAGTTAAGCTGCTTTTGAAAAGTTAAGAAATAGGATTGATGTTCGCGTGCCCTCTGCGCGGTCTTCTCTGCCTTGTGAATCGGGTCCGCCCACCCTAGTGTGGGGAGGTGGGCCAGTCATGTGTCAAGGATGGAGGATGCCTTGTTTGCTTCACATGGCTGGTCGGTCCACGATGTGGACGGTTCTCGAAGGGTACTCGCATATCAAGGTTTGTAGCACCTTGTTAGCCTTCGGGCGTGAATATGTGAGTACCAGGAGAGTTAGGTGGTGGTCACCGGAGAGGGTGACGTGTTGGGGCGGTCCCGAGAGTTTGGCATGGAGGAGAGGACTCACGTGGGGGATGGTCGCAGTGTGGTAGAGATTTTCAGTCCTGGGAAGGGAGGAATAGTGTTAATGGTCCTGGGTCTCTGTTGTTGGATTAGGAGGCCTTGGTGGTCAGTTCTCAGAGCTGGCGCGGCGATTCTTCTCTTTCTCCTGTTCTTTTCTGTCCCTTATATCTGCATGCGGACCAGGGCCCGGCGAGCATGCAGGACTCACACTTACATCTTCTCTTTCAGACACACATTCACTGACTTACACCTCTTCCTTCTGCTTTTCGTTTTCCTGTGTTACTGAACTCACCAAGAGCGATTTAGAATCTGAGATTTTCCAGGTTTCCCGCAGCCGTCGTGCTTGAGGACTGGTTTGTTTTGGGTCAAACCATGTTGCCCTTTTGGGGTGAGGGTGTGCCGTACTGGGTTCGGCAGCGTAGGCTAAGTGTTTTTAAAACGAGCGGCTTTGACGTCACGCACGGCCACGGCAGTTTGTCGCCGTCCGGTTATGCACACAGTTGTGGTGTATCTGCGAAATTCAGTTGGCGCGTCCAGCTGTTTTGTGCATTCCTGCATCGAGAGCTTTCTTGGGTGGACAGACACATTGAATCTGTCTCATTTCTATTCGAACCCTCAACCTGGTCATCTGCTCTCGACTGGCGGCACTCTTCTGTTCAGGATTTCGTCGACTTTTCTATGGTTCGCTGAATAAAGTTCTGCTCCAGGTATGTACAAGTTGTCTGGTTCTAAAAATATTCTAACCCCAAATATATTTTGTGTTTCAGCTTCTATTATAAACTATACTTGTGTGTGTGCGTGTAGAGCAGTTTTCAATTTGGGCGTTAACGCAATTAAAAATTAAATTAATATGAATGTAAATGTTGTGGGTCAAATTGACTTCAATAAAGAAAATGCTAATGCATCTTGCACTCAGCTGTGTTTGTGTCATTAATAATTATGAAATACGCAGTTAATTAATTTGAACATTTTCAACGAAATACTTAAAAGTAATTGGTAGATGAGTGAGATAAGTCACAGCTGGGGAGCTTAATACTGATTAATATGAATTAGTGGCGATGTGTGTGTGCGCTGTTGATGTTTAAAGTTGGTGTTAGAAACTTAATGCGGACTGCCTATGTGGCGTGATTTTTCCTTATGACACCCTCTACAACCTATTACATGTCGCAGGTGCTCGAACAAGGGCGAGATGGGTGTCGGGTGTGACGAACAACTGTCTACCCTCCTGGCAGAGACGATCTTTTAGCCACGATTGCCGTCAGTCGAGAACAACTGTTCGGACACCTTTTCCAACGCTACGCCGCCCCAGGACTTGTGATACGACCGAGACATTACTGATCAGCGCCAATATTGACTAAGTACACCGGACAATCCAGGTGGGAACATTCTAATTATCTATTTTCTATCTCAACGACATGGTGAATGCACGGAAGCTCCCAGAAGCTCACTCATGAAGTTTTAACCGTTATACTTTGGCACAAACTCTCATGTTCAGTTATGTTACTGCATGTGTGAACATTACAGCATTAGACCTAATGAAATCTATTATAACTGTTTATCATGTGTAAGAAAATTACACACACACACATATCCGCAGTTTGCTGTAAGTTCTACCTTTTCATCTAATTAAAACCATTAGGGAGTTAGTTATCTCGTGCTTTCATGTCATACGGTCATGGCAGAGTTTTAATCACGTAACGGGGGCTGTCTGACGCTTCAGTTGAGAAACTATTTTCCTTTTCACATATACTTAGCGCTTTTATGATTAAAGTCAGGGTTGTTTAGTATGTTGAGTCTCTGGGCGGTCACTTACATTCTCTGGTGCTAATTACCAAGGCATATCTATGCTTAGGAGCTGTGATTATCGGATTACCCTGTCAATTATATTTATACATATGTATATATTGTTGTGCATTCATTTACGGTAGTTGAAATGGGTTTATGAGGGATTTAGTACTGAAATGAGGGATGTTGTGTTAATTATGTTGTGTATGTGCTTGTGTGTGTAATTTTAATATATTTTGCTGGGGGAATATGTTATGAATTTAAAAAAAAAAACCATAAATGTGCTTACTAAGACAAAAAGGCTAACCTATTTGAAATCTATACAACATTTATGGATTAGTGAATTGCTTTTTATGAATGAGATTATTGCTACCATTGACTCATACATAATCAGGCAGGAATTTTGCAATTTATGTTAATATTCAATTCACTTACATTTTACGCCATTAGGAATATTAATTGATATTGTAGCGTGACAGATAATCCACACAAATGCATTACTCAATGATCATTAATAAAGCTCTAACATATGGAATATCCAGATGAGAATCAATTAAAATGCACTATTTAATAATATATTCACAAGAAAGGTTGAATAAAGAACATTTCTGCAAATAATATAATATAATACAAATTTAAAAACCCAGAAGACTAAAAATGATAATAACAAAACTACCCAGGTAAGATAGAAGCAGGCAATTAATATACCCCGACAAGGAAACCAGACTAGAAGAAACAAAGGCATGCACAGCGAAAAACTACAGAAGAAGGAACAATAGTCAAAATCTACTACTAATGAAGAAGGAAGAAAGAAGAAGAACCAAACTCAAAGAAGAAAGAAGAATATTCCAAAACTAAAGAAGAAAGAAGAAAGAACAATAATCAAAACCAAATTTACTGAACAAAGAAGAAAAAAGAATAACCCAAAACTAAAACTACAGAAGAAAGAAGAAAGAAGAACAATCAAAGCTACTGAAGACTGAAGAAAGAAGAATAATTAAAACTACCGAAGAAAGAAGAAAGAAGACTAATTAAAACTACTACTACTGAAGAAAGAAGAAAGAAGAACCACCAAATTTACTGAAGAAAGAAGAAAGAAGAATAATTAAAACTAGAGAAGAAAGAAGAATAACCAAAACCACTGAAGAAAGAAGAACAACCAAATCTATTACTACTGAAGAAGGAAGAAAGAAGAATAATCAAAACCAAAGTTACTGAACAAAGAAGAAAGAAGAATAATCCCAAACTAAATCTACTGAAGAAAGAAGAAAGAAGAATAATTAAAACTAGGGAAGAAAGAAGAATAACCAAAACAACTGAAGAAAGAAGAACAACCAAATCTATTACTACTGAAGAAGGAAGAAAGAAGAATAATCAAAACCAAAGTTACTGAACAAAGAAGAAAGAAGAATAATCCCAAACTAAATCTACTTAAGAAAGAAGAAAGAAGAATAATTAAAACTACCGAAGAAAGAAGAAAGAAGACTAATTAAAACTACTGCTACTGAAGAAAGAAGAAAGAAGAACAATCAAAGCAACTGAAGACAGAAGAAAGAAGACTAATTAAAACTAAAGAAGAAGGAAGAATAAACCAAAACTACTACTACTGAAGAAAGAAGAAAGAAGACTAATTAAAACTACTGAAGAAAGAAGAAAGAAGAACAATCAAAGCTACTGAAGAGAGAAGAAAGAAGAATAACCAAAACTACTACTACTGAAGAAAGAAGAAAGAAGACTAATTAAAACTACTACTACAGAAGAAGGAAGAAAGAAAAACAATCAAAGCTACTGAAGACAGAAGAAGGAAGAATAATTAAAACCAAAGAAGAAAGAAGAATAACCCAAAACTACCACTACTGAAGAAAGAAGAAAGAAGACTAATTAAAACTACTACTACAGAAGAAGGAAGAAAGTAGAACAATCAAAGCTACTAAAGACAGAAGAAAGAAGAATAATTAAAATCAAGGAAGAAAGAAGACTAATTAAAACTACTACTACAGAAGAAGGAAGAAAGAAGAACAATCAAGGCTACTGAAGACAGAAGAAAGAAGAATAATTAAAACCAAAGAAGAAAGAAGAATAACCCAAAACTACCACTACTGAAGAAAGAAGAAAGAAGACTAATTAAAACTAGAGAAGAAAGAAGAAAGAAGAATAATCCAAAACCAAATCTACTGAAGAAGGAAGAAAGAAGAATAATTAAGACGACCCATATAAAACAAAAACCCCATAGGGATAGAACCCCAAAAAACCCCAAAATCAATGAATGTCCAAAGAGAAAGTATAACACCCTAAAAAACCATATCACTGTAAAACTGACAAAAAACTAAAAGTGTTAGTAGTATTAAATATTAGTGCATTCAAAAAGTTATTGTTTAGTTTGTATAAACAAATCTTCACAGTTCCCCCATGGTTGAATATTTCATGTTAAAAACTAGAAAAAGACTAGTAAATATATTGATAGTTCACCATAGACAAGTGTAAGTGATCAAATTATAACTAATAAACTTTTAAAAGGTGCACGAGTTACAGTACAAAGTAATAAACTTTAAGTTTTATGAACAGTGTCTACTTTGATAATGAAATAGTAATGTTACTAATAAAAAGCTACTAAAGCTGTATGAACATTCCATAGAATGGAATATAACTTAGGTAGCCAGGGTTATACTTAAAGAGAGGGCATAAATCCTGTAAAATGGGGAATTACAAAACAAACTGTTAATGTGGAAGTAGTATAAGATGTTAACCATTATATGTAACCAGGCTGTCAGATTCCTATTACAGATAGTAATTAGATAAGTAAGGATTATCCATAAGAAATGTTAGTGTTATAATTTGTTATTTTATTGTTCATTTTAATTTAGGAATGACATATCTAAAAATAGATACCATTCCAATGTTATAGAATATTTTTTATTTATGTTATTAGGTGATATACAAAACAATGTTATTCAGAACACCAGTTTTGATATAGAGAGATGTTATATGTTAATTATATAATCAATAATTACTGTTATACCAGTCAGAGAAGGATATAAAATAACTACATTAATAAAACATTTGGAAATTAGCCACACATCAGATCTAGGCCAAAGAATGAATTTAAACTGCAGAATAATTAACAAACCTAGTCTTATAAACCAGATAAAATGACAATATTTAGGCAAGATAAACTCAACATATTAAATACTATGTAAATAAGGCTTTCTAAAGATATGGTCATTATATGAGTAAAATTATTTAATTGTCTAATAAAATACTATTAAAACTGAAATAGATTCACTGACATTATCCTAGGGGGAGTCATATACAAATGAATTGTATTAAAAAACCATCATTAAGATACTAAATTGCAATAAAATAAGTGAGAATTGATAATTATATCAATTTCAGATTTAATAGAATAATAATTATATTAGGGAAAATGGCTATTATTTACTTAGAAGACAGGAAGTATAATGTTAGGCCTACCTCCCAAAAATTATAAGAAATATAATTTTCAGATAAAACTTTGTAATACTAACTTAATTACTATCAAAATAAGTAGAATAGAATAGTGAAAACGAATATGTATTTTATACTTCAAACAGTTAACTAATAACGAATTTACTTTATGAGCATAATGTACATTTTTAAAGTGTGTCGGAAGTTATGACAATTTGAAACAATGTATGAGATATATTATATAGGCTAAGATTTTCATGAGACGAAGGAAATACAGACAGTTCATTATTATACCTCGAAGAGAGCACTTCATGTGAATATTTGATAGAACCAACCTTTAATGGCCGTTACGTTATAACGGAGTTCGGAATCATTTTATGTAAAACTAAATTTTTTAACTATTTTAATGAAAGTGAAGTGGTGAAGTTGACCCATGAACTACATAATACCAATAAACGAAATTACATATAACTAATTAAATGAAATAACACTGAAATCGCACCAAACACCAAGTGAAAATTCGAGGTTAACTGACACGCATAAACACCAGTAGATATACCCATTTAACAACATTTTTACACAAGTGAACTATTCCATGATACACCAGTGACAATAAACTATACCCCAGAAGATCATATACAATTGCGAAGAACTTTTAACCGAAGAAAGGACATATCATTTCAACCAGTACTCTGTCAACATTAGAAGCTATCAACGCGCATGCGTCAGGCGGCCATTTTGATCCAGTATCGTCACCGCAATAAGACACGACTAGACTGCTTTCTGGTTCGAATAAAATTATATATAAACTTTTATTATTAATAACTACCATTATATTGTTTA
>CM068369.1:481070480-481087980 GCA_034769895.1 Magicicada septendecula | reverse complement strand
CTTGTACTATACGTAGAGAGTTGTATCTTTCTATGCCTGTCGAGTTCACTTATTTATACGTTAACTCGTAAATGCTGTGTGTTACTTCATTAAGAACGTTTGAGTTTCTTTTCAAGCGACTCAACTCTATTGTTCTGTTTAGCAGAGACACTTTAAGCTCGGATAAAACTACTCTGACAGTAGTCTACTGTACTTCAGTTACTTTGTAAATGGTAAAAGAGGAATAACACATTTTACAATAAAGCAGTACTTGTAAATGCAGGAGACTTTTACGTCGGTCTTAACATTCTCTATTCAGCCAAAGTTTTGTAGACTGTGAAAAAATATCTGTATAGCGGTGGATCTATACTTTGTGTACATTTGTTCAGTGTATTGTGCACGTATATTCAAAATGTCCGCATGTAAATTGCGGTGTATAGGTGTCGCATACAATAAGTAGTCGAGATAAATGTTATTGGAATTAAGTGGATTTATAATGGTGCTGTTATTTTCTGACAATCACTGAGCTTTTAATACAGTTTATAAAAAATAATTGATCTCTCTCTCTGTTGGCCTTTGTAACACAACTAAAATTTACTTGATGAAATAAATTAAATAAGTTAAATGAATATTTTAAAAGTTCTTTTTATATATTTTAAAGTTCTTTAAATGCTTTAAAGTCATTTTCAAAGCTCTTTTATAAGAATAAATTTTATAAAACTGTGGCTGTTTCCACATTCCTGTATGCTAGTGAGACATAGACTCATGATAAAAGGGACGTGCAGAGGATTCAGGCAGCCGAAATGAAATTTCTAAGTGGGACGCAAGGTTGATCTCTCTTGGATCGGAAAATCAACGACGATATTAGTCACGATTTATCCTCAATTGTATCATTGCACCAGAACGGTGAAGATCACAGAAGGAGATGGTGTGAACACTTGAATCGCATGCCTGATTTCCGTCTACCTGTGACTGCCTTGGGTTATCACCCTACTTGGAAGAGATATGTCGGTAGACCAAGGACGAGATGGCTTCCGGAACAGGTCTAAGGCCTAGTCCTTGGAGTGGTGATGATGAAGTTCTTTTTGTCTTATTTACTATAAGGTTTTTTCTGATGTGATAAAGTATTTATTTTAACTATTTTTTTATAATTGTACGTAAATAATGTAAGTTAAATTCTTTTTAAAGTCGACTGTAGATCCTTCAGATAACGGGTTGTTTCTATCTGGAAGAATACGTGGGTCAATTTCCTCTGACAGGCTTCAAGGTCGCTTTCGGGCGTGAGGGTATTTCTCACGGGCACGGTTACATACGCTTTCATCGCAAACCAATACTGGCACTGCTTCTGGTATACTGAGGTTACACCGTTCCACTAAAGTTGAAGTGTTTATATACCTATATATACTTAATCGGAATATCTTGAAATTTCGCGGATTAGCACAATTATAATAATTATCACAGTAATTCTAGGAACTTTCTAACTTGTGTTAGTGGCGATTAGGAGACCGATAGTCATGGACCACGCGGTGTTCATACGTTATCGATTCCGAAAAGAAACTGGTCAATCCGTTTAAAGTTATTCTCATCTTGTAATTTGATTAGTTCTTCGGTAACAATTTCTCATGATTCTTTACAGAAAATAAATTTTCTTGTCCAAGAAGGCTTCAGAAGAATTCTTGTAAAAAAACCTGATATGTTTTACACCGAATTGACAGGGATACAAAATTTTTTACTTAAAAAACGCATACATTTAATCACTGATTTTTAAAATAAGTATTGTCATCAGTTAGGTATTTTTATTACGAACATTCCGATATAAGTCCCATCTCAAAAATTTCTATATCACGAAAGTATGCGAAAGGGAGCATTGAGTTATGATGCCCTACATGGGGCAACTTGCAGTCTATAAAATACTAAAAGCCATGAACAAAAATGAAAATGATACAGCGAATTTGAACTTCATTCCCTAACATAAATGGATATATCATTATAAAGTTCTCTGGTCTAATGATAATGTGAAAGCCGAGCATAGTAATATAGAAACTAACAATTCGGTTACTTATGAGGGAGATTTAATAGCAGTGGATGAGCTCGAAGAAGTCCTTGGAAGAACTAAAAATTGAAAAACAACTGGGCAGGATGGATTGAACGCAGAATTGGTATAAATATGGGGCTCCTGTATCTTGCTTAAACTTAGATTATTATATTTCTATAATATGTGTTGGAAAAGATAACAGGTCCTGCAAGATAGGTTAACTGCTCTAGTGGTGTCTATTTTTAAGAAAGGAAAACGAAAAGATTGTAATAACTATAGGGGAATATGTTCGGTTGATAGTTGATACAAAACGTATGCATGGATCATAAACCACCGTCTGCAGACTATTTCCGAGCATCTTATATTGAAAGAAAAAACCGGCTTCTTGAAAGAGCAGATCTTGTACAGACAATGGTTTAATAATACACAAATCATTCAGAAGCATAGTGAGTTCAATACAGAAACGCATGTAGCTTTCGTTGACTTTGAGAAGGACATTGACACAGTAGATAAAAATTTGCTATGGACAAATATTTGGAGAACGGGGATACCTTCAACAACTTATAAGAACTATACAAGGCCTATATAACGGAACAAGAATAGCTGTTAAAAATAATTGTAGGATATCTCAGCGAATAACTGTCACTCAAGGTGTTAGTCAAGGGTGCAGTATATCACCAACTCTTTTTAACATTTACACTGACTATCTAGTAAGGAAATGGAAACATCTAGTGAACCCTGGTATTAAGTTATCACGGGACAGACATTTGAATGTGCTGTTGTTTGCCGAGACTTGATTGTACTTCAAAATACAGAATCTGTTTTTAAGCTTCATCAGATTTCCAAACAACACAATATGAAAATATCCACTATAATAACAAAGGTAATGGCATTTCGAGGCAAGGAAGCAATAAGAAAAAATATAATGATTAGTGATCGAACTATAGAACAGGCGAGTCACTTGAATTATTTGGGAAATGATATTGGCTATGACAGGAATTATGATATTGATTTTAATTTAGGTGAGTTCCAGACGACCTGTAGGAAAGTCAACCGTATAGTATGCTATACCTTAATATGTACCTTGTTAATAACACATTTATTTCAGCACTTTAAAATCGTCTGTCAGCAACTTGGAACCGAAAAAAGTGTCCGACAATTGTATGTTTTAATTTATTATATTGTCAAATTAAATGTTCCAAAAACCCAGACATACTGGGTTTCTGCTATAACGTTTCATTCATTCATTTTTTAGCCCTTTGAAGGCGGCAAGGGAACCGATAGTAAGTCGGCAGACTACCCAATCCGTTTCTAGCAAGTCAAGTTGAATTTCTGTACAAAGTAGCAAGCATATTGAAATACTGTAAGCAGTAAGCATTTTCGTCCCCAGCTCTTGGACTATAATGTTTCCCTTATTATCAGATAAGGGAATAATTATTGTTACGTAATGCGAAGGGTCCTCGTGCGTCGTTCTACAAGCTTCTCGACTAATCCTGAAGGTGTTTGTTTCTGCCAAGACCGCGCTGAAGTATCCTCTAGAATTTTCGAGTGCTTGTTAAGGACGCATATTACGGAACTCTGCAGACTATAAATAGCCCACACCTGCCACTTAGTTTTCAGTTTACTTCGGGCGATTACTCAGTGCGTTTCAAGTGGATATTAGTGAAAAGTGATTATTGTGCGGGACTCCATTAGTTGACATTATTACCCTATTGCGTGTGGACAAATTTAACTTGAATTATTGTACGAGTATAATCTTGTTGAATAACTTGTTGATCACAAACTGTTAATTGTGATAATGAAAGCTGATTTTTAGTGACTTCATTGGCGTCTTGTATTTTGTTTTCCACAGTACCAAACGACGATCAGTGAGACCGTCATCAAATTATTTTCACATGAAACTAGGAGGAGAGTTGAACGAAGAAGTAGTATGGACGGAAAAGAGATTACAAGGAAAGTGATTTGAACGGCAGATCTGGAATATAATAGCGAAATGAATAAAAACCTAACAGCGGGAGATAAACGAAAGTCCTGAAGTAGTATACTTAAAAGACTAAACGATGTGGAGAATGAGATGCGATAAGCCGACACAAACTCCTGTCTTTTTACGTATTAACACAGTGTTTATATCGTTAAGTAAAATCAGGGTTTAACTGATATATAACTTGTGCGAACTACAGCAGAGTGAGTTTAACAACGCGTAAATACGTTCAGTGCAGTTAGCGTCGTTGAGCGTGAACGACGATCCCATCACGTGTAACTAAGACATCTGCATAATTGTGTACGACGCTGCAGCTTGCGTTCGGTTCAGCAACCGTGGAGTGCGAATTTATTCCTGAGTTTCAGACCGAGTGTGTTTATAATGGTGTGTAAAATGTTTGGTTACACATTGCTTAACTGATACAGAGTCTGCTGGCAGCTGCTTCAGGTAGAACACATGCAAGTCGGAAATGAAAAAAGTTTAGTAAATATATTTTTAAGAATACTACAAAATAATGAAGCAGACTACATAAACCGGGACGACAATACTACAACCTAAAGGTATCTACCAACAAAACAAAAGTTACGGCTCACTACGGAAAATTCCGTGTTGGAAGCCAGGGCTCGCGTTAGGCTGTAGTGCTGAAGAAGAAGAAGAAGAAGAAGAAGAAGAAGAAGAAGAAGAAGAAGAAGAAGAAGAAGAAGAAGAAGAAGAAGAAGAAGGCTTCCGCGTATTTTTTGCACGAATCTTTTCTCAGCCATTCATTCTGTATTACTAGCCACTGTAGACTTTTTGATTTTACCACCAAATCTATTATTGAGTTCATTGGAGATGTTCTTCTATCTACCTGTCGTTCTTCTCTATTTGCCATTCTCCCAGTGTCAGCGGCGAAGCTACTTGTTAAGGCATGGATATGAAAAAAGGGTTACCTTTAGTTTTTTAGAGTAGTTCAACATTAAGAGTTTTCTTTGTCACAGAATTGTCAGTCACACGACCCTTGAACAGCTGGTCATTAGTTTTTTCACAAGCTTTTTATCAATAACAATGATATTACTAGAGTTGAGTCTTTCGTTTGTCACCGTATTGCCCAAATGGCCTTCTATCCTTTTCAGAGTACTCAGACTCTTTCAGAAGAACCCGTTGTGACAGGAAAAGTTAAAATCGAACGGACAAATTTGGAAACTGCCACTTACGCTGGTCCTCAGCTATTCAGGACTGCATTACGTTAAAAATCTTTAAGGGGAGAAGTGTTTTCCACCGTTTATCAATTAGTTTTCTAATCTGAGAATCAGGGGCATATTTACGGGGTGGCGAAAGGGACCGGATGAAAAAAGTTGACGAATTTTGTTAATCTCTTAATTTTTAGGCTATTTTATTAATATTTTCATCTGTGTACGGTAATATGTGCTTAGTGACTCCTTTCCCAAATACCCTAACAGGTTTATTACACAGCATTTGCGTGTCCGTTTGGAATATGAAATACAGGAAAATTAATTCAGTCAATAAGTATCTTGTAAGCAGTGTTTTAGTACCGTATATTTTTATTGTTTTTTTACCATTTACTTTAATGGGAATGGCTTCAGGATGTTATCAGAAGTTTTTCAAACACTTTAAAGATAGTAATGTTGATTAGTCTTAAGTTGATTTTTCTTCTGTATGCCGCTGACTCGACCGGACTCCCCCCCCCTCTCCAGGGCAAAGTCTAAATACGCCACTGCTGAGAATGCCGCTATATATTTCTGATTATCTTTTTCATACCTACTTAGCGTTTTCTATACAGCCCTATAGTGCTTTGTGCTTTTAGGTTAACATTGTTTTATAAATTATGAATTTTTCTCTTGCATGTATGATTACATGTATGAGAACCGTCGGAGATCGCTCATTATTCCAGCACAATTATCGCCTTATTCAGACTGGCATCTTCTTCTCTTCTTCAATGTTACTTATCACTATTGGTCCCAGTCTCACAAACTCCTCCGCTTCTTAAAAATTCAATTTTTTCTAGACATGTATCAATTTGTAACATTGCGTCTTCTCTTTGGTCAGTACCTAATGTCAACACTTTGCATCTCTTTCACTTTAACCGCAGTTCACTTTGTGCGCCACCGATCTTCTTGTTGGGGCCTTCACTTTGTTTTTATTTCTCCCACTTGCTGCAACATTACATTCGTTGCTTATCATTTGATTGTTTTATACTCCCTTTTCTTTTATAATTAACTGTCTTTCATAATTTTCTCAAGGTCCATGTTAAAAAAGTGTTGAAAGGGGAGGCTTTCTTGTCTCAATTCTGTTCTAGTTATACCTTCTTCAGGTGTTTTTCCTCTATCCCTTTGTCGCGGTTTTCTCATTAAAATATAAACCGTACACAAAACAAAACAGTATGAATCAGAAGAAAAAGGTCGCACGTAAGGTTTCCTGCTTTTTGTTGTTAATAACAACACTTTTCCCAGTTCTTTAAACCAAACCGGTTTCGCTCATACTAAGGATCAGTTATCCTCAGGTGTCAGTCGAAGCACCGAGGGTACGGGCGAAACGTTTGTTTTAAATAAAAATAAAACGATGTAACATCGGAAAAAATGTTTTTATCATGAGAACAAAATTTTAAATACTGTTCCCTCGGTCTCTTCCCCGACGTAATGAATTTGTTCTACGGATTGATCCATGGCCGGCTCTAGTAGACGGCTGGAATATTAAACGTGGCAACGTTGCGTCGGAGGCCTATACGGTATAGTGTAATATAATAGCTAAAGTAAACATGTTACATTTTGATTTAATTTCATAGCATTATTCATGAGTAGGCCTATTTATAGCTAAATCTAAATTATAGGTCTGCGCGCACTTAGTAGCCTACTATACGTTTAAGTTGAAGAAATTAGTGAATTAGTGTTAGGCGTAATGAATTAATTAATTTTGTTCGAATTATTGAACTCGCTTCATATGAATGAGATAATTAGTATATTTCTTAAATAATGTAACAGTATTTTACATAATAATCTTTTAATTTGCAAAAAGTGAAGTATTATAAAATTGCTGTTAACCGGCAATTAAAAATTGGCGCGATTTGATTATTGAAATACATAAATTAAGAGATCGTCTAGTCGGCCTCAAAATCAGCTCCAGTGGTGCCACGTTTAATGTTCCGGGCTTCTACTAGTTGATTCCTTCGTTGGTGATGAAACACACAGCCTACTTACGAATTGACAAATTGGTAGTAGAAAACCTGTATATCTCTTTCACCGTTGTCGTCACTGGCTGGATCTTCATATATGGCTGGTCATCGTTCCTTCTGAGTCCTACATTCCCATTCAAGTCTCCAGCTAAAAATCGATTGACTATATGTCTTTGAGTTGTGCAGCCATGTCATCTGCAATTACAGTACGTCAATTGAACAGGTTGCTGAATTGAAATACCCAGGGGCACTAATAACACGGTAAGGCCTAGGAAAACCCGAAATCAAAAAATTAATAGAACAAAGCAGGAAAGTTCTAGAGAGCTTGAACTCTATTGTGTGGGACAAACACATTTCGAGAACCACAAAGAGTCATATAGGAAAAGCTTTTGTTGAATCAGTTCTGACTTACGGCTGTGAAGTATGGACGTTGAGCACGGAAAGTATACGACAATTGAATGCCGTGGAAATGGATTATCTCCGTAGAAGTGCCGGAGTCTCAAGAAGGGAGAGGATAACCGGCGAGGAGATCAGAAGAAGGATGCATGCAGAATACACAATTATTAACAGAGTAGAACGAAGAGGCCTAAAATGGTTCGGTCACTTACTCCGAATGGATGAACAGAGATGGCCGAGGAAAATGTTTCAGTGGAGGCCTCCAGGCAGAGGAAAGAGGGGCAGACCTAGACTGGCCTGGTATGAAAACATGAGGAAGGCCATGGAACATCATAACATGGCAGAAGAAGATGCACAGGACAGAAATAGATGGCGGTAAGGTGTGGGTATGCGGCAATAGCCGATGAAAATCACTTTGAGAGAGAGAAAACCTATTTATTTAAATGGCAGAAGCCGCGTCTGTAGACGGAAGCCAAGTTTACTGCACAGCTGACACAACCAACGGTTCTCTGCAATCCGTTAAGTGCAGTGTTTCTATTTTACTGTGTAATTGCTCATGTTTCTTTAAATGCTAATAACAGGTACAAATATCCTTGTCTGTGCGGAGGGAGTGAGAAGACGTTCTTTGTGTACTCAAAGCAATTACATTTGCGCTCAAACTCTGCATTCGTTTTACATCCGTAATTAACTTACAATAAAAGTAGTGTTGGATTCGCTTTCAGGTACAAAATCGAGCCAAGTAAACTTCACAAACAGAGAAAGGCGAAACGTACGTTTATTCAGCGATTGACGAGCAGTTCAGCTAAGCGCTGAGGAATGACGCTTGTTGCTAAATTAACTTGACAGGTGCGTCATAAAAAAAGAGGAAATCAATTCAATATAATTAATAGTTCTGTGTGAAAATGGCGCAGAGCGCTGCGCTGCTCAACGCTATATTAAACCGGAAGGTGTACACGGCAAAACGGAGGGGAATGAACTCGACATAAGTGAAAGAAAAGGTGATGAAAGCCTGAAGTATTCCATGAGACTGGACTGGACTGTGTCTCGGATAGAGGAGATAAAGTATGAGCGAATGTGTTGGTGCTGGAAACCTGACGATAGAAATTGAACAGTGGCTTAGAGATGGGCAGTGTAGAAACACCTCGTTATGAGGCTAACAAAATTTTCATTTATTTCGCACATGCGCACAGCAGTCTCGTACAGTGTTTCATAGTGTGAACATCGGCTGCAACAAGACTGGCGAGAGCAATGGAACCATGTGTGTGACAGAGAGGGAGATAATATAGAAGTGAGAGAGTGAACTGTTATAGTGTCGTCTCCCCTCTCTTCTCTGTAGATATACTTGAAAGTGGGGGTAATCCATGCATTGGATCGGCGCAGCTTGCTGTTCAGGAACAACAGTGTTTAAGTGGCCAGGGGCGGCTTTGTAACTAGGCACACTAGGCACGTGCCTAGGGGCGGCACAAAGAATAAAATATTTTAACAAAAATAGAAATATCGGTGTGGAGAACCATAACATGCCTTCCACATTCTAAGATTTATATTTAAAATCATTTATTTGAATTCCGCTGGATAATTTCTAAAAAAAATATCCCCACCTTAAATAAAACTATTTTCACTATATGGGGTAGTCGTTTAACATGTTATTTTCGATCACTTATCTATAAAAATTAGGTACTTTATTCTTATAAAGAAACTGAACAACGCAGATAATCATTCCTCCTCATCAACCGATCATCACCAGTAATGATATTTACACTTTCATAGAGTAATAGTTTTATCATATGTAATTACTAAGGTATCTTATCCTTCATAATTAAATACTCGTACTTTACTTGATATCAGCAAAATAATTTTCTAAAAATCACCCCCCCCCCTTCAACTACCTTTTCCATTTAGAGACATCTCATTTACCATTTTACAGTGGATTAATATAACTTTATTTTCGGGCCACATACTTATCTAAATTAAGTACTTTACTCTTGTTAAAACACAAAACAATGCAAGTAAACTACCCCTCTCCTTTAACCGAGCAACCCTATTTTTGATATTTACACTTTTATTGAGTATTAATTTCATCATATGTAATTATTAAGTTATCCTATCCTTCAAAATGAAGTACTTTATTCGTCATCAGAAAGGTATTTTTCAAAAAGTTACCTCCTCTCGCTTCAACTACCCTTTTTATTTATAGACATTTCATCTAGAAACTTTATTTGTCAAAATTAAGTACTTTACTCTTGTTAAACTGTGATCCGGCGTTAAACTGTTAGGTCCCATATACCTGTGAGAGACTCCGTAACACACGCACCACGGGTATATGCGGGGAGGGTACAAACCAGTCGAAAGACTGAAGGACCCAATAACAACTCTTGTTAAAATCTAAAACGTTGCAGGTAAACTACCTCTCCCCCTTAAACGATCTTCACCAAAATCAATAGGCCTTGACTCCTCTATAACTCGAACATATAAAATATACAAAAATTATTTGATTCTGATTGAATTTTTGGCAGTTATCGTTTGCCATAGAAAAATACTACACACACACACACACACACACACACACACACACACACACACACACACACACACACACACACACACACACACACACACACACACACACACACACACACACACACACACACATTTCAGAAATGACTTTGCTGCGTGTTTTGAGGGTAGTACAATCAGAATCAACCGTTATCTCGAACACGATTTTCTTCGCGATAACCATACTTCTATTTGCTTACGGAGCGTGGAAGTAAAAATAGCTCACATGAGAGAAACTATTTAGTGTCGGTGACTTCATGTTTCCTTGTTTTCGACATACCAACCTAATTAAAGTTTCTGTGTTGTGAATAGGTTTTAAAGTGCAGGGTGTTATTAATTCGTCACATGCACAGTAAGTTATTTTTTCCCAATTGCAGTCTCTGAAGCTTTCTCGTAAATGTGGGGCCTTTTCTGTTATCGACCTTATTATAGGTACGGTTCTTCTTACGATTCTTATTATTTTTATAGTAGTGTGGGATAATTAGAAAATTTCTTTCATTTGCATTTGTATTATTTTATTGACAGATTGGATAGAGCAACATTATGGAGGATAATGAAGAGAAGAGGATACCCTAATCATTTAACAAAAGTAATAATAATGGCTCTCATGTGTACCACCGAAGTAGCTTAGGAGTAAGCAGGGTAGGCTGTCTTATGTGATCCGTTCGGCATACAAGGAAGGCAGTGTGGCCAGCACTGCGCTTCAGCCGCCCATTATTATACCCAGGATGTTATCCCAGGTACTCATTTTCACAGGCTGAGTCGACCTGGGGGCTGAAAAACGCACCTTGATTTTATGGTGCGGGCCCGGGAATCGAACCCGGGACCTCTAGGTTAGTAGTCAGGTGCCATACCCACTGGTCTACTAAGAGGTCTACCAGGAGCCGCCACGAAGGTAATTAAGAGTTTATTATAATGGAACGCAGATACAGATAAAAACTAACAGATTATCAGAGCCCATTGGAATAACCCAAGGCGTTCAGCAGGGTTGAAGCCTTTCTCCTGTTTTATTTAATATCTTCATAGATGCTGCCATAAGGCAATGGAAATTGAACGCCCCCAAAGAATTATACTGGGGGAAAAGATTTTATTTAAATATTTTAACGTATGCAGACGACCTTGTGACCATCCAAGACAATGAAAATGACCTCCAAAGGTCGTTGTTTTATCTTACTAACATTTAACAGATTACAATAAAAATATTTCCTTATATAAAACAAAAGTTATGGCTTTTTCTGGGGCAAATCATATTACAACAATTGTCATACAGGACTCGCCCATAGAACAGGTGCCAGATTTCAAGTATCTAGGTAGTAGTATCACGTACCAAGATGATAAGGAGGATGAAAACAAAATTAGTCTCTTCCAGTCGCTTTATGGGTGTATCATTAAACACTTAAAGAAGAAAACAAGGAAAGAAACGCAATTGAAACATTATAATGTAACGCCCATACCTCAACTACTGCATGGATTAGAAAAGCCAAAGATATATCTAGAATACAAGGAGCGGGAATAAGGTTCTTGAGGGCTGTAAAGGGTTGTACCAGGAGAGATCTTATCAGAAATGGAGCTAGGCATAGATGAAAGCTTAAATGAGAAAATCTCCCGGTACAAAACGCAGTGGCGGTTACACGGAGAGAGAACACATCCAACTAGGTTTTCAAGAAGAGCCCTTGAATCATCCAGGGGGAAGAGAAGTGTGGGAAGACCCCGTAAGCGATGGTTGGATGAGTTCCATTGAGACTGGAACAGGCTACTAGCCTAAGCCGTAAAGGATAACGACGACAATTATTTTATTGTGATGGTGACAATATTCCATTACATAATAATCCATAAATAAGACTCTATTTTTTGAATACATTATTTGTTTTGTTTTAGTAAATAAATGCCTAATGTTAAATTTATTATGTGTTTGTTATTATCAATTCATATGACAGATTATTGTAATTTTCAATTTTTTTACATTTAAAATAAATAGATTCATAAGTTCATTAAGAGGTAGTGACTTCCAAGGAACAAGAACGTTAAGCTGTTACCGTTATTTTCTAAAAGGGGGGAACGATCTCTAAAGAAATTTTTTTGGTGGAGGGCGGCCATAAAAATTGTGCCTAGGGGCGGGGGCCCTGTCAGTGGGGGGTTCTATAGTACAAAGCGCTCGGTGCAGCGAGTTTTCCTGAAACCGCATTAAAGTGCACGAACCGTGCCTGAGATATTCTCTAGAATATTGTGACAATATTATAAGAAAACTACACTATAGTGGCGGATCCAGCAAGCAGTTTGGGGTTGGGAGGGAAGAGTTGACTTTGAGGGGGCGATTATGAAAAGTTGGACTATTCTTTAACGGTCTTAAGTATAAATGATAGGAATGAGTTTAGATAGAAATACAGTGTTATTTATCAGTAGATTTAGTTTATTGACTTACAAGTGTAAAATCATATGTGTTTGTCAGTTCATTGTTCATTTAATAATATTTAGTTACAGTCTAAAATACACACTATTCATTTATGATATGTACCAAACAAAATTCAACATACTAGTAAGGTACGGTTATAATTTAAAGTAATTTTAGGATAAAAGCATGAACATGCATAACGAGGTTTCAAAATACTTCTTAAACCAGACAGGAGAGCACTACGGAACGGCACTATGGCGTGAATTAAGAAGGAACACGTTATAAGCCAAACCTTGTAATGGGAAGAAGAAGAAGAAGAAGAAGAAGAAGAAGAAGAAGAAGAAGATATACATTTACATTAGTATGAAGTCGGGTAGATCGAGCAGGTTGGAATCAGAACCAGATGGGCCTCTCGAAATCACGGAATGAAAAATCACGCACTTTGAAAAAAAATAAGTGAAGAAGTTACAATTAATTACGTCAAGTGAAAAAAGGTAGTTTGTTTGTAATTAGCTTGTGTAAAAACGTTTTTACGTGTTTGTAAAGCGCTAGCAGTTCTGACCTTCACGCGTTGACCTCGGTTTTTCATCTTCTCCTTTCTCCCATGTTATTCACCATCGTATACACAAAATAATGTGTTTCACTTCAGACCGTTAGTTACTATTCAACTTATTGAAACGTGTTTATTCGTAATTTAAGGAGGTTGTAGTATGCAGTGAGAAGATCTTATTTTTATTTATCCAAGCGGGTATGAGGAATTTTTTTAAATTTAACTTTATTGCAAGCTAGTTACAAACTATGTAGCAATTTTATTCTAACACATAAGCTAACAGTGTGTAGGATAAGCTCCCACAGGAGCATTTCTCAGTACAGTTACACTTTGTTCATGTGCTGACAATTACTATACATATTTAGTTCACTATTTCAAATGGTTTGTGTCTCTGCAATTGTCGAACGAGTCCAGCATTATCAAGCAGTTGTAGCACTTCAATGTTTACGTGTTCATGAAGTCTTTCATATTTATCTACAACCTGCTTAATCTCGTCAGCAACCGTAGGCATTTTCAGGTCCCGATGGATGTCATCATTTCTTACATACCATGGTGCATCAACAATACTGCGAAGACCTTATTTTGAAAAGTCTGAATTATTTTAATATTATATTGCTTAGTATAACCCCAAAGCTGTACACCATACACCCAACCTGGTTTCAAGACGTGTTTGTATAACAACACCTTCTTATGCAGCGACAGCTCAGAGCGTCTTCCAAGCAGCCAACACATTTTCTTCAATTTTTATCCAAGTTCTTTACGTTTCTTCTTAACATGTTCGGGTCTAAGGAATGAGGGTTGGTAAAACGTTTTCATGATTTAGCAGTTCGACCACGAAATTCAGTCTGTCGAACTATCAAAACATTATTGTCCATGTATTCAACGTATTTTATGTTGGTTAATGGTAATTTTATGTAACTATACATAGTTCATTGGTAAACTTGGAGAAAACAAAATATACTCGTATCTATACTATCAACAAACTACCACAAAACCCAATCCGTCAAAACCTTGAAATAGGCACAAAAATATAGAGGCCGTAAAAGAGTTCATATATTTTGGCTACCAGGACCAACACTGAAATAAGAAGAAGAATATATCTCGCAAATAAAACATATTATGGATTAAAAAAGCACCTGGCATCTAGCGGGATCTCAAGAAGCACGAAGTGCAAGATTTACAAAACATTTATCAGTCCAGTGCTGATATATGTTTCAGAAACCTGGACGATGACAAAAAATAGCGAGAGACTTCTAGGTTGCTTGAAAGATTCTAAGAACACTATTTAGAGGAGTACAAGAAAATGGAATATGGCGTAGGCGCTATAATTATCAACTATACCGTCTTTACAAAGAGTCGGACACTGTCAGGATAATCAGAACATACAGGTTAAGGTGGGTTGGACACATAGAGCGAATGGAAGAAGGACAGCCTAGGAAACATAACTTCCACCAGAAACCAATGGGTAGTAGAGCAAGGGGAAGACCCCGAGATAGATTCAAAGATCAGATAGAGGAGGATCTCAGAAAGATGAGCATAAGATACTGGAAAGCCAGAGCAGGCAATAGGGAAGAATGGAGTCGACTCTTGGAGCAGACCAAGAGCCACCATGAGTTGTGGAGCCACGGCTGATGATGATATTAGTAATTTACTATTACTCACAACAACAAAAATTGAACTATATTATGTATTGATAGAACCTTCCAGCACTCTGATATACTGTCACTTTCATAATAATAATCATTGCTTCTGTATTTGACTGCCCGTAGCTTTAAGACATGTCAAAACAAGTAACTACGGTTTTTCCTGTTCTTTTAAATAAAATGTTAATTTAAATTAAAAGCAGTGGTGGATTATCCATAACGCTAGGGTGTATGCTGCAGCACCGGGCACCAAGGCCTCAGCTGTCAGAGGGGGCACCATCCAGCTGAATTGACTAAGCGAAGCAAAGTTTATGATCACATTACGCAATTGTTTGGTTTTCTTACGTAGTTATTAACCACGGAGAGTGTCGAGTTGGAAAATCAAGCAAAAGCTCTTATAGAAGTTTACTCGAACGATTTGAATAACCATCTTCTAATAGAATTGAAGCACTTTGTGCCACGAGTGAAATTGCAAGAAAGAGGTTCTTTTTCAAATCGTTCGAATGAATATAATAGATTCCATGATACTACAGTTTATCCACTCAATGTATTAAACTGGATTATTGATTGTAAAATGATTGATGTATTTCTGAATATATACATTGCTTATCGACTGCTTTTTACGATTCCAATAGCTAACTGCGAATCTGAAAGATCATTTTCTGTATTAAAACCCTTCAAAGATTTGTTGAGTTCAACTGTGGGAGATGAGAGACTATCTTCGTTAGCAAGGTTGAATATTGAAAGCGAGGTACTTGAATCGCTCGATTTAGAAGACACTATACAGACTTCGTTAAGCCAAAAATCAAGAAAAATGAATCGATTAGTATTTTTTAAGCTTAAGTACTACTATGCTCATTGTAATCACTATTTAGCTAAATATTTGTTGTAATTTGAGAGTTTAATAAAATAATTGTTAATTTTCGAAACTGTGTGTTCCATTTATCAGTGTAAATAATGGATAAAAGAAGTTTTAATTTTGAATCGCGGGGGGGGGAACCAGTTGGTGGCAGTATAGGGCACCATGCGCTTTTACCCTGAGTAAAAGATAGAGGTACAGACATACGTACGTGTATGTGTGTGTGTGTGTTTGTGTGTTATGTGTAAGACTCAGAGTATTCACATTGACGTGCAAATTCTTATTCATTTTACTAATAACGTAAACAATGTGCAGAAAAAAAAAGGGAAAGGCCGCCACAAAAGTAGGCTTAGCGACGATTGAGAGAGTGCAATGAGCAGATGATGACACAGCTGAACAGAGCGTGAGGCGGAACATGAAATAATATAAGATTCCAGGACACAATATATGGAAAGCTCTCTCCTTCTTCTGATAGTTCCTATCCGTTTCGGATGTTGGATATCATACAGACTACTTTAACTTTCTGTACTGCTGCACGGAATAAGTCAGTTGTATTCATGCCAAACCAGGTCCTTAAATTTATCAGCCATGATATTGTCCGTCTCCCAAGTCCTCTCTTTCCAAGTACTTTTCCCTGTAGTATGGACTGCAATGAATAAAATCTCTGTTCATTTCTCATGAGATGTCCGAGATACTGAAGCTTTCTTATCTTCACTGTGTTAATAACTTCCCTTTTATTCTTTATCTTTCCAAGAACTTCAACATTAGTTATATATGCTGTCCATGAAATGCTCAGTATTCTACGGTAAAGCCACATTTCGAAAGATTCCAATTTTTTAGTTGTGGCTTCAATCAAAGTTCAAGATTCTACACCGTAGAAGAGGACCGAGAATACGTAGCAGCGTAAAAGTCTCGTCTTTGTAACGCAAGAGTAAGAGAAGTATACTCCTCGAGGACAAATAGTGAAAAAAAGTGTTATACATTCATTCAACCACCTAGAAACGGTATATGAACAAAGAAACGTTAATAAAGAACAATGTATAAATTCTATTAACGAAAGCAAATCGAGGTATAGCATAGCCATTAGGTGTTAAATATATCCACCTGACATTGAAGGTGTAGAAGATAATCATCTACTCTGTGTGTGTGTGTGTGTGTGTGTGTGTGTGTGTGTGTTATGGGTAAGACTCAACTACAGTTGTGTATGCTAGATCTTGGCTGCTTCCCCAAGTCTCGGCTAGTCTGATCACGTCCAGGACACAAATCCGGTACAACGAACAAATGTGCTGTTGACTACTGAAGCTATAAATCTTAGTTTGTGTCGTCCGCTGGCGTTAGTTAAGCCGTATGCAGCGGAGTTTAGTTCCATCCAAACGTCAAACGTTAGTACAGACATTCACTATTATTTTGTACTGCTAACAGAACGTTGGTAAGCTGAAAGCACTACAAATTTTGTTTTATTACTGAACACTTGTTACGAAAAAAAAAATTAATATTGTTACGACGGTCTCACTGATCGTCGTATGGTAGGCCTACAGTGAAAACAAAATTACAGACACCAATCAAGCTACTAATCACCAGCTTTAATTAATCACAAATACAGTTTATAATCAACTTGTACAATAATCCGAGCAAAATTTGTCCTCACGCAATAATAATATCAACTAATAGAGTCCCGCACCATTATAACATTTTGTCAGAATACTTCGAACCTCACTTGAATAAATCGCCGCTTAAACTGAAACTGACCGTCGCTGGATGCTTATATTTATACCCCGTTGAGATGCTAGAATAATCTGTCACTTTTTGGATGACGCGTTAAACAATTGCCTATTACAGGCGCTCTCGAATCCACTAGAAACAGTGCAAACTGTCTGGCCTTGAACACAGTCCATCGACCGGTGCAGCCTGGAATAGCCCCGATTATTGACGCATGTTAAGTG